>JANUSC010000057.1:600000-1066644 GCA_025200525.1 Camellia lanceoleosa
ATAGTTCTTCAAACGTCGGGGTCAAGGCAAGTCCAAGTCCTACAAACACATGGCAAATTTATTGAATGCACTTTCAAACCAGCTCCACATGCATACAAATGATCTCGGCATTCTTCAAAACTAAGTCAAATCGAAGCAAACACTGTTTCTCAACTCGAAACATCTTTGGGCACTAACAGTCTTGGCCGAGGTCCCGCACCTCCTCGCCGAGGTGAGGTCCCGATGGCCACATTCAAGGAAATGAAGTCGGGAAAAATCTGGGTTTCCCTCTGCTGAAGAACATGAAGAACATGAACATGAAAAACATGAAAAATATGAATGCTCAATCACAACTTGTTATTACAAAATCTGAGATTTTATTCTATGAGTTCGAAAACATAGCCTGGGTACCCATACTTGAAGATCTTAGGAAAACAAACACAAAACATGAATCTTGATGCAAGTTTTCGGATCAAACAAGGCTTTTCTTCAAGAACACATGAACACTAACTTTCTCTTTCTAAAACCAACTTTAAATCAATGCATGGCATGCAGAACAGATTCGATCATGCAATGCAGCTGGATGATCAATAAGAACAACGAGAGTAGGTCAAGATTCTAACCTCAAAACACGAATCAAACGGTTTGAACTCTAAGAATCAAGCTTGAAAATCTATTCCTTCCTCAAGAACTTCTCTTCTTCTCCTAGAGCTTCTCTCTCCTCAAGAACAAAGATATGATACAAAATGATACATTTCTAGGCTCACCGGCTGACTTAACACTCAGCCCGGACACGTGGCAATGGTTGGTTGGTTCAACTCAAAATCAAGCTTGAAAATCTATTCCTTCCTCAAGAACTTCTCTTCTTCTCCTAGAGCTTCTCTCTCCTCAAGAACAAAGATATGATACAAAATGATACATTTCTAGGCTCGCCGGCTGACTTAACACTCAGCCCGGACACGTGGCAATGGTTGGTTGGTTCAACTCAAAAAGGTGACTGATTGAAAAGACAAGACTATGACAAAGTGTGTTCAACAAGTTAGATGGTAAGGCACTCCGGCAAGTAACAATCTCGGCTAGGCTTGGGCAAGTAAGGTATCAATGATCTCGGCTAGGAAGGACAACACTTGGCCTAGCTGTGCCACACCTCGGCCTAGATGTGCCACACCTCGGTCTCGGTCGTACCAGTCCAGGAATAAGATCACTTGGGTTCAAGAATAACATCACGGCCCAGATAATACACATCTCGGCCTTGGTGGCGAACACCTCGGCCTAGATAATGACATCTCGGCCAATATGTCAGGAAGTGAGTGGAGGTCAACCAAAGAAACCTCAAGATGGTTCTAGGTGTAAGAGTATCAAAGGAGCGACCTAGGCTTAAGATGACCTCGGCTAAAACACACACCAAACAAGGAACAGACCATGCGAGTAACACATGTGCCAGACAAATCAAGGTTTGCAAATGCAACATATCAAGACAAGATCATGTAATATATGCAAGTATGACTATGGTGAAGTGAGGGTTGTTATAGTAAGAGAGAGAAAGAGTGTTGAAAAAGTGATCCAAAAAGTGAAATCCCGAAGTGATATACCAGTCTCCCCGCTCGAGTGTGGAAACCCCCGCTCGAGCGTCAGACACAAACTCACGCTCGAGCTTCAAAAGTGCCGCTCGAGTGTAGATTGCACACTTCCAGAAGTTTTGTAGACATGGTCCCCGCTCGAGCGGAGGAACGAAAACAAAGGTTCACGCTCGAGCGTCAAAACTCTCGCTCGAGCGGAGAAGCAACAACAAAGGGCCCGCTCGAGCGTCAAAAGCCCCGCTCGAGCGTGAAGGCCAAAATCTGGGCATCAACTCTAGGTTTCAAAACACAACCAACCTGTTTCAAACCTGTCCAACACATCCTATAACTCAAATACAAAGTACGAAAGGATGTAAACAAGATATAAACAACTGCTAACATCCACGGAACCAAGTCCGGATCACTGTACAACAAGGGGTAAAACCCGGGATCGCTATAATGAATTTTATGCAACTTCAATTTTTAATTTTATGCAACTTCCATTTTTATTGAATTTCCAAATAAATCATTAAGGTATAGTGGTTTCTTGAATGAACTTCCATTTTCAATTTTATGCAACTTCCATTTTAAGTTTTACGCAACTTCTATTTATATTTTTATTCAACTTCCATTTTTATTCAATTTCCTTTTCTATTCAACTTCATTTTTTATTTAATTTCCACACAGATCGTCAAGGTATAGTGGTTTCCTGAAGTTACCTTGACGATCTATGTGGGAATTAAATAAAAAATGAAGTTGAATAGAAAAAGAAATTGAATAAAAATGGAAGTTGAATAAATCGTTAAAATCTGATGGTTTCTTCAATGAACTGCCATTTTTATTTTTATTCAATTCCCTTTTCTATTCAACTTCATTTTTTATTTAATTTCCAAATAAATCGTTAAGGTATAGTGGTTTCTTGAATGAACTTTGATTTTTATTTTTATTTTTATTCATCTTCCATTTTTATTTAATTTACTTTTCTATTTAATTTTATTCAACTTCCATTTTTATTCAATTTCCATTTCTATTCAACTTCCTTTTTTATTTAATTTCCAAATAGATCGTTAAGGTATAGTGGTTACTTGGAAGAACTTCCACTTTTAATTTTATTCAACTTCTATTTTTATTTTTATTCAATTTCATTTTCTATTCAACTTCATTTTTTATTTAATTTCCAAATAGATCGTTATGGTATAGTGGTTTCTTGAATGAACTTCCATTCTTAATTTTATTCATCTTCCATTTTTATTTTTATTCAACTTCCATTTTTATTCAATTTCCTTTTCTATTCAACTTTCTTTTTTTTATTTAATTTCCAAATAAATCGTTAAGGTATAGTGGTTTCTTGAATGAACTTCCATTATTATTTTATGCAACTTCCATTTTTATTTTTATTCAACTTCCATTTTTATTAAATTTCCTTCTCTATTCAACTTCCTCTTTTTTTTAATTTACAAATAAATCGTTAAAGTATAGTGGCTTCTTGAATGAACTTCCATTTTTATTCAATTTCCTATTCTATTCAACTTCATTTTTTTATTTACTTTCCAAATAAATCGCTAAGGTATAATGGTTTCTTGAATTAACTTCCATTTTTAATTTTATGCAACTTCCATTTTTATTGAATTTTTTTTTTCCATTCAACTTCATTTTTTATTTAATTTTCTTTTCTATTCAACTTTCTTTTTTATTTAATTTTCAAATAGACCGTTAAGGTATAGTGGTTTCTTCAATAAACTTCCATTGTTAATTTTATGAAACTTCCATTTTAATTTTTATTCACCTTCCATTTTTATTCAACGTCCTTTTTTATTTAATTTCCAAATAGATTGGATGAACTTCAATTTTTAATTTTATGCAACTTCCTTTTTTACTTTTATTCAACTTCCATTTTTATTCAATTTCCTATTCTATTCAACTTCCATTTTTAATTATATGCAACTTCCATTTTTATTTTATTCAACTTCCATTTTTATTCAACTTCTTTTCTATTCAACTTCTTTTTTTATTTAATTTCCAAATAGATATTTAAGGTATAGTGGTTTCATGAATGAACTTCCACTATTATTTCTATTCAACTTCCATTTTTTTATTTTTATTCAACTTCCATTTTTATTCAATTTCCTTTTCTATTCAACTTCATTTTTTATTTAATTTCCAAATAGATCGTTAAGGTATAGTGTAATCTTGAATGAACTTCCATTTTTAATTTTATGTAACTTCCATTATAATTTTTATTCTGCTTTCATTTTTATTCAATTTCCTTTCTTCTATTCAACTTCATTTTTTGTTTAATTTCTAAATAGATTGTTAAGGTATAGTGGTTTCTCGAATGAACTTCCATTTTTAATTTTATGAAACATCCATTTTTATTTTTATTCAACTTCCTCTTTTTTTTAATTTGCAAATAGATCGTTAAGGTATAGTGGTTTTTGAATGAACTTCCATTGTTAATTTTATGCAACTTCCATTTTCATTTTTATTGAACTTACATTTTTATTTGTATTCAACTTCCATTTTTATGTAATTTCCTTTTCTATTCAACTTCATTTTTTTTATTTACTTTCCAAATAGATCGCTAAGGTATAGTGGTTTCCTGAATTAACTTCCATTTTAATTTCATGCATTTTTATTTTTATTTCACTTTCATTTTTATTCAATTTCCTTTTTTATTCAACACTATAGTGGTTTCTTGAATTAACTTCCATTGTAAGTTTTACGCAACTTCCATTTTTATTCAACTTCTTTTCTATTCAACTTCCTCTTTTATTTACTTTCCAAATAGATCGTTAAGGTATAGTGGTTACTTGAATGAACTTCCAGTTTTATTTTTAGGCAACTTCCATTTTTATTCAACTTCCTTTTTTACTCAATTTCCAAATAGATCGTTAAGGTATAGTGATTTTTTGAATTAACTTCCATTTTTAATTTTATGAAACATCCTTTTTTAATTTTATGAACTTCCATTTTTAATTTTATGCAACTTCCATTTTTAATTTTATGCAACTTCCATTTTTATTCGATTTCTTTTTCTATTCAACTTCCTTTTTATTTAATTTGCTTTTCTATTCAACTTCCAAATAGATTGTTAAGGTATAGTGCTTTTTTGAATTAACTTCCATTTTTAATTTTATGAAACATCATTTTTTATTTTTATTTAACTTCCATTTTTATTCAATTTCCTTTCCTATTTAACTTACATTTTTATTCAATTTCCTTTTTTATTCAACTTCCATCTTTATTCAATTTCCTTGTCTATTCAACTTCCTTTTTTCTTTAATTTCCAAATATATTGTTAAGGTATAGTGGTTTCTTCAATGAACTTCCAATGATATTTTTATGCAACTTCCATTTTTAATTTTATGCAACTTCTATTTTATTTTTACTCAACTTCCATTTTTATTCAATTTACTTTTCTATTCAACTTTCATTTTTATGCAATTTCCATTTCTATTCAACGTCCTTTTTTATTTAATTTCCAAATAGATCATTAGGGTATAGTAGTTTATTGGATGAACTTCCATTGTTAATTTTATGCAAGTTCCATTGTTATTCAATTTCATGTTCTATTCAACTTCCATTTTTATTTTATTTCATAATAGATCTTTAAGGTATAGTAGTTTATTGGATGAACTTCAATTTTTAATTTTACGCAACTTTCATTTTTATTTTCATTCAACTTTCATTTTTATCCAATTTCCTGTTCTATTCAACTTCCTTTTTTAGTTAATTTCCAAATAGATCGTTAAAGTATAGTGGTTTCTTAAATGAACTTCTAATGTTAATTTTATGCGACTTCAATTTTTAATTTTATTCAACTTCCATTTCCATTTTTATTCAACTTAAATTTCCTTTTTCAAATAGGTCATTAAGGTATAGTGGTTTCTTCAATGAACTTCCATTATTAATTTTATGCAACTTCCATTTTTATTTAATTTTCCTTTCTATTCCACTTCATTTTTTATTTAATTTCCAAAGAGATCGTTAAGTTATAGTGGTTTATTCAACTTCTATTTTTATTCAATTTCATTTTCTATTTAATTTCCAAATAGATCGTTAAGGTATAGTGGTTTCTTGAATGAACTTCCATTCTATTTGTATTCAACTTCCATTTTTATTCAATTTCCTTTTTTATTCAACTTTCATAGTTATTTTTATTCAACTTCTTTTCTATTCAACTACCTTCTTTATTTAATTTTCAAATAATTCATTAAGGTATAGTGGTTTCTTGAATGAACTCTACTATACATTAACGATCTATTTGGAAATTAAATAAAAAATAAAGTTGAACAGAAAAGAAAATTGAATAAAAATGAAAGTTGAATAAAAATAAAAATGGAAGTCGCATAAAATTAACAATGGAAGTTCATTCAAGAAACCACTATACCTTAACGATCTATTTGGAAATTAAATAGAAAATGAAATTGAATAAAAATAAAAGTTGAATAAACCACTATAACTTAACGATCTCTTTGGAAATTAAATAAAAAGAAGAAGAATAGAAAAGGAAATTGAATAAAAAAAAGTTGAAAAAAAAAAAAAAAAAAGTTGCATAAAATTACAAATGAAAGTTCATTTAAGAAACCACTATACCTTAACGATCTATTTGGAAATTAAATAAAAAAGAAAGTTGAATAAAAATGGAAGTTGAGTAAAAATAAAAATGGAAGTTGCCTAAAATTAACAATGGAAGTTAATTCAAGAAACTACTATACCTTAGCGATCTATTTGGAAGTTGAACTTCCTATTTGGAAATTGAATAAAAATGGAAGTTGAATAAAATTCACAATTGAAGTTGATTAAATAAAAAAAGAAGTTGAATAAAATTAGAAAACGAAATTGCATAAATTAACAATGGAAGTTCATTCAAAAATGGAAGTTCATTCAAGAAACCACTGTACCTTAACGATCTATTTGGAAATTAAATAAAAAGGAAGTTGAATAGACAAGGAAATTGAATAACTATGGAAGTTGAATAAAAATAAAAATGGAAGTTATGAAAATTAAAAATGGAAGTTGCATAAAATTAACAAAATGAAAGTTGAATAAAAATAAAAATAGAAGTTCATTCAAGAAACCACTATACCTTAGCGATCTATTTGGAAATTAAATAAAAAAGAAAGTTGAATAAAATTAAAAATTGAAGTTCATCCAATAAACTACTACACCCTAACGATCTATTTGGAAATTAAATAAAAAAGAAAGTTGAATAAAATTAAAAATTGAAGTTCATCCAATAAACTACTACACCCTAACGATCTATTTGGAAATTAAATAAAAATGGAAGTTGAATAAAAATAAAAATGGAAGTTCATTCAAGAAAGCACTATATCTTAACGATCTATTTGGAAATTAAATAAAAAAGGAAATTGACTACAAAAGGACATTGAATCAAAATGAAAGTTGAATAAAAATAAAAAAGGAAGTTGCAAAAAATTCACAATAAAAGCTCATTCTTGAATAAAAATGAAGTTGAATAGAAAAGGAAATTAAATAAAAATGGAAGTTGAGATATTGAATCAACTTCAATTTTTATTTTTATTCAACTTCCATTTTTATTTCTATTCAACTTCCTTTTTTTTTATTAAATTTCCTTTTCTATTCAACTTCCTCTTTTTTTAATTTCCAAATAGATCGTTAGGGTATAGTAGTTTATTGGATGAACTTCCATTGTTAATTTTATGCAAGTTCCATTGTTATTCAATTTCATGTTCTATTCAACTTCCATTTTTATTTTATTTCATAATAGATCTTTAAGGTATAGTAGTTTATTGGATGAACTTCAATTTTTAATTTTACGCAACTTTCATTTTTATTTTCATTCAACTTTCATTTTTATCCAATTTCCTGTTCTATTCAACTTCCTTTTTTAGTTAATTTCCAAATAGATCGTTAAAGTATAGTGGTTTCTTAAATGAACTTCTAATGTTAATTTTATGCGACTTCAATTTTTAATTTTATTCAACTTCCATTTCCATTTTTATTCAACTTAAATTTCCTTTTTCAAATAGGTCATTAAGGTATAGTGGTTTCTTCAATGAACTTCCATTATTAATTTTATGCAACTTCCATTTTTATTCAATTTTCTTTTCAATTCAACTTCCATTTTTATTTAATTTCCAAAGAGATCGTTAAGTTATAGTGGTTTATTCAACTTCTATTTTTATTCAATTTCATTTTCTATTTAATTTCCAAATAGATCGTTAAGGTATAGTGGTTTCTTGAATGAACTTCCATTCTATTTGTATTCAACTTCCATTTTATTCAATTTCCTTTTTTATTCAACTTTCATAGTTATTTTTATTCAACTTCTTTTCTATTCAACTACCTTCTTTATTTAATTTTCAAATAATTCATTAAGGTATAGTGGTTTCTTGAATGAACTCTACTATACATTAACGATCTATTTGGAAATTAAATAAAAAATAAAGTTGAACAGAAAAGAAAATTGAATAAAAATGAAAGTTGAATAAAAATAAAAATGGAAGTCGCATAAAATTAACAATGGAAGTTCATTCAAGAAACCACTATACCTTAACGATCTATTTGGAAATTAAATAGAAAATGAAATTGAATAAAAATAAAAGTTGAATAAACCACTATAACTTAACGATCTCTTTGGAAATTAAATAAAAAGAAGAAGCTGAATAGAAAGGGAAATTGAATAAAAATGGAAGTTGAATAAAAATAAAAATAAAAGTTGCATAAAATTACAAATGAAAGTTCATTTAAGAAACCACTATACCTTAACGATCTATTTGGAAATTAAATAAAAAAGAAAGTTGAATAAAAATGGAAGTTGAGTAAAAATAAAAATGGAAGTTGCCTAAAATTAACAATGGAAGTTAATTCAAGAAACTACTATACCTTAGCGATCTATTTGGAAGTTGAACTTCCTATTTGGAAATTGAATAAAAATGGAAGTTGAATAAAATTCACAATTGAAGTTGATTCAATAAAAAAAGAAGTTGAATAAAATTAGAAAACGAAATTGCATAAATTAACAATGGAAGTTCATTCAAAAATGGAAGTTCATTCAAGAAACCACTGTACCTTAACGATCTATTTGGAAATTAAATAAAAAGGAAGTTGAATAGACAAGGAAATTGAATAACTATGGAAGTTGAATAAAAATAAAAATGGAAGTTGCGTAAAATTAAAAATGGAAGTTGCATAAAATTAACAAAATGAAAGTTGAATAAAAATAAAAATAGAAGTTCATTCAAGAAACCACTATACCTTAGCGATCTATTTGGAAATTAAATAAAAAAGAAAGTTGAATAAAATTAAAAATTGAAGTTCATCCAATAAACTACTACACCCTAACGATCTATTTGGAAATTAAATAAAAAAGAAAGTTGAATAAAATTAAAAATTGAAGTTCATCCAATAAACTACTACACCCTAACGATCTATTTGGAAATTAAATAAAAATGGAAGTTGAATAAAAATAAAAATGGAAGTTCATTCAAGAAAGCACTATATCTTAACGATCTATTTGGAAATTAAATAAAAAAGGAAATTGACTACAAAAGGACATTGAATCAAAATGAAAGTTGAATAAAAATAAAAAAGGAAGTTGCAAAAAATTCACAATAAAAGCTCATTCTTGAATAAAAATGAAGTTGAATAGAAAAGGAAATTAAATAAAAATGGAAGTTGAGATATTGAATCAACTTCAATTTTTATTTTTATTCAACTTCCATTTTTATTTCTATTCAACTTCCTTTTTTTTATTAAATTTCCTTTTCTATTCAACTTCCTCTTTTTTTAATTTCCAAATAGATCGTTAAGGTATAGTGGTTTCTTCAATGAACTGCCATTTTTATTCAATTTCATTTTCTATTCAACTTCCTTTTTTATTCAATTTCGAAATAGATCGTTAAGGTATAGTAGTTTATTGGATGAACTTGCATTTTTAATTCAATTTCCTTTTCTATTCAACTTCCTTTTTTAATTAATTTCGAAAGAGATCGTTAAGGTATAGTGGTTTCTTGAATGAACTTCCGTTTTTATTTTTATTCAACTTTCTTTTTTTACTTAATTTTCAAATAGATCGTTATGGTATAGTGATTTTTTTAATGAACTTTCATTTTTAATTTTATGTAACTTTCATTTTTATTTTTATTCAACTTCCATTTTTATTCAATTTCCTTCTCTATTCAACTTTCTTTTTTATTTAATTTCCAAATAGATTGTTGAGTTATAGTGGGATCTTGGATGAACTTCCATTGTTAATTCATTCAAGAAACCACTATACCCTAACGATTTATTTGGAAATTAAGTAAAAAATGAAGTTAAATAGAAAAGGAAATTGAATAAAAATAGAAGTTGAATAAAAATGAAAATGGAAGTTGCATAAAATTAAAAATTGAAGTTCATTTAAGAAACCACTATACCATAACGATCTATTTGGAAATTAAATAAAAAAGTAAGTTGAATACAATAGGAAATTGAATAAAATTAAAAATTGAATAAAAATGGAAAGGGAAGTTGAATAGAAAAGTAAATTGAATAAAAATGAAGTTGAATAAAAATAAAAGTGGAAGTTGCATAAAATTAACATTGGAAGTTAATTCAAGAAACCATTATACCTTAGCGATCTATTTGGAAGTTGAACTTCCTATTTGGAAATTGAATAAAAATGGAAGTTGAATAAAATTCACAATTGAAGTTGATTTAAAAAACCACTATGCATTAACGATCTATTTGGAAATTAAATAAAAAAAAATGAAATTGAATAGAATAGGAAATTAAATAAAAAATGGAAGTTGCATAAAATTAAAAATGGAAGTTCATTAAAGAAACCACTATACCTTAACGATCTATTTGGAAATTAAATAAATAAGGAAGTTAAATAGAAAAGGAAGTTGGATAAAAATGGAAGTTGAATAAATATTAAAAATGGAAGTTGCATAAAATTAAAAATTGAAGTTCATTTAATAAAAATGGAAGTTAAATAAAAATAAAAATGGAAGTTGCATAAAATTAAAAATGGAAGTTCATTCAAGAAACCATTATAACTTAATGATCTATTTGAAAATTAAATAAAAAAGGAAGTTGAATAAAAATAAAAATGGAAGTTGCATAAAATTAAAAATGGAAGTTCATTCAAGAAACCATTATAACTTAGCAATCTATTTGGAAATTAAAAAACAACGAAAGTTGAATAAAATTAAAAATGAAAATTGAATAAAAACAAAAATGGAATTTGCATAAAAATGGAAGTTGCATAAAAATAAAAATCGAAATTCATCCAATAAACCATAATACCCTAATAATCTATTTGGAAATCAAGAAACCACTATACCTTAACGATCTATTTGGAAATTAAATAAGAAAGGATGTTGAATAGAAAATGAAATTGAATAAAATCAGAAGATAAATAAAAATAAAAATGGAAGTTGAATAGAAAAGGAAATTGAATAAACTTCCATTGTTAATTTTATGCAACTTCCAATTTTATTTTTATTCAGCTTTCATTTTTATTCAATTTCCTTCTTTCTATTCAACTTCATTTTTTGTTTAATTTCCAAATAGATTGTTAAGGTATAGTGGTTTCTTGAATGACATCCCTTTCTATTTGAACAAAAAAAGAAGTTGAATAGAAACCACTATACCTTAACGATCTATTTGGAAATAAATAAAAATGAAAATTAAATAAAAATAGAAGTTTCAAAAAATTAAAAATTGAAGTTCATTCAAGAAACCACTATACCTTAACGATTTATTTGGAAATTAAGTAAAAAAATGAAGTTGAATAGAAAAGGAAATTGAATAAAAATGGAAGTTGCATAAAAATAAAACTGGAAGTTGCATAAAATTAACAATGGAAGTTCATTCAAAAAACCACTATACCTTAACGATCTATTTGGAAATTAAATAAAAAAGGAAGTTGAATAGAAAACAAAATTGAATAAAAATTTAAGTTGAACAAAAACAAAATGGACGTTGAATAGAAAATGAAAGTTGCATAAAATTAAAAATCGAAGTTCATTCAAGAAACCACTATACCTTATCGATCTATTTGGAAATTAAATAAAAAAGGAAGTTGAATAGAAAAGGATATTGAATAAAAATGGAAGTTGAATAAAATTAAAAATGGAAGTTTCATAAAATTAAAATTGAAAATTCATTCAAGAAACCACTATACCTTAACAATCTACTTGGAAATAAAAAAACAAAGGAAGTTGAATAAAAACAAAAAGTTGAATAGAAAAGAAAATTGAATAAAAAATGGAAGTTGCATAAAATTAAAAATTGAAGTTCATCTAATAAACTACTATAACTTAACGATCTATTTGGAAATTAAATAAAAAATGGAAGTTGCATAAAATTAACAATGTGAATTTATAAAAATGAAAATGGATGTTGTATAAAATTAAAAATGGAGGTTCATTCAAGAAACCACTATACCTTAACGATCTATTTGGAAATTAAATAAAAAATGAAGTTGAATAGAAAAGCAAATTGAATAAAAAAGGAAGTTGCATAAAAGAAAAAATGGAAGTTGCATAAAATTAAAAATGGAAGTTCATTCAAGAAACCACTATACCTTAACGATCTATTTGGAAATTAAATAAAAAGAGGAAGTTGAATAGAATAGGAAATTGAATAAAAATGGAAGTTGCATAAAATTAAAAATGGAAGTTTATTCAAGAAACCACTATACCTTAACGATCTATTTGGAAATTAAATAAAAAGAGGAAGTTGAATAGAATAAGAAATTGAATAAAAATGGAAGTTGCCTAAAATTAACAATGGAAGTTCATTTTTATTTAATTTCCAAATAAATCATTAAGGTATAGTGGTTTCTTGAATGAACTTTCATTTTTATTTTTATTCAACTTCCATTTTTATTCAATTTCCTTTTTTATTCAACTTCCCTTTTTATTTTTATTCAACTTTCATTTTTATTTAATTTCCAAATAAATCATTAAGGTATAGTGGTTTCTTGAATGAACTTCCATTTTTATTTTTATTCAACTTCCTTTTTTATTCAATTTCCATTTCTATTCAACTTCCTTTTTGATTTAATTTCCCAATAGATCTTTATGGTATATAGCGGTTTCTTGAATAAAATTCTTTTTTTAGTTAATTTCCAAATAGATTGTTAAGGTATAATGGTTTCTTGAAAGAACTTCCATTGTTAATTTTATGCAACTTCCATTTTTATTTTTATTCATCTTCCGATTTTTATGCAATTTCCATTTCTATTCAATTTCCTTTTCGATTTAATTTCCAAATAGATCGTTAAGGTATAGTGGTTTCTTGAATAAACTTCAATTTTATGTAACTTTCATTTTTATGCAATTTCCATTTTTATGCAACTTCCACTTTTATTTGTATGAAACTTCCATTTTTAATTTTATGAAACTTCCATTTTTATTCAACTTCCTTTGTTTTTTAATTTCCAAATAGATCGCTAAGCTATAATGGTTTCTTGATTGAACTTTCATTTTTAATTTTATGCAACTTCCATTTTTATTTTTATTCAACTTCCTTTTTTATTTAATTTTCAAATAGATCATTAAGTTATAGTGGTTTCTTGAATGAACTTCCATTTTTAATTTTATGCAACTTCCATTTTTATTTTTATTCAACTTTCATTTTTATTCAATTATTATTTTATGCAACTTCCATTTTTCTTTTTATTCAACTTCAATTTTTATTCAATTTCCATTTTTATTAAATTAACTTTTTTATTAAATTTCCTTTTCTATTCAACATCCATTTTTATTTTTATTCATTGTCAAGGTATAGTAGTTTCTTGAATGAACTTCCATTTTTAATTATATGCAACTTCCATTTTTATTTATATGCAACTTCTATTTATTTTTATTCATCTTCCATTTGTTAATTTTATGCAACTTCCATTTTTAATTTTATTCAACTTCAATTTCATTTTTTATTCAACTTCCTTTGTTTTTTTAAATTAAAAAAGAAAGTTAAATAAAATTAAAAATGGAAGTTCATTCAAGAAACCAATATACCTTAACGATCTATTTGGAAATTAAATAAAAATGAAAGTTGAATAGAAAAGGAAATTGGATAAAAATGCAAGATGAATAAAAATAAAAATGGAATTTGCATAAAATTAACAATGGAAGTTCATTCAAAAATCCATTATACCTTATCCAAATAGATCATTAAGGTATAGTGGTTTCTTCAATGAACTTCCATTGTTAATTTTATGAACTTCCATTTTTATTTTTATTTAATTTCCTTTTCTATTCAACGTCCTTTTTTATTTAATTTCCAAATAGATCGTTAAGTTATAGTTGTTTTTTGAATTAACTTCCATTGTTAATTTTAGGCAACTTCCATTTTCATTCAATTTCCTTTTCAATTGAACTTCTTTTTTTATTTAATTTCCAAATTGATTATTAAGGTATAGTGGTTTCTTGAATGAACTTCGATTTTTATTTTTATTCAACTTTCATTTTTATTCAACTTCTTTTTTTTTTTTTTTTAAATTTCCAAATAGATCGTTAAGATATAGTGGTTTCTTGAATGAACATCCATTTTTAATTATATCCAACTTCCATTTTTATTCAATTTCCATTTTTATTTTTATTCAACTTCCATATTTATTCAATTTACTTTTCTATTCAACTTCCTTTTTGATTTAATTTCCAACGGTCTATTCAACTTCCATTTTTATTTTTATTCAACTTCTAATTTTATTTTTATTCAACTTCAATTTTTATTCAATTTCCTTTTCTATTTTTATTTTTATTCAACTTTCATTTTTATCCAATTTCCATTTCTATTCAACTTCATTTTTTGTTTAATTTCCAAATAGATTGTTAAGGTACAGTGGTTTCTTGAATGAACTTCCATTTTTATTTTTATTCAACTTCCATTTTTATTTTTATTCAACTTCCATTTTTATTCAATTTCCAAATAGATCGTTAAGAAATAGTGGTTTGTTGAATGAACTTCCATTTTTAATTTTATGCAACTTCCTCTTTTATTTTTATTCAACTTCCTTTTTTATTAAATTTCCTTTTCTATTCAATCTCCATTTCTATTCAACTTTCATTTTTATTTTTATTCAATTTTATTTTCTATTCAACTTCCTTTTTTATTTAATTTCCAAATAGATCGTTAATGTATAGTGGTTTCTTGAATGAACTTCGATTTTTATTTTTTTGCAACTTCCTTTTTTATTTTTATTCAACTTCCAATTTTACTCAATTTCCAAATACATCGTTAAGGTATAATGGTTTATTGAATGAACTTCCATTTTTAATTATTTGGAAATTAAATAAAAAAAAGTAAGTTGAATAGAAAAGGAAATTGAATAAAAATAAAAATAAAATTGAATAAAAATCGAAGTTGAATAAAAATAAAAATGGAAGTTCATTCAAGAATCCACTATATCTTAACGATCTATTTGGAAATTAAATATAAAAGGAAGTTGAATAGAAAAGGAAATTGAATAAAAATGGAAGTTGAATAAAAATAAAAATGGCAGTTTATTCAAGAAACCACTATACCTTAACGATCTATTTGGAAATTAAATAAAAAAGGAAGTTGAATAAAAATAGAAGTTGCATAAAATTAACAATGGAAGTTCATTCAAGAAACCACCATACCTTAACGATCTATTTGCAAATTAAATAAAAAAAGGAAGTTGAATAGAAAAGGAAATTAAATAAAAATGAAAGTTGTGTAAAATTAAAAATGACAGTTCATTGAAGAAACCACTATACCTTAACGATCAATTTGAAAATTAAATAAAAATAGAAGTTGAATAAAAAATAAAATTCGAAGTTGAGTAAAATTAACAATAAAAGTTTATTCAAGAAACCACTATACCTTAACGATCAATCTGGAAATTAAGTAAAAGAATGAAATTGAATAGAAAAGGAAGTTGAAACCACTATACCTTAACGATCTATCTAGAAATTAAATAAAAAAGAAATTGAATAAAAATAGAAGTTGCATAAAATTCACAATGGAAGTTGATTCAATAAAAATGGAAGTTGTATAAAATTAATAATGGAAGTTCTTTTAAGAAACCACTATACCTTAACGGTCTATTTGAAAATTAAATAAAAAAGGAAGTTGAATAAAAATGGAAGTTGCATAAAATTAACAATGGAAGTTCATTCAAGAAACCACTATACCTTAATGATCTATTTGGAAATTAAATAAAAAAAGGAAGTTGAACAGAAAAGGAAATTGAATAAAAATGGAAGTTGAATAAAAATAAAAATGGAAGTTGCCTAAAATTAACAATGGAAGTTCATTCGAGAAACCACTATAACTTAGCGATCTATTTGGAAATTGATTTTATGCAACTTCCATTTTTATTTTTATTCAACTTATATTTTTATTCAGCTTTCTTTCTTATTTAATTTCCAAATAGATCGTTAAGAGTGATTTCTTGAATGAACTTACATTTTTAATGTTATGCAACTTCCATTTTTATTTTTATGCAACTTCTATTTTTATGCAACTTCCATTTCCTTTTCTATTAAACTTCCTTTTTTATTTCTATTCAACTTCTTCTTCTTTTTTAAGGTATAGTGGTTTCTTGAATGAAAATAAAAATTGAAGTTCATTCAAGAAACCACTATACCCTAACGATTTATTTGGAAATTAAGTAAAAAATGAAGTCGAAGTTCATTTAAGAAACCAATATACCTTAACGATCTATTTGAAAATTAAATAAAAAAAGAAGTTCAATAGAAAATGAAATTGAATAAAAATAAAAACGGAAGTTGCATAAAATAAAAAAGCAAGTTGAATAAAAAAGGAATTTGAATTAAATTAAAAATGGAAGTTGAATAAAAATAAAAATGTAAATTGAATTAAAATGGCAGTTGCATAAAATTAAAAATGTAAGTTGAATAGAAAAGGAAATTATATAAAAAAGAAAGTTATGTAAAATTAAAAATGGAAGTTCATTCAAGAAACCACTATACCATAACGATCTATTTGGAAACTAAATAAAAAATGGAAGTGGAATGAAAAAGGAAATTGAATAAAATCGGAAGATGAATAAAAATAAAAATGGATGTTGCATAAAATTAAAAATGGCAGTTCATTGAAGAAACCGCTATACCTTAACGGTCTATTTGGAAATTAAATAAAAAATGAAGTTCAATAAAAAAAGGAAATTGAATAAAAAAGGAAGTTGAATAAAAATAACTATGGAAGTTGAATAAAAATAAAAATAGAAGTTCATTCAAGAAACCACTATACCTTAACGATCTATCTGGAAATTAAATAAAAAAGAAATTGACCAGAAATGAAAATTGCATAAAAATGAAAGTTGAATAAAAATAAAAATGGAAGTTGAATACAAATAAAAATGAAGTTGAACAGAAATGGAAATTGACTAAAAATGGAAGTCGAGTAAAAATAAAAATGCAACTTCCATTTTTATTCAACTTTCTTTTTTATGCAACTTCCATTTTAATTTTATTCAACTTCCCTTTTTATTCAATTTCCATTTTTATTCAACTTCCATTTTGATTCAATTTCATTTTCTATTCGACTTCCTTTTTTATGTAATTTCCAAATAGACCGTTAAGGTATAGTGGTTTGTTCAATGAACTTCCATTTTTAATTTTATGCAACTTCCATTTTTATTTGTATTCAACTTCTTTTTTTTATTTAATTTCCAAATAAATCATTAAGGTATAGTAGTTTCTTGAATGAACTTCCATTTTTAATTTTATGCAACTTCCATAGTTATTTTTATTCAACTTCCTTTTTTATTCAATTTCCATCTTTATTGAACTTGAATAAAAATCGAAGTTGAATAAAAATAAAAGTGGAAGTTCATTCAATAAACCAATATACCTTAATGATCTATTTGGAAATTAAATAAAAAAAGAAGTTGAACAGAAAAGGAAATTGAATAAAAATCGAAGTTGCATAAAATTAACAATGGAATTTCATTCAAGAAACCACTATACCTTAGCGATCTATTTGGAAAGTAAATAAAAAAATGAAGTTGAATAGAATAGGAAATTGAATAAAAATGGATGTTGAATAAAAATAAAAATGGAAGTTCATTCAAGAAACCACTATACCCCTTAATGGTCTATTTGAAAATTAAATAAAAAAAGAAATTGACTACAAAAGGACATTGAATCAAAATGGAAGTTGAATAAAAATGAAAATGAAAGTTGCATAAAATTAAAAGTGGATGTTCATTCGAGAAATCACTATGCCTTAACGATCTATATGGAAATTAAATAAAAAAGGAAGTTGAATAGAAAATAAAATTAAATTCAAAGTGGAAGTTGCATAAAATTAAAAATGGAAGTTGAATAAAATTAAAAATGGAAGTTCATTCAAGAAACCACTATAACTTAACGATCTACTGAGAAATTGAATAAAAAAGGGAGTTGAAGACTAATAAAAATGGAAGTTGAATAAAAATAAAAATGCAAGTTGCCTAAAATTAAAAATGGAAGTTCATTCAAGAAACCACTATACCATAACGCTCTATTTCAATATCCTTTTTTATTCAATTTCCATTTCTATTCAATTTCATTTTTTACTCAATTTTCAAATAGATCATTAAGGTATAGTGGTTTTTAAATGAACTTCCATTTTTAATTTTTATTCAACTTCCATTTTTATTCAATTTATTTTTCTATTCAACTTCCATTTTTATTCAATTTCCTTGTTTATTCAACTTTCTTTTTTAGTAAATTCCCAAATAGATCGTTAAGGTATAGTGGTTTCTGGAATGAACTTCTATTTTTATTTTTATTCAACATCCATTTTTATTCGATTTCTTTTTCTATTCAGCTTCCTTTTTTCTTTAATTTCCAAATAGATCGTTAAGGTAGAGTGGTTTCCTGAGTGAACTTCCATTTGTAATTTTATGCAACTTCAATTTTTAATTTTATTCAACTTCCATTTTTATTCAATTTCCATTTCTATTCAACTTCCTTTTTTCTTTAATTTCCAAATAAATCGGTAAGGTATAGTGGTTTCTTCAAGAACTTCCATTTTTAATTTTATGCAACTTCCATTTATATTTTTTCAACTTCAATTTTATCCAATTTCCTTTTCTATTCCACTTCAATTTTTATTCAATTTGTTTTTCTATCTATCTTTCTTTTTTATTTAATTTCCAAATTGATCGTTAACGTATAGTGGTTTCTTGAATTAACATCGATTTTTTGAATGAACTTCCATTTTTAATTTGATGCAATTTTTATTTTTATTTTTATTCAACTTCTATTTTTATTTTTATTCAACTTCAATTTTTATTCAACTTTCTTTTTTATTTAATTTCCAAATTGATCGTTAACGTATAGTGGTTTCTTGAATGAACTTCCAGTTTAAAAGTGGGCAACTTCCATTTTTATTTTATTCAACTTCCATTTTTATTTAATACCCAAATAGATCGTTAAGGTATATTGGTTTCTTGAATGAACTCCCATTTTTAATTTTATGCAACTTCCATTTTTATTTTTATTCAACTTCAATTTTTATTCAATATCCTTTTCTATTCAACTTCCATTTTTATTTTTATTCAACTTCAATTTTTATTCAATTTTATGCAACTTCAATTTTTAATTTTATTCAACTTCCATTTTTATTTAATTTCCAAATAAATCATTAAGGTATAGTGGTTTCTTGAATGAACTTCCATTTTCAATTTTATGCAACTTTCATTTTTATTCAATTTCATTTTCTATTCAACGTCCTTTTCTATTCAACTTTTATTTTTACTCAACTTCCATTTTTATTCAATTTTCTTCTCTATTCAACTTCTTTTTTATTTTATTTCCAAATAGACCGTTAAGGTATAGTGGTTTCTTGAATGAATTTCCCCTTTTATTTTTATTCAACTTCCATTTTTATTTTTACTCAACTTCCATTTTTATTCAATTTCCTTCTCTATTCAACTTCTTTGTTTATTTTATTTCCAAATAGACCGTTAAGGTATAGTGGTTTTTGAATGAATTTCCCCTTTTATTTTTATTGAACTTCCATTTTTATTTTTATTCAACTTCCATTTTTATTTAATTTCTTTTTTTATGTAACTTCCTTTTTTATTCAATTTCCTTTTCTATTTAATTTCCACATAGATCGTTAAGGTATAGTGGTTTCTTGAATGAACTTCGATTTTTAATTTTATGAAACATCCATTTTTATTCAACTTCCATTTTTATTCAATTTCCTTCTCTATTGTCACGACCCCATTCCGCCCCTAGTAGAATGGTGCCATGATGGCCAGTAATTCGAGATTACCCAAGGCCACTTGCAAGAAAACACACACAAATCAGAGTAAACATATGGGGCTTACTAGTGCGGAAGCAATAAACAAAATAAGGTAGTCCATAAGAGCAGTGCTTGAGTTAAATGAAATGACAGACATCTTATAGTAGCTTTAATACAAAATAATGAAGTACAAAAATTACATCTTGATCAAAAGGCTTCTCAGCCATCAAATACAAAATACAATGAAATAACCAAGAAGCATGATCTTCAAGATGCTGCAAAACATGGATCCAAAACACATCGGCAAAATGCTACAAAGAAACACGCCGGCTAAGCACAACTAGGCGTCATCACGACCTGCTCATCACCTACATATATATATAGAGAGGGTGAGCTTGGATACACAGTGAATGGCATAGATAATAAGGGGTTTTCATGAATGACATCCGAGGTCTTTTAACAAAATAGTACATGGAACAAATCAGGTGCATCTATCAAATCTTTCAAAGCTTCAAGGGATGTTTACTAACATCAATATAATACAAGAGATGACATCTCGGACAAACAAGGCCCACGCGTAAAACCGCTGCTGGCAAGGCAAGACAAGACAAAACAAGAGAGATCTCAAATCGATGGTGTCGTTGCATTATAGTCCCCGAACACTAAGGACTTGTGCCACAAATGCTTAAAGTCCTCGCACGCACGGACTTCCAAACTTGTGCTACAAATGCTTATAGTCCCCTAGCACGTACGGACTGGTGCCACAAATGCTTAAAGTCCCTTGGCACGTACGGACTACCCGAGGGATGTCATCAAAACAAGATATAATACTTACTGCAAATAGGGATAATCATTCATGCTTACAAATACTTTCCAAACAAGGCAAAACAAGGTTTCATCAAAGCTTTATAACATATCTTTATTAAAATACCACTCACGTAGTTCTTCTGACGTCGGCGGCGAGGTGGATCCAAGTCCTGCAAACACACGGCAAGGCCATGGAATGCGCTTTTAAACAAGCTTCTCATGCATACAAATGATCTCGGCATTCTTCTAAACTAAGTCAAGTCAAAACAAACATTGTTTCCCACCTCGGAGAAACATGCTGGGCACCAATCAAGTCTTGGCCGAGGTCCCACACTTCTCGCCGAGGTGTGGTCCCGGGGGCCACTTACAAGGAAATGAAGCCGGGGAAAATCTGGGTTTCCCCTCTACTCAAGAACATGAAGAACATGAATATGAAGACCATGAAGGAGATGAATGCAAGGATCACAACTTATGATTATAAGACTTCAGATTTAATGCTATGAGTTTAAAAACATGGACCTGGGTGCCCATTCAAGAAGACCATGCAAGAACAAACACAAAAACATGATTCTTGTTCCAAACTTTCGGATCAAAATGAGGTTTTCCTCAAGAACACATGAAGGTCACGTTTTTCCAAAACCAACTTTAAATCAAAGTATGACATGCAAAACAGATTCAATCATGCAATGCAGCTAGGTGATCATCAAGAACAACAAGAGGAGGTGAAGATTCTAACCTCAGATCACAAATCCAACGGATCAAACACCAAGGATCAAGCTTGCTATCTACCTTCTCTCTCTAGAACTCTTCCTAGAGCTTCTCTCTCCTCAAGAACACGATTGAAACACAAAATGAGACATTTCTAGACTTGCCAGCTGATATAACACTCGGACACGCAAGTAGCTTGGTTGGTTCAACTCAAAAGGTGATTGATTGAAAAGACAAGTCTCGACAAAGCGTGTTCAAGAAGCTAGGTAGCAAGGGACTCGGCGGTAATGACATCGCCAACAACAAGACTTCGGCAAGCAATAACATCGGCTAAAGACAACTTCGGCACACGGGGTAACAAAGACATCGGCTAGGGAGGACAACACTTGACTAAGCTGTGCCACACCTCGGCCAGGGATGTGCCACACCTCGGTCTAGGTCATACCTTCCCAGGGACAAAAGTCACTAAGCGTATAACATCTCGGCTAAGCAGTGGCATCTCGGCTAACACGCTGAGGTGAAGATGAAGGTCAGACAAGCTGTTCTAGAGTGGTTCTAAGTATAAGGATTCAAAGGTGATCTAGGCTCATGATAACCTCGGCTAGACACACACATCAACAAGGAACATAGCACTTATGCAAGACAAGTCAAGGATGCGAAGCAAGTCAAGAATGCAAGGCAAACTTAACAAAGCAAAATCATACATAATGCATATGAGTATGATCAAAGCAGTGTGAGGGTTATTACATCTATTCAACTTCTTTTTTTATTTTTATTCATCTTGCATTTTTATTCAATTTCCTTTTCTATTCAACTTCCATTTTTATTTAATTTCCTTTTCTATTCAACTTCCACTTCTATTTAACTTTCTTTTTTATTTAATTTCCAAATAGACCGTTAGGGTATAGTAGTTTCTTAAATGAACTTCCATTTTTAATTTTATTCAACTTCCATTTTGATTTAATTTCCCAATAGATCTTTATGGTATAATGGTTTCTTGAATGAACTTGCATTTTTAATTTGATGCAATTTTCATTTTTATTTTTATTCAACTTCCATTTTTATTCAACTTTCTTTTTTATTTAATTTCCAAATAGATCGTTAAGGTATAGTGGTTTCTTGAATGAACTTCCATTGTTAATTTTATACAAATTCTATTTTTATTTTTATTTTTATTCAACTTCTATTTTTATTTTATTTCCAAATAGATCGTTAAGGTATAGTGGTTTCTTGAATGAACTTCCATTGTTAATTTTAAGCAAATTCTATTTTTATTTTTATTCAACTTCTATTTTTATTTTATTTCCAAATAGATCTTTAAGGTATAGTGGTTTATTGAATGAACTTCAATTTTTAATTTTATTCAAGTTCTATTTTTATTCAATTTATTTTCTATTCAACTTCCTTTTTTATTTAATTTCCAAATAATCGTTATGGTATACTAGTTTCTTGAATGAACTTTTATTCTTATTCAACTACCATTTTTATTCAATTTCCCTTTCTATTCAACTTCATTTTTTATTTAATTTCCAAATAAATCGTTAAGGTATAGCGGTTTTTTGAATTAACTTCCATTGTTAATTTTATGAAACATCCATTTTTAATTTTATGCAACTTCCATTGTTATTTTTATTCAACTTCAATTTTTATTTTTATTCAACTTCCATTTTTATTCGATTTCTTTTTCTATTCAACTTCATTTTTTTATTTAATTTCCAAATAGATCGTTAAGGTATAGTGGTTTCTTGAATAAACTTTCATTTTTATTTTTATTCAATTTCCTTTTTTATTCAACTTCAATTTCTATTCAATTTCCTTTTTTATTCAACTTCCATTTCTATTCGGCTTTCTTTTTTATTTAATTTCCAAATTGATCGTTAAGGTACAATGGTTTCTTGAATGAACTTCTATTGTTAATTTTATGCAACTTCCATTTTTATTTTTATTCATCTTCCATTTTTAATTTTATTCAACTTTCATTTTTATTTAATTTCCAAATAGATCGTTAAAGTATATTTCTTCTGGAATGAACTTTCATTTCTATTCAATTTCCTATTTTTATTTAATTTCCACATAGATCGTTAAGGTATAGTGGTTTCTTGAATGAACTTCCATTTCTATTCAATTTCCTATTTTTATTTAATTTCCACATAGATCGTTAAGGTATAGCGGTTTCTTGAATGAACTTCCATTTTTAATTTTATTCAACTTCATTTTTTTATTTACTTTCCAAATAGATCTTTAAGGTGTAGTGGTTTCTTGAATTAAATTCCATTGTTAATTTTACGCAACTTCCATTTTTATTTTTAATCAACTTCCATTTTCATTCAATTTTCTTTTCTTTTCATCTTCCAATTTTATTTTTATTCAACTTCAATTTTTATTTAATTTCTAAATAGATCGTTAAGGTATAGTGGTTTCTTGATTGAACTTCGATTTTTATTTTTATTCAACTTCCATTTTTATTTAATTTTCAAATAGATCGTTAAGGTATAGTGGTTTCTTGAATTAACTTCAATTTTTAATTATATGCAACTTCCATTTTTATTTAATTTTCTATTCTATTCAACTTCATTTTTAATTATATTCAACTTTCTTTTTTATTTAATTTCCAAATAGATCGTTAAGGTATAGTGGTTTCTTGAATGAACTTCCATTGTTAATTTTATGAAACTGTTATTTTTATTTTTATTCAACTTCCATTTTTAATTAACTTCCATTCTTAATTTTATGCAACTCTGATTTTTAATTCAATTTACTTTTCTATTCAACTTCATTTTTATTCAATTTCCTTTTTTATTCAACTTCCATTTTTAATTTTATTCCACTTCCATTTTTATTCAATTTCCTATTCTATTCAACTTCATTTTCTTATTTACTTTCCAAATAGATCATTAAGGTATAGTGGTTTCTTGAAAGAACTTTCATTTTTATTTTTATTCAACTTCCATTTTTATTCAAATTCCTATTCTATTCAATTTTCTTTTCTATTTAACTTCTTTTTTTATTTAATTTCCAATTTTATGCAACTTCCATTTTTAGTTTTATTCAACTTTCATTTTTATTGAATTTCCTTTTCAATTGAACTTTCTTTTTTATTTAATTTCCAAATAGATCGTTAAGGTATAGTGGTTTCTTGAATGAACTTCCATTTTTATTTTTATTCCATTTCCATTTTTATTCAATTTGCAAATAGATTGTTAAGGCATAGTGGTTTCTTGAATGACATCCTTTTCTATTTGAACAAAAATGGAAGTCGAATAAAAATGAAAGTTGAATAAAAATGAAAATGAAAATGAAAAAAATTAAAATTGTAGGTTGAATAGAAAATAAAATTGGATAAAAATGCAAGATGAATAAAAATAAAATTGAAATTTGCATGAAATTAACAATGGAAGTTCATTTAAGAAACCATTATACCTTAACAATCTATTTGGGTTTCTTGAATAAACTTCGATTTTTATTCAATTCTATTTTCTATTCAACTTTCTTTTTTTATTTTTAATTTCCAAATAGATCGTTAAGGTATAGTGGTTTCTTCAATAAACTTCCATTTTTATTCCACTTCCTTTTTTATTCAATTCTATTTTTATTTTTATTCAACTTTCTTTTTTATTTAATTTCCAAATAGATCGTTATGGTATAGTGGTTTCATAAAATTACAAATGGAAGTTCATTCAAAAAACCATTGAACTTCGACTTCCATTTTTATTTTTATTCAACTTCCATTTTTACTTTTATTCAATTTCCTTTTTTATTTAATTTCCAAGTAAATCGTTAAGGTATAGTGGTTTCTTGAATGAAAATTAAATAACGCTCCATTTGGAAATTAAATAAAAAGGAAGTTGAATAGACAAGGAAATTGAATAATTATGGAAGTTGAATAAAAATAAAAATGGAAGTTGCATAAAATTAACAAAATGGAAGTTGAATAAAAATAAAAATAGAAGTTCATTCAAGAAACCACTATACCTTAGCGATCTATTTGGAAATTGAATAAAAAAGAAAGTTGAATAAAATTAAAAATGGAAGTTCATCCGATAAACTACTATACCCTAATGATCTATTTGGAAATTAAATAAAAAAGGAAGTTGAATAAAAATTGAAGTTGCATAAAATTTAAAATTGAAGTTAATTCAAGAAACCACTATACCTTAACGATTTATCAGGAAATTAAGTTAAAAATGAAGTTGAATAGAAAAGGAAATTGCATACAAATGGAAGTTGAATACAAATAGAATGGATGTCATGCCCTCAAAATAAACCCATAATATATCAAATATTCACATGCATTGATTAAGAAAAACAAAACCTTATTAAAAGGTATTACATGTAATAACAAAAGTAAATGCCCTACGGGCTTACATCTTTCCAAGACAACACTTGGATACAAAAGTCTGAGTACTAACTCAATTACACATTAAGCCCCTGGCTTGAGTTTACATGTAATATCAAAACAAAACAAAATAACAACTAATCTAAACAGAGTCTTCAACTCCAAATCCTTCCAAGGTAATTCCTTGGAGGTAGCATATCACCTGAACCTGAAAATGATGTTCTTGTATAGGGTGAGCCACAGCCCAGTAGAAATATACTAAACCAAATATAAGAATTGACTAAAGCAATAGCATTCGATAGATGGTTAACACTATTAAATCCATTATATCTCTTTACAGTTTCATGACAATAATGTCCATGACACGCTTTCTACGTTATTATTCAACTTTCCAATTATACAGACATGGCTCAGAACCTGGCCAAATAATAATAATGAGATTACATCTCACATTAACATTACTTCCAATATCAACAAATCAAATGAGACTAAGGCTCATACTAAAACACTTCCATAAATCAATAAGTACACATATTTGCTGTACTAATGGAGTCCATCCCCTTTCTCCTCCTAAACAGGTTTGAGAGTCCATCCCCTATCTTCCCTCAAACCATGGAGTACATCCCCTATCTCCTCCCAAACAATATGCATATACAATGTATTAAACACTTGTCATACACAATATTCAATCAATACACAGATTCGCTGTATTAATTCAACTGTCATATCTAATGACTCATTCAATGTGATTAGTTTCAGTTTTCCCTAATCAACATGCAATGTCTACAACAATCACGACTATCCTCCACCGATAGCCCAAAACAGTTATTTCTAAACAGGAAATAAATGTATCAACAAATGTAAACTCAACATTTTCATAGGTGAGTGATTAAACTATTCAACTACACCATTTAATCCCATAGTTTCCCCAATTTCATGAATTAAACTTAATTCCACGATTTTCCCAAAATTAATTATACAAATTAATTTATTACAACAATTAGGGCTTTTCCCCCTTTCCTCAAAATTAACCCTAAGGTTCAATTTTATCAACTTAACTCTATCTATGTCATTTTTCATGATTCACAATCACATGGAATTTAGTATATAAACAATTTCCTATTTTTCAAATTATGATACAAACCCTAGTTTTTCCAAAACTATCAAACGACACCAACATATCAAAAATACCAAAGCTTAGGACAAAACCTATAATATGGAGTAGGAAATCCCTACCTCGAAGTGAAGAACTCAAATGGAGATAATGGAGATGATGACCCAAAATCCAAAGTGCTCCAAACCGCCAAACTCTCAGATTAAAATAAAGCCCTCGTGTCCCTCTATCTTTTTAATAAAGAACCTAGGGTAGGAACACCTTAATAATAGATGAAAGCTAAGAGAGAAGGTGAGTGGAGGGATGGAAAACACAGACCTAGGGTTCTGAAATCAAAAAGAGGATGAAAAAGTGTATTTAAAACCGCTGCTGCGTATTTAAATAAAACAAGCTCGCTCGAGCGAAGACTTGGTCGCTCGAGCGACCAGACACAAAGAATACTCGCTCGAGCGTAGGAAGACTCGCTCGAGCCAACAACACGATGCTTCAGGTTTGCAACCCGCACGCCGGCGACAGAATGCTCGCCGAGCGAAGAATTCAAAAACATACATTTCGCCGCCGAGCGAAGGAAAGCTCGCCGAGCCAAGAAATACAGCTCAGTTTATACTAGACGCAGCTCTCGCCGA
Organism: Camellia lanceoleosa; assembly: GCA_025200525.1. Lineage (NCBI taxonomy): Eukaryota > Viridiplantae > Streptophyta > Magnoliopsida > Ericales > Theaceae > Camellia > Camellia lanceoleosa. The sequence continues at coordinate 627,337 of JANUSC010000057.1, forward strand.
GCGAAGAAACCTGCTCGAGCGAAGGGCCAAAAACAAAGAGCTCGCCGGCGACAAACTTCGCCGAGCGAAGGACCAAAATTCGGCAAGAACCCTTTGCTCCTAAACACTCCCAACTCAGAACCAACTCGTCCCCAAAACATCCTATAACTCAAAAATAAGGAATTAAAGGACGACAACAACAAATATATAACAACAGGATCTACGAAACGTAAGTCTGGATACAACAACCAAATGGAAAAAGACCGGGGTCGCTATAAGCTCCCCCTCTTAAAGAATTTCGTCCCCGAAATTAAGCATAAGTTTTCAAAAACAGGTTTTTCACAATTTCCAATGATATTACACTACAATAATAAACAACTTGACCCAATACCGGTCATTTCATCTCTTATCAAGAGGCATTTGACAATATATATTTCAACCTGCATTATCAATATGCAATTTCCTTTCAATTTCAACAGTTTTCAATATACATGATTCCCATTTTCATATCATATTCTATTTCATGATATAACTCCAATTCTACAACACATTCAACATATGCAATGTTACACTAAACTTCCATTATAAGGCAAGTTTCAAATTACTTCCATTAAACCAAAACATTTTCAATGTTTTACAACTTAAGACACACATAATGTTCTTAAAGTTCGATAATATTATAAAGTCTCAATACATGATTACACATCAACAAACATGTCCGGATATTTCGCGGACTTCCAACTCACGTTCCCAAGTGACTTCCTCCACTCCGTGATGTTTCCACAAGACTTTTACTAAAGGGATGGTCTTGCTCAAGACTTGCTCTCGCCTATCCAAGACCCGAACCGGTCTCTCCTCATACGAGGCATCCTCGTCAACCTCTAAGTCGGTCCAATCCAACACATGCGATGGATCCGGCTCATACTTTCGAAGCATACTCACATGAAACACGTCATGTACTCCGGATAACTGCGGTGGCAAAGCTAAACGATAGGCAGCCTCACCGATCCTCTCAAGGATCTCAAAAGGGCCAATAAATCGAGGGGACAACTTCCCACTCTTCCCGAATCTCATCAATCCCCGCCTAGGTGATATCTTTAGGAAGACATGATCACCCACCTCAACTACCAAAGGTCTCCTCCTACGGTCGGCATATGAAAGTTGAATAAAAATGAAAATGACAAATTATAGCGATCCCGGGATTACCCCTTGTTGTATAGTGATCCGGACTTGTGTCCGTGGATGTTGGTAGTGGATTGTTGTCTTGTTTACATCCTTTCATATATTGTATTTGAGTTATAGGATGTGTTGGGCAGGTTTGTTTCAGGTTGGTTGTGTTTGGGAGCCAAGGGTTGCTGCCCAGAATTTTTGTCCTTCGCTCGAGCGAGGAGTTGGTCGCTCGAGCGAGGGTTGAGTTTTGTGTCTGGTGGGTCGAGCCAGAGAGGCTTCGCTCGAGCGAGCGATCGTCTGCATCGGACTGAACACCATGATTTCGCTCGAAGCGAGCTTTTCTTCGCTCAAGCGAGCGGTTTGTCGCTCGAGCGTGCGTCTAGTTGCGAACTGAAGGTCGAGCTCTGCTCGGCGAGCTTTTTCTTCGCCGAGCGAGCTTCGATGTTGGCTCGAGCTAGGGTTTTCAGGTTCCGTCGCCGGCGACCAAGTCTTCGCTCGAGCGAGCCTATTTATATCAGTTCGACAGCAGCGAGTTTTAAGTTAGATTTTTTATAAACTTTTGATCCAATCTTCAAGATCTGAGAGCTTCTCTCTCTAACTTTACATTCTCTCTAAGGATTGATCTATCTAGGATCATTTCCTACCCTTCTTGCTTTGTTAAAAAGGTAGAGGTCGTCGGGGGCTTCGATCTAATCTGAAAAAGTCGGTGTTTGGAGCATTTTGATCTTTGGGTCTTCATCTCCTTTTGGGCTTAAACTTTGAGGTAGGGATATCCTACTCATCTTTATGGATTCTGTCTTTGAATTTTGACATTTTGATGTGTTGGGGATAGTTGTGTAGTTTTGAGAAAGTTTGGGGCTTTTATGCAATTTTATAAAAGTTTGGGGTTTTGTTTTAAATAAACCAATATGTATGTATAGTACATAGAAATGAGATTAATGTGGAATCATTGATGAAAATGGGACCTTTAGGGTTGAATTAATTGGGATAATTAATTGTGGAATTGGGATGTTGATTATATATCCATTGTGCATTTATTTTCTGTATAGAAATAACTGCTTTGGGCTATCGGTGGAGGATAGTCGTGTTTGTTGTAGACAATGCATGATGATTAGGTAAACTGAAACTAATCTGCGGGAAGTGTCATGGAACTTGACGATTTGTAGAATACATTAATTGTATTAATTAATTGTATATAGAACCAATGTGTTTATATGCATTATGTGTAGAGGAGGAGATGGGGGATGTACTCCGCGGTTTAGGGGAAGATGGGGGATGTACCTCTAAACCGGATAGTGTTGGGAGAAGATAGGGGATGAACTCCGGAGGCACAGCTCATATGCTTGTCTTGAAAAATATAGATACAGCCCATGTGCTTGTCTTGGAAATGTGATGTAGCTTATATGCTTATCAGTGGTTGTATAGATATAACTAATATGTTTATCTATGTTGAAATGGAAAGAAAGGAAATATAGACTTGAATGTTTTGGAATTGTAGTAAATTGTAAAAGAATGTAAAAGTGTTGGCCAATGTATCAACTGTTAATCTTTTAGGCGTTATTCATAATTGGTCTAGTATATTTCTACTGGGCTGTGGCTCACCCTTTATGGGCATATCATTTTCAGGTACCGGCAGCATGCCACCTCCAAGGACTTAGCTTGGGAGGCTAGTGGCGGATGGACTTTTTGACTTCTATTTACTTTTGATGTGTTGCATGTAATTTCAAGCCAAGGGCTTTACGTGTATTGAGCTAGAGCTCTCTTGATTGTAACCAAGTGTTAACTTGGAAAGTTGTAAGCCTTTAAGGCGCCCGCTTTTTATTGCTTACATGTAATACTTTTGTACAGAACAGTTCAGTTAAATAGAAGAAGGTGGACTTTTATTATGTTGATGCATGTTTAATTGATGGGTTTATTGTCTTTTTTTTTGAGGGCGTTACAAAAATGAAGTTGCATAAAATTAAAAATCGAAGTTCATTAAAAACAAAAAGATCGTTAAGGTACAGTGGTTTCCTGAATGACCTTCCATTGTTAATTTTATTCAATGAACTTCCATTGTTAATCATATGCAACTTTCATTTTTATTTTTATTCAACTTCCATTTTTATTCAGGTATAGTGGTTTCTTGAATGAACTTCCATTGTTAATTTTATGCAAATTCCATTTTTATTTTTATTAACCTTCCATTTTTTTTCAAAATGGAAGTTTATTTGAGAAACCACTATACCTTAATGATCTATTTGGAAATTAAATGAAAAAGGAAGTTGAATAGAAATGGAAATTGGATAAAACTAGAAGTTGCATAAAATTAAAAATGGAAGTTTATTCGAGAAACCACTATACCTTAACGATCTATTTGGAAATTATATAAAAAAGAAAGTTGAATAGAAAAGGTAGTTGAATAGAAACGGAAATTGCATAAAAATGCAAGTTGAATAAAAATAAAAATGGAAGTTGCATAAAATTAACAATGGAAGTTCATTCAAGAAACCACTATACCTTGACGATCTATGTGGAAATTAAATAAAAAAGGAAGTTGAATAAAAATGAAATTTTCATAACGATCTATTTGGAGATGAAATAAAAATGGAAGTTGAATAAAACTAAAAATGAAAGTTGCACAAAATTAACAAAGGAAGTTCATTCAAGAAACCACTATACCTTATGTGTGAATTATTTGGAAATTAAATAAAAAAGAAGTTGAATAGAAATAAAAATGGAAGTTCATTGAAGAAACCACTATACCTTAATGATCTATTTGGAAATTAAATAAAAAATGACGTTGAATAGACAAGGAAATTGAATAAAAATGGAAGTTGAATAAAAATAAAAATCGAAGTTAAATAAAATGGAAGTTGAATAGAAAAGGAAAATGAATAGAAAAAGAAATCGAATAAAAATGGAAGTTGCATAAAATTAAAAATGAAAGTTCATTCAAGAAACCACTATACCTTAACGATCTATATGGAAATTAAATAGAAAAGGAAATTGAATAGAAAAGGAAATTGCATAAAAATGGAGGTTGAATAAAAATAAAATGTAAGTTCGTTCAGGAAACCACTCTACCTTAACGATCAATTTGGAAATTAAATAAAAAAAGAAGTTGAATAGAGAAGGACATTGAATAAAAATTGATGTTGAATAAAAATAAAAGGGGAACTTCATTTTTTATTTAATTTCCAAATAGATCGTTAAGGTCTAATGGTTTCTTGAATGACATCCATTTTTTATTTTATGCAACTTCTATTTTTATTCAATTTCCTTTTCTATTTAACTTCATTTTTTAATTTTATGCAACTTCCATTTTTAATTTTATTCAACTTCCATTTTTATTTTATACAACTTCCATTTTTATTTCTCTTCAACTTCATTTTGTTATTTACTTTCCAAATAGATCGTTAAATAAAAAATGAAGTTGAATAGAAAAGGAAATTGAATAAAATTAAAAATCGAAGTTGAATAAAAATAAAAATGAAAGTTGCATCAAAATTAAAAATGGAAGTTTATTCAAGAAACCACTACACCTTAACGATCTATTTGGAAATTGAATAAAAAAAGAAGTTCAATAGAAAAGGAAATTGAATAAAAATGGAAGTTGCATAAAATAAAAAATAGAAGTTCATTCAAGAAACAACTATACCTTAACGATCTATTTGGAGATTCAATAAAAAAGAAAGTTGAATAGAAAGGGAAATTGAATAAAAATGGAAGTCAAATAAAATTATTATTGGTTTCTTGAATGAACTTTCATTTTTAATTTTATGCAACTTCCATTTTTATTTTTATTCAACTTCCATTTTTATTCAATTTCCTTTTCTATTCATTTTCATTTTATATTTAATTTCCAAATTGATCGTTAACGTATAGTGGTTTCTCGAATGAACTTCCCCTTTTATTTTTATTCAACTTCCTTTTTTATTAAATTTCATTTTCTATTCAGCTTACTTTTTTATTTAATTTCCAAATAGATTGTTAAGGTATAGTGGTTTCCCGAATGAACTTCCATTGTTAATTTTATGCAACTTCCATTTTTAATCTTATGCGTGGTTACTTGAATTAACTTCCATTGTTAATTTTATGGAACTTCCATTTTTATTTTTATGAAACTTTCATTTTTCTTTTTATTCAATTCCCTTTTCTATTCAACTTCATTTTTTATTTAATTTCCAAATAGATCATTATGGTATAGTGGTTTCCTGAATGAACTTCCATTTTTATTTTTATTTAACTTCAATTTTTATTCAAGTTCCTATTCTATTCAACTTCATTTTTTATTTAATTTCCAAATAGATTGTTAAGGTATAGCGGTTTCTTGAATGAACTTCCATTTTTATTCAATTTTCTTTTTTATTTTTATTCAACTTCCGTTTTTATTGAAGTTCCTATTCTATTCAACTTCATTTTTTATTTTATTTTTAATTTCCAAATAGATCGTTAAGGTAGAGTGGTTTCCTGAGTGAACTTCCATTTTTAATTATATGCAACTTTCATTTATATTTTTATTCAACTTCTTTTTTTTAATTTTATGCAACATCCATTTTTATTTTTATTCAATTTCCTTTTCTATTCAACGTCCCTTTTTATTTAATTTCCAAATAGATCTTTAACGTATAGTGGTTTCTTGAGTTAACTTCCATTGTTAACTTTATGCAACTTCAATTTTTATTTTATTCGACTTCAATTTTTATTTTATTCGACTTCAAGAAACCATTATTCAATTTCCTTTTATATTCAATTTCCATTTCTATTCAACTTCCTTTTTTATTTAATTTCCAAATAGATTGTTAAGATATAATGGTTTCTTGAATGAACTTCCGTTGTTAATTTTATGCAACTTCCATTTTTAATTTTACACAACTTCCATTTTTATTTTTATTCGACTTCAATTTTTATTCAATTTCCTTTTCTATTCGATTTCCATTTCTATTCAACTTCTTTTTTATTTAATTTCCAAATAGATTGTTAAGATATAATGGTTTCTTGAATGAACTTCTGTTGTTAATTTTATGCAACTTCCATTTTTAATTTTACGCAACTTCCATTTTTATTTTTATTCGACTTCAATTTTTATTCAATTTCCTTTTGTATTCGATTTCCATTTCTATTCAACTTCTTTTTTCTTTAATTTCCAAATAAATTGTTAAGGTATAGTGGTTTCTTGAATGAACTTCTGTTGTTAATTTTTTGCAACTTCCATTTTTATTCAATTTTGTTTTCTATTCAACCTCCATTTTTATTCAATTTTATTTTTTATTCAACTACCTTTTTTGTTAAATTTCCATTTCTATTCAACTTTTATTTTTATTTTTATTCAACTTCCATTTTTATTCAATTTACTTTTCTTTTCAACTTCCTTTTTTATTCAATTTCCAAATAGATCGTTAAGTTATACTGGTTTCTTAAATGAATTCCAATTTTAATTTTATTCAACTGCCATTTTTAATTTTAAGCAACTTCCATTTTTATTTTTATTCAACTTCCATTTTTATTTTTATGCAACTTGCATTTTTATTCAATATCTTTTTCTATTCAACTTCTATTTTTATTTTTATGTAACTTCCATTTTTATTTTTATTCAATTTCCTTTTCTATTTAACGTCTTTTTTTATTCAACTTTCCTTTTTATTTTTATTCAACTTCCATTTTCTAATTTTATGCAACTTCCATTTTTATTTTTATTCAACTTCCATTTTTATTAAATTTCCTTTTTTATTCAACTTCATTTTTTATTTAATTTCCATTTTTATTTTTATTCAACTTCCATTTTTATTCAATTTCCTTTTCTATTCAACTTCGTTTTTTATGTAATTTCCAAATAGATCGTTATGATATAGTGGTTTTTTGAAAGAACTTTCATTTTTAATTTTATTCAACTTCCATTTTTAATTCTATTTCCTTTTCTATTCAACTTCCTTTTTTTTATTTAATTTCCTTTTTTCTTTGATTTCCAAATAGATCGTTAAGATATAGTGGTTTCTTGAATGAACTTATTTTTCTATTCAACTGCCTTTTTTATTTAATTTTCAAATAGATCGCTAAGGTATAGTAGTTTTTTGAATTAACTTCCAATGTTAATTTTATGCAACTTCCATTTTTATTTTTAATTTCCAAATAGATCATCAAGGTATAGTGATTTCTTAAATGAACTTCCATTTTTAATTTTATGCAACTTCCATTTTTATTTTTATTCAACTTACATTTTCAATCAATTTCCTTTTCCATTCCACTTCCTTTTTTTTATTCAATTTCCTTTTCTATTGAACTTCTTTTTTTATTTAATTTCCAAATAGATCGTTAACGTATAGTGGTTTCTTGAATGAACATCCATTATTAATTTTATGCAACTTCTATTTTTATTTTTATTCAACTTCCATTTTTATTAAATTTACTTTTCTTTTCAACTTCCTTTTTTATTCAATTTCCAAATAGATCGTTAAGTTGTACTGGTTTATTGAATGAACTTCCATTTTTAATTTTATACAACTTCCCTTTTTATTTTTATTCATCTACCTTTTTTGTGAAATTTCCTTCTCTATTTAACTTCCATTTTTATTTTTATTCAACTTCCATTTTATTTTTATTCAACTTCTATTTTTATTCAATTTACTTTTCTATTCAACTTCTTCTTCTTTTTTTTAATTTACAAATAAATCGTTAAGGTATAGTAGTTTCTTGAATGAACTTCCATTTTAAATTTTGTGCAACTTCCATTGTTATTCAATTCTATTTTCTATTCAACTCCTTTTTTATTTAATTTCTACTTCCATTTTTATTTTTTTCAATTTCCTTTTCTATTCAACTTCTTTTTTTATTTAATTTCCAAATAGATTGTTAAGGTATAGTGGTTTATTGAATGAACTTCGATTTTTACTTTTGTTCAACTTCTATTTTTATTCAATTTCATTTTCTATTCAACTTCCTTTTTTTTATTTAATTTCCAAATATATTGTTAAGGTATAGTGATTTCTTGAATGAACTTTCATTTTCATTTATAGGCAACTTCCATTTTTATTCAATTTCTTTTTATATTTAATTTCCAAATAGATCGTTAAGGTATAGTGGTTTCTCGAATGAACTTCCATTTTTATTCAATATCATTTTCTATTAAACTTTATTTTTTATTTAATTTCCAAATAGATCGTTAAGGTATGGTAGTTTATTGGATGAACCTCCATTTTTAATTTTATGTGACACCCATTTTTTTTTTATTCAACTTCCATTTTTATTCAACTTCCTTTTCTATTCAACTTCTTGTTTTATTTAATTTCCTTTTCTCACTACAAGAAATTACATTTTTTGCAACGCAACAAAATATGTTGCTAAAAGGGAAAATTCGTCAGCAAAGAGTTTTGCCAACACACCAAGCTACGTTGGCAACCCGTAGGCAAAAGTGAGTCGGCAAAAGTGAGTCGGCAAAAGTTTTTGCCGACGAAATTATCATTGCGTTGGTAAAAGTAATACATTTAGCAACGAACATAGTCGTCGATAAAAGTCTTCATCCATCGTCGGCAATTTACCTTGCGTCGCTAAAAGTCATTCAAATATGATGATTGTGTGGCACTTTTCGCGACACAAATTTGCATGGGCAAAAAATATACTTTTAGCAACAAAATATGCGTCGGCAAAAGTAAACTTTTGGCGACACATTTACGTCGGTAAATGTTGTCATTTGCTTACGATTTGTTTGTCGATAAAACTTCACTTTTGGCAACGACAAATTAGCATTGGCAAAAAATACACATTTAGCAACACAATATGAGTGGGCAAAAATAAACTTTTGACAACACATTTACGTCGATAAATATTGCCATTTACCGACGATTTGTTTGTCGATAAATGTTTACTTTTGACAATGATAAATTGGCATTGGCAAAAAATACACTTCAAGCAACACAATATGAGTGGGCAAACATAAACTTTTGGCGACACATTTACTAACAAAAATAATTGAAAATAATTTATATATTTTTATAAGATTTACAGATTTACAAGAGGCATCCTCGTGCACCACTATTACAAACTAATAACATTGATATGAAATCATCTAAAGTTGATGTGCAAGCAAAAAACACTATCGACATCGCTTTTAGAAGAAATGTATAAAACCTAAAAGGGTAAAGTCACTAAAATACCCAAATACATCCAAATTGTGAACCCACATTAGAAAGAACAGATAACAAAATGACAACATGAAACTAACAAAGACATGCAAACGGCATGAAAATCACCCACAAACTTATCCAACAGACCAACATCTAGTAGCAAATGCCTCACAAAGAACATTGCAAAAGAAGAAATTTCAAAGAAGTATAAGTATAATGCTCCCATTATAAGTATAAGCAAATCTTACTTTGTCCATAGTATAAGTATAATGCTCCCATAGATGAGTACAAATCCATGCTCCACCCATTTGCCATAAAGCCCAAACAGAATGACCTCGGTCAGAGATGTTTTTGCCCATATATTTGACACCTGATGTGCAACCCAACCATTTGCTTCACAGTTCACTTGTAACATTCTGTGACTAAATAAAAACAATAGTGTTTATAAAGAATATAGAATGCTTAAATAGAACAATTTATCATGGAAAACACCAATCACAGAGTTCATCCTTGGTCTTGACCTACCTAACTACTTTGATGTACAAATTTTATATGCATACATACATATTTTTTACCTATTCAGTCTTTCAAAAAAAATAAAAAATACTAAGCTCCAAATGATGGCTTGCAGAAAAACAAATATACATATATACACAATACCACATGTGATCACACAAAATGAATAAAACAACAGTTCATAAGGACCGTTAATGTTTGATAAGTGAAAGATATTCTTACTTTGGCAGTTTTACTTCCATTGATCGACAAAGACAAAATGTAATCAAACAAGGGCTCCTGGCACTCATGAAGGTTGCATGGAAGGGAGGGCCAATAGTTCATTTGAAGATTAATATTCAAGTGTTGAGCGCCATTGGAGAGTTAAAAAGGAAAAGGTCACATTAGTAGATGCAAAAATACATATGCTTTTTTCATCAACAGGAAGCAGAGAAATTATGTTACATCGAAGACTAATATAAAATGAAGTACAGATTGAAAGGCAATATTGCTGTTTTTATGGCTTAAAAATTCTATCTTTCCAACTCTCTCCCATCTCTCTTAGAAGCTAATTTCTTAAAAGGGAAGAAAAAAAGAAAGAAGATTTCACTATGCACTTGCATCAAGGAGAAAATTACAAGATACCATGCACAGAGAGAGAGAGAGAGAGAGAGAGAGAGAGAGAGAGAGAGAGAGAGCTTACTCCCATGCTTGCTCAATATCCTTGTTCCATATTCCCTGCAAGTTTGCCACTTGAGTTCCAGGCCGTGAACAGGAAATAAGTAGATATCAACCATACTGGAACAAAAGCTCCACTAAAGAGGGATCTTCATCAGTTTGAAAAGATTTCACCCTCTCTGCAGTTGAAACCATCTTATCTTCACTATTTTTTGAAAACAGATCAGTCGCAGAGGACAAATGTTTCTTCCTATCCAAACACCCATTTTCTCCAACATTCTTTGAGCTTTTCGAAAGTTGCAGTGAGACACGATGAAAAAGGTTTTGATATTCAACCTGGGCAACTTCCTTCCATGATAATCTGATTTTTACCATTTACACTCGAATGATGATGTAGTTTGCTGTCTAGAGATACCATAAAGGAGAGAGACCTTGATTTGCTTCTGAAATCTTTGTCACGATCACTTGATCGAGATTTGAGGCAAAATGTTCCTCACAATTCAACTTCACCTACGTAATATTTCACTTTCAAGTTGCAAGATTCAAGTCCAAGATCATGAATATGTTTCTTCAATATATGAAGCATGAGAATCATCGAATTCTAGCTTGATATCACCCAGAAGTTGGTAAACCTTCACATCATCACAGGACAATTACAAGGATATGGGGGTAAAGATTATAGAAAATATGAAATTTCACAAAGGATCAGGAATACTACCCATATAAACACTGCATACCTGGTAAACAAAGCTTGTGCATCAAATATAACACAATGTCAATTACAACTCAGATGTAAGCTAGATTTAATGGATGTAGAAAGGTCCAAATTAACCAAATTTCACGTAAATATCTCTTGGTATTTTATTTGAATCACCTTGGGTGTTCTAATTTTGTTTGTAGATGCTCATTGAAAACTTTCCCATGTACAATGGTGCAAATCCACAACTATATGAGCTTTACAAGGAGATTGTTTAAGTGAAAAACTGAAACAGAACATAATCAGTTTGCATAAAGTATCCAATCATCCAATTATGGAAGTTTAACCACAGAATTAGTTGTGAATGCTCACCCACCAATAACAACATTGACAAGGCCCAAGGTTTGAATCCTATTTTTGGATCATGGATTTGGATAGGATTTAGAAATCCATGATCCAAACACAATTAATGTAATGTTTCAATGCCTCCATCAACCGGAACTTCTAATTTGGCTTGAACTGCTTCGAGGATTTAATTACAGACAGATGCTACAGTAATAGCATATTTTTGTATATAATATCCAAGTGGTTCAATAAAAAATGATTCTATCATTTCTATATCTGCAATTCAATATAGATGAATATATACTACATATATATATATATATATATTTTTGTCCTTTTATCATTTTTTTCATGTAAGTTGTAGGATTCTATCGATTTTGTTAGATAGAATATCCATTGGAATCTAATCCGAATGACAAAAATTACAACCAAACACTAGAATGTGAGTCCCAAAAATTACAACCAAACACTAGAATGTTCATCAACCATGTCAACCATTATCATCACAATTCTACTGCTTATCTGTCAAAAGAACTAATGTCATTCACATTTCAAACTTCAGAGAATACTGGAAACACCTAATATGTAAACAAGCCGAACTAGCCGAGCACAAAGACATGTAATTACCTATTGGCGCGACTATGTATTGGTTATCTTGCGAATGGCTAACCTAAAGTGGGTTACAAATTGACAAGTAGTTAACTAAACACTTGTTCTATATGGTAAATCAAGCTTTCAGCAGTTAGTGAGGCTCATGGAGAACAAACAGTAAAGAAATGTTAACACAAGACCTCCGACAGATTCGTAATTCTCATCCTTTGTACAAAATCAGCTCCCAAGCTCATATCATCGTCTTGAATGTCATCATTTTCATCTTCACAAGGATCAAGCATACTCTTAACCTGCATAATTTCCAATTACAAAACTCAAAATTTGAACAAGGGATCCAAGTGTCTCACTGTTCCAGCAATCTTATATCTTTACCTTGAGAGCTAATACAAAATGTTTGTTGTTGACATTCCCAACCTCTCAATTTTCAAAGGATTTTTAGTCCATGGGCTATGAGCTTCTTGTTCTATGCAGTTTTTGAAGAATGGAGGCTCATAATCCACAGTGCCAAGATCAATAAGTCGCTGATCATGCTTTTCGTGGTCAAATATGAACAGAGACAAAAATAAGGATTTTTAGATGCATTATTGGACGACTAGTGACAAGCGTAACACCCCAAAATATGTAAGATTCAGATGATGCTTTATCTTTGTTAGCTTTTTCCATTCCAAAAGCGGTTTGCAATTTGAAAAATACATAATTCTAACAGCGTGAAAAAATGACAAAAGTAACATAAAACATTTTAATGCTATAGCTCAAAACTTGAATCAAAGCAAATCATTATCTATATATATATATATTTTTTACCAGCAAAAAAAGCTTTATTAATATAATAGCACAAAACATGCGTAAATTACATCAATAAAGCGGGGGAGTGCACAAAGCATCATAGCTAACCTTCACGATCCCAACTAGGTTGGCACCGCAAAGGAAGCACATTCATTTGCTAGCACTACCCCAAGATTGGTGAGAAACCAATCAGAAGCAACCAAACAAGATAAAGAAAGAAAAAACAACAAACATCCAACATAGCAACAACACCCAATTCAAGCGCAACCAATCAACCAACAACAACGAAGCGACAATCAAGAACAATCTACCAGACGAGCGCAGACTACGAACCAAGACATTACCACCAAACCAAAGCGACCTCTCTACAAAGAAACCGGCGGCCTCCAAAGAAGAACTTTTGCCAAAGAATACACCAAAGAATTGCCCAAATTTACTCTTGGCATCACAAAGACAAGCACACCAAAAATTTACTCTTAGCATCACAAAGAAGAAGCACACTACGAAGCGTTCAAAGAAGAAGCAAAACACTACAGCAGAACACAGAATTGAGGAAGGTGCCTCCTGCATGCTAATTAAACCACCATGCTCAGGTTCAGACAAAAACTCCATCAACACAACTCCAAGCCAATGAGTTCCATCAGCAGCCAACTTACAGGCAGGAGCCTTAAGACTAAACCAAATATAACAACAACATCCTTGAGCTAAGCCAAGCAGATCAGTAAACTCCCTTTGTGATAAAGCCAAAACAGATCAGCAGACATAACATGCACAACTCCAAACCAATGATACATAGCAGATCCCAAATACAAGCATTGGACCTCCAAAGCCCTGAGGACCACCCCCATGATCATGCAAGATTACACCAAAAAGCAGGAAGCAGACCAGGCATCGCTTCATTAACCAAGCACCTTCTCACGGACATCACGGCGGCAGATCAACAATACAACAAAGCAGGGTAGAACAAAACTCCCTGAGACACCAGACTACACGCATCAAGGCAACAAACAATCAAACGCAACAAAACAGAAGCAGAACAACAGAAAGCTTCCATACAGCAACAGATCAAACTCCCTTGTACCTCACCTTTCAGGATATCACCCCAACTAAACTAACAACAATCAAAACAGCCACCACACTAGCAGCAGACCAGGAATCCAGCAAGCACCTCCACTCTACCACCTTTAAAATCAAGAGGACCCAATATACCCCAATGAAGAACTAAGGTGCCACTAGTATTTACCAGTGTACTTACACTTGTGATATCCTGAAAGGTGAGGTGCTATTTACAAAATGGAAAAGAGTAAGTACACTTGTGATATCTTGAAAGGTGAGGTGATATTTACAAGTGTACTTACTCTTTTCCATTTTGTATCCGACCCTAGTGAAGAACTAAGGTGCCACTAGTATTAGTGACCTGCATATCTATTTACGTCTGAGAACACGAAGTAGGAGCACTAACAACCACTGCTCAATTGGATAGGATACAAGAATCTCATGTTGAATACATTATCTATCTGAAAGATTCAGGTATTTGAATTCATCTAAACCCAACAAAATTTTTGGTGTCAATTACAAATGCAAAAGCCTATGGTGTTAATACCTGTAATTTCGTATTTCCATCAAGGTTGAACTTTCTATAAGTTGCTACAATGAAAGAAATAGTCAAAATCAACTGACATCCAAACCAGTAACTCAAATCATCGTTTGTAATATCTGTCATTGCTCTTCACATTGAAAAATTTTCAACCAAAATGGAAAAAACCCAAAAGCTGATTCTAAAAGTTATTCAATGGGCAAATTAAAATGGTAGTCTATGTACTTTGTTACTTCCTGTGTCATTTTTCTCCCTATAATTTCAATTGACTCGCTTTTAACCATGAATTTATCACTCTGTCTCAATTTGGTTCAATTGAGTGTTTTTTTTTTATATGAAAAATAAACAAATAAGTGGCATGTGGGAAAAATTATAAACTTGAGTTAAAAAATACTAACGAGATAATCAATTGGACTAATAAATTCATTCAATTGAACACAATGACGTAAACGGTGCAAAGGGGGGAGAGGGAAAAATAGGTTAGAAATTGATAGTGTACCTTAGAAGTTGGATTGGTGGCTAACACAGACTGAGGAAAAATAGAAAGCACTCGATTTGTTCCCATCGGCAACTTCGTTTTCCGTAAATTCAGACATTTTCCCCAGAATTTGGAAGTGATATGCGACTTTCGAATTTGTGAATTTGCCTGAACTTGAAACAAATTGTAACCAGAAATGCAAGAGGAATTGATCTTACTTTGATGCTCTAGCACCACAAGAGCAAGCAAATTATGGTGAATCAAGTTATGGCCTATCGAATTGCTCATATTCTTCAGATTACGTTTAGAAACATAAAAGGCACAATTTATTTGAACATATTGTGTTTTGTATCTTGGAGACCTCAATCGCTCACCGCCATTGCAGGCCGCTGCTACTCGTAGTCGCCGCCGATCAAAGGATGTAGGGTTAGGGTTTGGAGAGAGGAGTGAGTGAGAGATAGGTTTGGGAATCTTAAAAAAAAATGAATTGAATTGTGTTGTGTTGTGTGTGTGGGTTGCTCTACTACACAATTTAAAAAAAGAAAAAAAAAGAAAAAAAAAAGGTCAAGGCCAGTTTGAATTTTTATGAATTAGAAAAGAGGAAATTGTTTTATATAAAATTAAAATTAAAAAAAAAATACATACAATCACACGTATTTAGAAAATGTGATTAAAAAAAGAAGATATTATCACAGTTATTTAAAAAATGAGATTAAAAAATAAATATTATCACACTTACTCAAATTAAGTGTGATTAAAATATCAATTTAATTTAATTTTTTATCACACTTCCACTAAAAGTGAGATATTTTCAATTGTCAAAGTGTGATCTTTAATTATTTTTGTAGTAGTAAAGAGTGAAATCATGGAGATGGATGAGGGGAGATTTGATGAGGGGAAAAAAAAAAGAGAGAATTTTAAAAGGGAATTTGCCATCGCCCGATAATCAAATCACAACCAAAATAATAATAATAATCATTTCAAAACAATTTTTAGATTTGTTTTTTTGAAAAAATTAAAACTAATTTGAGAGCAATAAAAATCAAAATTATATTTTTAAAATTTTAAAAAGTATTCATGACGTAAAAGATAAAAATATACAAAAATAATAAGTATTTTTTATTTCACCCAATTTTTTTTAGTTTTTTAGGAAAAAAAATTTGAAACTAGTTTTTGAAAATAAAACCGAACATATTGAAATTGATAATCTAACCATATTCTTTGAAAAAGTTTAAATTATCTAAAATTAGTCATCTCAACTTAAGAGTGTGTTTGGGCTTAATGGGTTCATTTTGTGATCTAATTCAATGATCATTTTAATTTTATAATTCAATAACTAGAATATTTAAAACTCTTTGAATAATTGTAATAAAAAATACAAATCACTATATCACATCATTCCACTTGCAAAACTTTTACCGACGAATAGTGTTATCGTCGCTAAATGGTTAACTCTTTACCCACGCCAACTTGTCGTCAAAAAGTATGCACACTAATAGCAACGCTCATTGTGTTGCTAAAACATAAGCCTCGTAGCTAAAAGTTCTGAATTTTTGGCGCCATCCAAAAATTTTGGCGCTAAAAGAATGTTATGCTTTTTTAGCGACGGTAGCAAATTGGGTCGGGAAAGGCAAACTTTTACCAACGAAATTGATCACTGTGTCGCCGAACGTATTCTTTTGGCGATGAAAAATTGACCTCGTCGGTAAAAGTAGTGGCCAAGAGTGCAATTTCTGGTAGTGTCTATTCAACTTCCTTTTTCATTTTTATTCATCTTCGATTTTATTCAATTTCCTTTTCTATTGAACTTCCTTTTTATTTAATTTCCAAATAATTCATTAAGGTATAGTGGTTCTTGAATTAACTTCCATTTTAGTTTTATGCAACTTCCATTTTATTCAATTTACTATTCTATTCAACTTCATTTTTTATTTACTTTCCAAATAGATCGTTAATGTATAATGGTTTCTTGAATGAACTTCCATTTTAGTTTTATGCAACTTCCATTTTATTCAATTTCCTATTCTATTTAATTTCCAAATAGATCGTTAAGGTATAGTGGTTTCTTGAATGAACTTCCATTGTTAATTTTATGCAACATCCATTTTTAATTTTATTCAACTTCCTTTTTATTTAATTTCTTTTTATCCAACCGTTTCTTATTTAATTTCCAAATAGATCGTTAAGGTATAGTGATTTTTTGAATGAACTTCCATTTTAATTTAATGCAACTTCCTTTTTTATTCAATTTCCTTTTCTATTCAACTTCTTTTTTTAATTTTATGAAACATCAATTTTTAATTTTATGTAACTTCCATTTTTAATTTTATGCAACTTCCATTTTTATTTTTATTCAACTTCCATTTTTATTCAATTTCAACTTCCATTTTTATTCAATTTCCTTTTCTATTCAACTTCTTTTTTTATTTAATTTCCAAATAGATCGTTAAGGTATAGTGGTTTCCCAAATGAACTTCCGTTTTTAATTTAATGCAACTTCCATTTTGATTCAATTTTCTTTTCTATTCAATTTCCTTTTTTATTTAATTTCCAAACAAATCGTTAAGGTATAGTGGTTTCTTCAATGAACTTCCATTTTTAATTTTATGCAACTTTTATTTTTATTTTT
Organism: Camellia lanceoleosa; assembly: GCA_025200525.1. Lineage (NCBI taxonomy): Eukaryota > Viridiplantae > Streptophyta > Magnoliopsida > Ericales > Theaceae > Camellia > Camellia lanceoleosa. The sequence goes on from JANUSC010000057.1 coordinate 644,905, forward strand.
ATTCAGCTTCCATTTTTAATTTTATGCAACTTCCACTTTTATTCAATTTCCTTATGCAACTTCCATTTTATTTTTATGCAACTTTCATTTTTATTTTTATTCAACTTCCATTTTTAATTTTATGCAACTTCCATTTTTATCCAATTTCGTTTTTATTTAATTTTCATTTTTATTCAATTTCCAAATAGATCGTTATGTTATAGTGGTTTATTGAATGAACTTCCCTTGTTAATTTTATGCAAATTTCATTTTTGTTTTTATTCAACTTCTATTTTTATTTTTATTCAACTTCCATTTTTATTTAATTTCTTTTTTATTCAGCTTTCTTTCTTATTTAATTTCCAAATAGATCGTTAAGGTGTAGTGGTTTCTTGAATTAAATTCCATTTTTAATTTTATGCAACTTCCATTTTTATTTGTATTCAACTTTCTTTTTTATTTAATTTCCAAATAGATCGTTATGGTATACAAGTTTCTTGAATGAACTTCCATTTTTAATTTTATGCAACTTCCATTTTTATCCAATTTATTTTCTATTCAACTCCTTTTTTTTATTTAATTTCCAAATATATCGTTAAGGTACAGTGGTTTCCTGAATGAACTTGCATTTTCAATTTTGATGCGTTCCATTTTATTTTTATTCAACTTCCATTTTTATTCAATTTCCTTTTCTATTTAACTTCAATTTTTATTTCTATTCAACGTCCTTTTTTATTTAATTTTCATTTTTTATTCAACTTCTCTTTTTATTTAATTTCCTCATAGATCGTCAAGGTATAGTGGTTTCTTGAATGAACTTCCATTGTTAATTTTATGCAACTTCCATTTTTATTTTTATTCATCTTGCATTTTTAACAATGGAAGTTTATTCAAGAAACCACTATACCTTAATGATCTATTTGGAAATTAAATAAAAAAGGAAGTTTAATAGAAATAGAAAGTTGAATAAAAATGGAAGTTGAATAAAAATAAAAATGGAAGTTCCACAAAATTAACAATGGAAGTTCATTTAAGAAACCATTAAACCTTAACGTTCTATTTAGAAATTAAATAAAAAAGAAAGTTGCATAAAATTAACAATGGAAGTTCATTCAGGAAACCACTACACCTTGACGATCTCTGTGGAAATTAAATAAAAAAGAAAGTTGAATAGAAATGGATGTTGCATAAAATTAACAACGTAAGTTCATTCAAGAAACCATAATACCTTAACGATCTATTTGGAAATTAAATTTTTTTATTTTTTTCCACTTCCATTTTTATTCAAGTTACTTTTCAATTCAACAAAAAAGGAAGTTGAATAGAAAATGAAATTGAATAAAAATGGAAGTTGAAGAAAAATAAAAGTGGAGCTTGCATAAATTTAACAATGGAAGTTAATTCCAGAAACCACTATATCTTAACGATCTATTTGGAAATTACATAAAAAAAGGAAGTTGAATAGAAAAGTAAATTGAATAAAAATGGAAGTTGAATAAAATAAAAATGGAAGCTGCATAAAATTAAAATGGAAATTCATTCAAGAAACCACTATACTTAACGATCTATTTGGAAATTAAATAAAAAGGAAGTTGAATAGAAAAGGAAATTTAATAAAATCGAAGTTGCATAAAATTAAAAATGGAAGTTCATTCAAGAAACCACTATACCTTAACGATCTATTTGGAAATTAAATAAAAAGGAAGTTGAATAGAAATGGAAATTAAATAAAAATTGGAGTTGAATAAAAATAAAAATTGAAGTTGCCTAAAATTAACAATGGAATTTAATTCAAGAAACCATTATACCTTAACGATCTATTTGGAAACTAAATAAAAAAAGAAGTTGAATAGAAAAAAAAATTACATAAAAATGGAAGTTGAATAAAAATAAAAATGGAAGTTGAGTAAAATTAACAATAAAAGTTCTTTCAAAAAACCACTATACCTTAACGATCTATTTGGAAATTAACTTCCATTTTTAATTTTATGCAACTTCCATTTTTGTTTTTATTCAATTTCCTTTTTTATTCAACTTTCTTTTTTATTTAATTTCCAAATAGATCGTTGAGGTATAGTGGTTTCTTGAATGAACTTCCATTGTTAATTTTATGCAACTTCCATTTTTAATTTTATTCAACTTCAATTTTTAATTTTATTCAACTTCCATTTTTAATTTTATGCAACTTTCATTTTTAATTTTATGCGACATCCATTTCCATTTTTATTCAATTTCCTTTTCTATTCAACTTCCTTTTGGAGATTAAATAAAAACGGAAGTTGAATAGAAAAAGAATTTGAATAAAAATAAAATTGGAAGTTGCATAAAATTAACAATGGAAGTTCATTCAAAAAACCACTATATCTTAATGATCTATTTGGAAATTATAGAAAGAAGGAAGTTGAATAGAAAAGGAAATTGGATAAAAATAGAAGTTGAATAAAAATAAAAATGGAAGTTGCATAAAATTAACAATGGAAGTTCATTCAAGAAATCACTATACCTTAACAATCTATTTGGAAATTAAATAAAAAAAAGGAATTTGAATAACATTAAAAATGGAAGTTTATTCAAGAAACCACTATACCCTAACGATTTATTTGGAAATTAAGTAAAAAATGAAGTCGAATAGAAAAGGAAATTGAATGAAAATGGAAGTTGAATAAATGTCACGACCCCAAACTGCCCCTAGTAGAATGGTGCCGTGATGGCCAGTAATCCGGGATTACCGAAGGCCAACTTACAAAGATCACACACAATCAGAGTATACATATGGGGCCAACAAGAGCGGAAGCAATAACTTAAAATACGAGTGGTCCATAAGAGCTGTGCATAAGTCAAATGAAATGGCATACATCTTTACATATAACTTTACAACTTATAAATATACATTACATCGTAACAAAAGGGCTTCTCAAGCCGACATAAACAAGGCACATGAAATACAACGTCGAAAGCATAATCTTCATGGTTGCTGACATCCTAGATGCCGACCTAACATGCATACAAAACATCGGCACAAAACACGCAGCTCGGCGTAGCCGACTTCTAGCTTGGAACCTACATATATACATAGAGGGGGTGAGTATGGAAACTCAGTGAATGGTACAAGTAATAAAGGGGTTAAATGAATGATTCCCGAGGTCTATCAAAACAATACATATATCATAGCTTGTTCAGAACTTGTACTTAGCATAACTTATTCAAACCTACGAATAACATGGCTTTCATCAAAACATATGCTTGGCAAAACTTGTACAAAACGTGCACTTGAGCTGTCAAAACTTGCTTACTTATCAAAACATAGGATGAACCGTATTCATCAATCTTGGCCTTACAAAACATATGTGCTACTAACGTTTAGAGTCCCCTAGCACGTACGGACTTGTGCCACTTATGCTTAAAGTCCCCTGGCACGCACAGACTTGTGCCACTTATGCTTAAAGTCCCCTGGCACGCACGGACTTGTGCCACTTATGCTTAAAGTCCCCTGGCACGTACGGACTTGTCTAAAACATCATCAAAACAGAGCTTATACTTGATACATAAAATAAGGGGTAATCATTCATGCTTGACAAATACTTTTCAAAACGAAGCAAAGCAAAGCTTATTCAAAACATTAGAACATAACTTTATTAAAGGTACCACTCACCTAGTTCTTGGAACGTCGGGGTCACAACAAAGGTCCAAGTCCTACAAACACATGGCAAAGTCTACTGAACACACTTCTCAAACAAGTCTCACATACATGCAAATGATCTCGGAAAAACATGCTGGAAGTCAAAACACTGTTTTACATGTCAAGAGGACATGCTGGGTACTAACCAGGTCTATGCCGAGGTCCCACGCCTCCTGGCCGAGGTTCAAACAAGACAAGTGCAAGTGATCATGCAGGGTAGGCCAAGGTGAGATACGATGCTTGGCCTAAGTGTAAGGTCTAGGTAAGGATGATCTCGGTGACTACACTTCGGGAAGTGAAGTCTGGAAATCTGGGTTTCCACCCGTGAAGAACATGAAGAACATGAACATGATGAACATGAATATAATGAATGCCAAAATCATAACTTGCTTATACAAAATCTGGGTTTTCATGCCATGAGTTCGAAAACATGGACCTGGGTACCCATACTCGAAGATCATATGAAAACAACATGAAAACATGAATCTTGACATGAGCTCACGGATCAAAACATGACTTTTCTTGAAGAACACTTGAATATCATTTTCTCTCTCTAAACCGAACTTCAAAACAATGCATGGCTTACAAATCTTGTTCAATCATACAATGCAATAACATAAACATAAAGAGCTACATGAGCAAGTCAAGAATCTAACCTTGGAACACAAATCTAACGGTTTGATCTCTAGGAATCAAGCTTGGATCTCTACTCCCTCTCTAGAACTCCTTCTCCCTCTTCTAGAGCTTCTCTCTCTACTTCCTTAGAACAAAACACAACAAATGATAGGTTTCTCTCTCTAACGGCTGACTTAACACTCTGCTCGGACACGTGGCGTCACCGGGTTGGCTCTCCTCAAAAAGGTGACAGATTGACAAGACTTGACTCTGACCAAGCGTACTCAACAAGCTACCCAACAAAACACTCCGGCAAGGAATGACATCGGCAAGGGGCAAGGCATCGGCAAACAAAGGACAATGACTTCGGCTAAGGACAGAACTTCGGCAACTAAGGTAACAATGATCTCGGCTAGGAAGGACAACACTTGACTAAGCTGTGCCACATCTCGGCCTAGATGTACCACACCATTCCAGGACAAGATCATTTCGGTACAAGGATAACATCTCGGCCCAGATAATACACATCTCGGCCTCGGCAATACACACCTCGGCCCAGATGATAATCATCTCGGCCAATATGCCAGGTCAAAGGTGGAGGTCAACAAAGAGATTCCGAAATAGCTAAAGGCTTAGGATGACCTCGGCTTGACAATACAAGGGAGGAACAAAGCATACATATACACTTAGGCAAACCAAATACGTACAAAACAAGGCACAATTCATGATAGCAAATCTTAACATGGCAAATCATATAACTGTATGCAAGCATGACTAAGGCATGAAATGTGGGTCCTTACAATAAAAATAAAAATGGAAGTTGCAAAAAATTAAAAATGGAAGTTCATTGAAGAAACCACTATACCTTAACAATCTATTTGAAAATTAAATAAAAAATGAAGTCAAATAGAAAAGATTAACAATGGAAGTTGAATAAAATTAAAAATGGAAGTTCAATCAAGAAACCGCAATACCTTAACGGTCTATTTGGAAATTAAATAAAAAAGGACGTTGAATAGAAAACAAAATTGAATAAAACAGGAAGTTGAATAGAAATGGAAATTGAATAAAAATGGAAGTTGAGTAAAAATATAAATGAAGTTGCATATAATTAACATTGGAAGTTAATTCAAAAAACCACTATGCCTTAACAATCTATTTGGAAACTAAATAAAAAAAGGATGTTGAATAGAAAAGGAAATTAAATTAAAAATGGATGTTTCATAAAATTAAAAATGGAAGTTCATTCCAGAAACCACTATACCTTAACGATCTATTTGGAAATTAAATAAAGAAAAGGAGTTGAATAAAATTAACAATGGAAGTTCATTTTAGAAACCACTATACCTTAACGATCTATTTGAAAATTAAATAAATAAAAAAATCGAATAGAAAAAGAAATTGAATAAAAATAGAAGATGAATAAATATAAAAATGGAAGTTGCATAAAATTAAAAATGAAAGTTCATTCAAGAAACCACTATACCTTAACGATCTATTTGGAGATTAAATAAAAAAGGAAGTTGAATTGAAAAGTAACTTGAATAGAAATGGAAATTGCATAAAAATGGAAGTTGAATAAAAATAAAAATAGAAGTTGCCTAAAATTAACAATGGAAGTTGATTCGAGAAACCACTATGCATTAACGATCTATTTGGAAATTAAATAAAAAAAGAAGTTGAATAGAAAGGGAAATTCAATAAAAATGGAAGTCGAATAAAAATAAAAACGGAAGTTAATTGAAGAAACCACTATACCTTAACGATCTATTTGGAAATTAAATAAAAAAAAAAAGGAGTTGAATAGAAAATAAACTGAATAAAAATGGAACTTGCATAAAATTAAAAATGGAAGTTTATTCAAGAAACCACTATACCCTAACGATTTGTTTGGAAATTAAACAAAAAAAGAAGTTGAATAGAGAAGGAAATTGAATAAAAATGGAAGTTGAATAAAAATAAAAATGGAAGTTGCATAAAATTAATAATAAAAGTTCATTCAAGAAACTACTATGCCTTAACGAATTATTTGGAAATTAAATAAAAAAGAAGTTGAATAAAAAAGTAACTTGAATAAAAATGGAAGTTGAATAAAATGGAAGTTGCATAAAATTAAAATTGAAGTTCATCCAATCAAAATGGAAATTGCATAAAAATGACAATGGAAGTTTATTCAAGAAACCACTATAACTTAACGATCTATTTGGAAATTAAAAATTGAAGTTGCCTAAAAATAAAAATAAAAATGGAAGTTGCATAAAATTAACAATGGAAGTTAATTCAAAAAACCAATATACCATAACGATCTATTTGGAAATTAAATAGAAAAGGAAATTGAATAGAAATGGAAATTACATAAAAATAAAAATGAAGTTGCATAAAATTAAAAATGGAATTTCATTCAAGAAACCACTATACCTTAACGCTCTATTTGGAGATTAAATCAAAAAGGAAGATGAATAGAAAAGGAAATTGAATAAAAAAGGAAGTTGAATACAAAAGGAAATTGGATAAAACTAGAAGTTGAATAAAAATAAAAATGGAAGTTGCATAAAATTAAAAATGGAAGTTCATTGAAAAAACCACTATACCTTAACAATCTATTTGGAAATTAAATAAATAATGAAGTCAAATAGCAAAGATTAACAATGGAAGTTGAATAAAATTAAAAATAGAAGTTCAATCAAGAAACCACAATACCTTAACGGTCTATTTGGAAATTAAATAAAAAAGGACGTTGAATAGCAAACAAAATAAAATAAAAAAGGAAGTTGAATAGAAATGGAAATTGAATAAAAAATGGAAGTTGAATAAAAATATAAATGAAGTTGCATATAATTAACATTGGAAGTTCATTCAAAAAACCATTATACCTTAACGGTCTATTTGGAAATTAAAATATAAAAAAAAGGAAGTTGAATAGAAAAGGAAATTAAATTAAAAATGGATGTTTCATAAAATTAAAAATGGAAGTTCATTCCAGAAACCACTATACCTTAACGATCTATTTGGAAATTAAATAAAGAAAAGGAGTTACATAAAATTAACAATGGAAGTTCATTTTAGAAACCACTATACCTTAACGACCTATTTGAAAATTAAATAAATAAAAAAATCGAATAGAAAAAGAAATTGAATAAAAATGGAAGATGAATAAAAATAAAAATGGAAGTTGCATAAAATTAAAAATGAAAGTTCATTCAAGAAACCACTATACCTTAACGATCTATTTGGAGATTAAATAAAAAAGGAAGTTGAATTGAAAAGTAACTTGAATAGAAATGGAAATTGCATAAAAATTGAAGTTGAATAAAAATAAAAATAGAAGTTGCCTAAAATTAACAATGGAAGTTGATTCAAGAAACTACTATGCATTAACGATCTATTTGGAAATTAAATAAAAGAGGAAGTTGAATAGAAAGGGAAATTGAATGAAAATAGAAGTTGAATAAAAATAAAAACGGAAGTTAATTCAAGAAACCACTATACCTTAACGATCTATTTGGAAATTAAATAAAAAAAAAGGAGTTGAATAGAAAATAAATTGAATAAAAATGAAACTTGCATAAAATTAAAAATGGAAGTTTATTCAAGAAACCATTATACCCTAACGATTTGTTTGGAAATTAAACAAAAAAAGAAGTTGAATAGAGAAGGAAATTGAATAAAAATGGAAATTGAATAAAAATAAAAATGGAAGTTGCATAAAATTAACAATAAAAGTTCATTCAAGAAACCACTATACCTTAACGAATTATTTGGAAATTAAATAAAAAAGAAGTTGAATAAAAAAGTAACTTGAATAAAATGGAAGTTGCATAAAATTAAAATTGGAGTTCATCCAATCAAAATGGAAATTGCATAAAAATAACTATGGAAGTTTATTCAAGAAACCACTATAACTTAACGATCTATTTGGAAATTAAAAATGGAAGTTGCATAAAATTAACAATGGAAGTTAATTCAAGAAACTAATATACCTTAACGATCTATTTGGAAATTAAATAAAAAAGGAAGTTGAATAGAAATGGAAATTGAATAAAAATAAAAATGAAGTTGCATAAAATTAAAAATGGAAGTTCATTCAAGAAACCACTATACCTTAACGATCTATTTGGAGATTAAATAAAAAAGGAAGATGAATAGAAAATGAAATTGAATAAAAAAGGAAGTTGAATACAAAAAGAAATTAGATAAAACTAGAAGTTGAATAAAAATGAAAATGGAAGTTGCATAAAATTAACAATGGAAGTTCATTCAAGAAACCAAAATTGAATAAAAATTGAAGTTGAATAACAATGGAAGTTCATTTAAGAAACCAATATACCTTAACGATCTATTCGGAAAGTAAATAAAAATGAACTCGAATAGAAAACGAAATTAAATAAAAATGGAAGTTGAATAAAAATGGAAGTTGAGTAAAAATAAAAATGGAAGTCACATAAAATTAAAAATGAAAGTTTATTAAAAAAAACCACTATACCTTAACGATCTATTTAGAAATTAAATAAAAAGACGTTGAATATAAAAGGAAATTGAATACCTTAACGATCTATTTGGAAATTAAAAAAAAAAGAAGCTGAACAGAAAAGGAAATTGAATAAAAATTGAAGTTGAATAAAAATAACAATGGCAGTTGCATAAAATTAAAAATGGAAGTTCATTTAAGAAACCACTATACCTTAACGATCTATTTGGAAATTAAATAAAAAAAAAGGAAGTTGAATAGAAAACAAAATTGAAGAAAAATGCAAGCTGCCTAAAATTAAAAATTGAAGTTCATTCAAGACACCACTATACCTTAACGATCTATTTGGGTATTAAAGAAAAAAGAAAGTTGAATAGAAATGGAATTGAATAAAAATGGATGTTGAATAAAAAATGAAGTTGAATTGAAAAGAAAATTAGATAAAAATGGAAGTTGGATAAAAATAAAAATGGAAGTTCATTCAAGAAACTACTATACCTTAACGGTCTATTTGGAAATTAAATAAAAATGAAAGTTGAATAGAAAATGAAATTTAATAAAAAATGAAGTTAAATAAAAAATGAAGTTGAATAGATATAAAAAAATTCAATGGAATATAACTTAACGATCTATTTGGAAATTAAAATAAAAAAAGAAGTTGAATAAAAATGGAAATTGAATAAAAATGGAAGATGAATAAAGATAAAATGGAAGTTCATTCAAGAAACCACTATACGTTAACAATGGAAGTTAATTCAAGAAACCACTATACCTTAGCAATCTATTTGGAAAGTAAATAAAAAAATGTAGTTGAATAAAAAAAGAAATTGAATAAAAATGGAAGTTGCATAAAATTAAAAATGACAATTCATTCAAAAAACCACTATACCTTAACGATTTATTTGGAAATTAAATAAAAAAAGAAGTTGAATAGAAAAGGAAATTGAATAAAAATCGAAGTTGAATAAAAATAAAAATGGAAGTTCATTCAAGAAACCACTATCCCTTAAAGATCTATTTGGAAATTAAATAAAATGGAAGTTGCATAGAAAAGGAAATTAAATAAAAAATAAAGTTGAATAAAAAATGAAATTGAATAAAAATGAAAGTTCAATAAAAATAAAACTGGAAGTTGCCTAAAATTAACAGAGAAAGTTCATTCAAGAAACCACTATACCTTAACGATCTTTTTGGAAATTAAATAAAAAAGAAAGTTGAATAGAAAAGGAAATTGGATAAAAATAGAAGTTGAATAAAAATAAAAATGGGAAATTGCATAAAATAAAAATGGAAGTTCATTTAAGAAACCACTATACCTTAACGATCTATTTGGCAATTAAATAAAAAAGGAAGTTGAATACAAAAGGAAATTGGATAAAACTAGAAGTTGAATAAAAATAAAAAAAAGGAAGTTAATTCAAAAAACCACTATAACTTAACGAATTATTTGGAAATTAAATAAAAAAGGAAATTGAATAAAAAGGAAATTAAATAAAAAAGTAAGTTGAATAAAAATATAAATGGAAGTTGTATAAAATTAACAATGGAAGTTCATTCAGGAAACCATTCTACCTTAACGATTTATCAGGAAATTAAATAAAAAAGGAAGTTGAATAAAAATAAAAATGGAAGTTGTATAAAATAAAAAAGGAAGTTGAATAAAAATAAAAATAGAAGTTGCATAAAATTAACAATGGAAGTTCATTCATGGCACCACTATACCTTAAAGATCTATTTGGAAATTAAATAAAAATAGAAGTTGAATAGAAAAAGAAATCGAATAAAAATGGAAGTTGCATAAAATTAAAAATAGAAATTCATTCAAAAAACCACTATACCTTAACGATCTATTTGGAAATTAAATAAAAAAGGAAGTTGAATAGAAAATAGAATTGAATAAAAATGAAAGTTGACTAAAAATAAAACTGGAAGTTCATTCAAGAAACCACTATACCTTAACGATTTATTTGGAAATTAAATATTAAAGAAAGTTGAATACAAAAGGAAATTAAATAAAAAAGGTAGTTGAATAAAAATAAAAGGGGAAGTTGCATAAAATTAAAAATGAAAGTTCATGTATAAAAATAAAAATCGAAGTTCATTCAAGAAACCAGTACAACGTTCTATTTGGAAATTAAATAAAAAAAAGAAGTTGAATAGAAAAGGAAATTAAATAAAAATGGAAGTTGCATAAAATTAACAATGGAATTTCCAAATAGATCGTTAAGGTATAGTGGTTTCATGAATGAACTTCCATTGTTAATTTTATGCAATTTCCATTTTTATTTTTATTCAACTTCCTTTTTTATTTTATACAACTTCCATTTTTATTTTTATTCCACTTCCATTTTTATTCAATTTCCTTTTCTATTTAACTTCATTTTTTTTTTAAATTTCCAAATAGATCGTTAAAATATAGTGCTTTCTTGAATGAACTTCCATTATTAATTTTATGCAAATTTCATTTTTATTTTTATTCAACTTCCATTTTTATCCAATTTCCTTTCGTCAACTTTCTTTTTATTTAAATTCCAAATAAATCGTTAAGGTATAGTGGTTTCTTGAATGAACTTTCAGTTTTATTTTTACTCAACTTCCATTTTTATTCAATTCTATTTTCTATTCAACTTCCTTTTTTATTCAATTTCCTTTTCTATTCAACTTCCATTTTTATTTAATTTTTTTATTCAATTTCCTTTTTACTTTTATTCAACTTCCTTTTTATTTTTATTCAACTTCCATATTTATTCAATTCTCTTTTCCATTCAACTTCCTTTTTTATTCAATTTCCTTTTCTATTCAACTTCTTTTTTTTCTTTAATTTCCAAATCGGTCATTAAGGTATAGTGGTTTCTTCAATGAACTTCCATTATTTATTTTATGCAACTTCCATTTTTAATTTTATTCAACTACCTTTTTTGTTAAATTTCCTTCTCTATTCAACTTCTTTTTTTTTTTTTTTTATTCATCTAGCATTTTCATTCAATTTTCTTTTCTATTCAACTTTCATTTTTATTTTTATTTTTATTCAACATCCATTTTATGCAACTTCCATTTTTATTCAATTTACTTTTTTATTTAATCTCCAAATAGATCGTTAAGGTATAGTGGTTTCTTGAATGAACTTCCATTTTTAATTTTACTCAACTTCCATTTTTATTTTCATTCAGCTTTCATTTTTATTCAATTTCCTTTTCTATTCAACTTCCATTTTTATTCAATTTCTTTTTTATTTAATTTCCAAATAAATCGTTAAGGTATAGTAGTTTCTTGAATGAACTTCCATTGTTAATTTTATGCAACTTCCAGTTTTATTTTTGCTGAATTTCCTTTTCTAATCAACTTTCATTTTTATTCAATTTCTTTTTCTATTCAACTTATTTTTTTTATATAATTTCCAAATAGATCGTTATGGTATAGTTGTTTCTTGAATGAACTTCCATTTTTAATTTTATGCAACTTGCATTTTTAATTTTATGCAACTTCCATTTTTATTCAACTTCCATTTTTATTTTTATTCAATTTCCTTTTCTATTCAACTTCCTTTTTTATTTAATTTCCAAATAGATCGTTAAGGTATAGTGGTTTCTTGAATGAACTTACATTGTTAATTTTACCCAACTTCTATTTTTGTTCAATTTTCTTGTCTATTCAACTTCATTTTTTATTTAATTTCCAAATAGATCGTTAGGGTATAGTAGTTTATTGGATTAAATTCCATTGTTAATTTCATGCAAATTCTATTTTTATTTTTATTCAACTTCCATTTTTATTCGATTTCTTTTTCTATTCAACTTCATTTTTTTATTTAATAAAATGGAAATTGAAGTTGCATAAAAATGAAAATTGAAGTTGATTCAAGAAACCACTATACCTTAAAGATCCATTTGGAAATTGAATAAAAATGAAAATTGACTAAAAAAGGACATTGAATCAAAATGGAAGTGGATGCAAATCCCCTTTTATTTTTATTCAACTTTCTTTTTTATTTTTTATTCAACTTCGCAACTTCAATTTTTATTTTTATGAACTTCCATTTTTAATTTTATTCAACTTCAATTTTTATCCAATTTTCTTTTCTATTCAACTACCATTTTTAATTTTAGGCAACTTCCATTTTTAATTTTATTCAACTTCCATTTTTATTTGTATTCAACTTCAATTTTTATTTAATTTCCTTTTCTATTCAACTTTCATTTTTAGTTAATTTCCAAATAGATCACTACGGTATAGTGGTTTCTTGAATCAACTTCATTTTTATTCAACTTCCATTTTTATTTAATTACCACATAGATCGTCATGGTATAGTGGTTTTTTTGAATGAACTGCCATTTTTAATTTTATGCAACTTCCATTTTTATTTTTATTCAACTTCTAGTTCTATCCAATTTCCTTTTTTATTTAATTTTTACTCAACTTCCTTTTTTATTTAATTTCCAAGTAGATCGTTAAGTTATAGTGGTTTCTTGAAACAACTTCCATTGTAAGTTTTACGCAACCTCCATTTTAATTTTTATTCAACTTCTAGTTTTATCTAATTTATTTTTCTATTCAACTTCTTTTCTTTTTTTTTTAATTTCCAAAAAGATCGTTAAGGTATAATGGTTTCTTGAATGAACTTCCATTGTTAATTTTATGAAACTTCCATTTTAAATTTTGTGCAACTTCCATTTTTATTTCGTTCAACTTCTATTTTTATTCAATTTCTTTTTTATTCAACTTCCTTTTTTATTTAATTTTCAAATAGACCGTTAAGGTATAGTGGTTTCTTGAATGAACTTTCATTTGTAATTTTATGCAACTTCCATTTTTATTTAATTTCCTTTTTTAGTCAACTTCCTTTTTTTATTTAATTTCCAAATAGACCGTTATGGTATAGTGGTTTCTTGAATGAACTTCCATTATTAATGTTTCTGGAATGAACTTCCAATTTTATTTTTATTCAACTTCAATTTTTATCCAATTTCCTTTTCTGTTCAACTTCCTTTTTTCTTTAATTTCCAAATAGATTGTTAAGGTATAGTGGTTTCTTGAATGAACTTGATTTTATTTTTATTCAACTTCCATTTTTATTAAATTTCCTTTCTATTCAATTTCCTTTTTTATTTAATTTTATGCAACTTCCATTTTTATTCCACTTTAAATTTCCTTTTCTATTCAACTTCATTTTTTATTTAATTTCCAAATAGATCGTTAAGGTATAGTGGTTTCTTGAATGAACTTCGATTTTTAGTTTTATACAACTTCCATTTTTATTCAATTTTCATTTCCATTTCCATTTCTATTCAACTTCCTTTTTATTTAATTTCCAAATAGATCATTAAGGTATAGTGGTTTCTTCATTGAACTTCCATTTTTAATTTTATGCAACTTCTAGTTTTATCAATTTCCATTTCTATTCAACTTCATTTTTTATGTAATTTCCAAATAGATCGTTATGGTATAGTGGTTTCTTGAATGAACTTTTATTGTTAATTTTAGGCAACTTCCATTTTTATTTTATTCAACTTCCATCTCTATTCAACTTCTTTTTTTGTTTAATTTCCAAATAGATCGTTAAGGTATAGTGGTTTTTTGAATTAACTTCCATTGTTAATTTTAGGCAACTTGCATTTTTATTCAATTTTCATTTTTATTCAATTTTTAATTTTATGCAACTTCCATTTTTATTTAATTTACTTTTCTATTCAACTTTCTTTTTTTTATTTAATTTTCAAATAGACCGTTAAGGTATAGTGGTTTCTTCAATGAACTGCCATTTTTAATTTTATGCAACTTCCATTTTTATTCAATTTCCATTTCTATTCAACTTTATTTTTTATTTAATTTCCAAATTGATCATTTCCTTTTCTATTCAACTTCATTTTTTAGTTAATTTCCAAATAGATCGTTAAGGTATAGTGGTTTCATGAATGAACTTGCATTGTTAATTTTATGCAACTTCCATTTTTATTTTTATTCAACTTCCATTTTTATTCAATTTCCTTTTTTATTCAATATCCTTTTCTATTCAACGTCAATTATTTTCTTTCTTCAACTTCCATTTTTATTCAAAAAACTACTATACCGTAACAATCTATTTGAAATTTGAATAAAATTAAAAATGGAAGTTGAATAAAAATGAAAAAGAAGTTGAATAAAAATAAAAAGGAAGTTGAATAGAAAAAGAAATCGAATAAAAATGAAAGTTGCATTAAATTAAAAAAGCAAGTTGATTAAAAAAAGGAAATTTAATAAAAATGGAAGTTGCATAAAATTAAAAATGGAAGTTAATTGAAGAAACCACTATACCTTAACGATCTATTTGGAAATTAAATAAAAAAGGAAGTTGAATAGAAACAAAAATGGAAGTTGCATAAAATTAACAATGTAAGTTCATTTAAGAAACCACTATACCTTAACGATCTATTTCAAAATTAAATAAAAAAAATGAAGTTGAATAGAAATGGAAATTGGATAAAAATGCAAGATGAATAAAAATAAAAATGGAAGTTGCATAAAATTAAAATCGGAAGATGAATAAAATTAAAAATGTATGTTTCATAAAATTAACAATGGAAGTTAATTCAAGAAACCACTATACCTTAACGATCTATTTGGAAATTAAATAAAAAATGGAAGTTGAATAGAAAAGGAAATTGGATAAAAATGGAAGTTGAATAAAAATAAAAATGGAAGTTGCATATAATTAAAAATGGAAGTTCATCCAATAAACCACTACACCTTAACAATCTATATGGAAATTAAAAAAAAAAAAGGAAGTTGAATAAAAATGAACCACTATACCTTAACGATCTATTTGGAAATTAAATAAAAAAAGGAGTTGAATAGAGAATGAAATTGAATAAAAAAGGAAGTTGATTAGAAAAGGTAATTGAATAAAAATGAAAATGGAAGTTGCATAAAATTAACAATGTAAGTTCATTTAAGAAACCACTATACCTTAACGGTCTATTTGAAAATTAAATAAAAAAGGAAGTTGAATACAAATGGAAGTTGAATAAAAAATGGAAGTTGCATAAAATTAAAAATGACAGTTCATTTGAAAAACTACTATACCCTAACGATCTATTTAGAAATTAAATAAAAAAGGACGTTGAATAGAAAAGGAAATTGAATAAAAACAAAAATGGAAGTTGCATAAAATTAAAAATGGCAATTCATTCAAGAAAATAGAATTGAATTAACTTCTATTTTTATTTTTATTCAACTTCCATTTTTATTCAATTTCCTTTTCATTCGACTTTTTTTATTTAATTTCCAAATAGATCGTTAAAATATATAGTGGTTTCTTGAATTAACTTCCATTTTTATCCAATTTCCTTTTCTATTCAAATAAAAATGGAAGTTGCATAAAATTAAAAATGGAAGTTAATTCAAGAAACCAATATACCTTAGCAATCTATTTGGAAAGTAAATAAAAAAACAAAGTTCAATAGAATAGGAAATTGAACAAAAATGGAAGTTGAATAAAATTAAAACTAGAAGTTGCATTAAATTAAAAATGGAAGTTCATTCGAGAAACCACTATACCTTAACGATCTATTTGGAAATTAAAAAATAAAGGAAGTTGAATAGAAAAGGAAATTGAATAAAAATGAAAGTTTCACAAAATTAAAAATGTAAGTTCATTCAAGAAACCACTATACCGTAACGATATATTTGGAAATTAAATAAAAAAGGAAATTGAATAAAAATGGAAGTTGCATAAAATTTAAAATGGAAGTTCATTCCAGAAACCACTATACCTTAGTGATCTATTTGGAAAGTAAATAAAAAAACGAAGTTGAATAGAAAAGAAAATTGAATAAAAATGGAAGTTGAATAAAATTAAAAATGGAAGTTGCATAAAATTAAAAGTGGATGTTCATTCAAGAAACCACTATAACTTAACAATCTATTTGGAAATTAGATGAATAAAAATAACAATGGAAGTTGAATAAAAATAATAATGGAAGTTCATTCAAGAAACCACTATACCTTAACGATCTATTTGGAAATTAAAAAAAAAAAAGAGGAAGTTGAATAGAAAAGGAAATTAAATAAAAATGGAAGTTGAATAAAAATAAAATGAAATTTGCATAAAAATAAAAATGGAAGTTGAATAAAAATAAAAATGGAAGTTGCATAAAATTAAAAAAGGAAGTTAAATAGAAAAGGAAATTGGATAAAAATGGAAGTTGAATAAAAATAAAAGTGGAAGTTACATAAAATTAACAATGGAAATTCATTCAAGAAACCACTATACCCTAACGATCTATTTGAAAATTAAACCACTATGCATTCACGATCTATTTTGAAATTAAATAAAAAAGGAGGTCGAATAGAAAAGGAAATTGAAATAAAATAAAAAATGGAAGTTGAATAGAATAGGAAATTGAATAAAAATAAAAATGGAAGTTGAATAAAATTAAAAATGGAAGTTCATCTAATAAACTTGTAACGCCCTCAAAATAAACCCAATAATCATACATTCTTAACATGCTCAGACATAGGAGAATAAAGCATACGTACATTTCATCAGAGTATTTCTTACAAATGTATTACATGTTAACAACAAAAGCAATGCCTTATGGGCTTACAGCATTCCAAGTCAACACTTGGTTACAAAAAGAAGAGTTCTAACTCTATACAAAATAAGCCCTTGGCTTGATTTTCATGTAGTACAAATAAAGTAATCACAAAAGATGACCCAGCCACTAATCCTTTCAAGCTACGTCCTTGGAGGTGGCATGCTACCTGTACCTGAAAATGATGTCCCATATAGGGTGAGCCAACGCCCAGTAGAGATATGCTAAACATAATGTGGGCAATAACTAAAATATCAGCATTTGATAAATATTTAATTCACATAAATCAATTCATATTTCATTTCAAATACATGACCAATGTGTCCATGTTTTTATTCCATCTCTTAACCAATTCTCAATTCACAACCCGGGCTCAGAACCTGGCCATATACTTTAGGTGAGATCACATCCCATATCAACAACATTTCTATTTCAATTGAAATAACGACTCGAATTAATCATTTCATGCTTCATAATAGATATATATTTTAGTACTATATCCATCTCAGACAAAACACTTCCATATTCCACATATGATACACATTTTAGTGCTACATCAATGTCAAACAAAACACTTCCATATTCCACATATGATACATATTTTAGTGCTGTATCAATGTCAAATGATATCCGGTTTAGAGGTCCATCCCATATCTTCCGCTAAATTGTGGAGTACATCCCCTATCTCCTCCCACACAACACAGTGTATATAAACACATATCATATACATAACCAAACCAATACATAAAATTCATGTATTATATCAACCGCCATATTCAATGGCATACTTAATTGATTAGTTTTAGTTTGCCTAATCATCATACATTGTCTACAACAATCAAGACTATCCTCCACCGATAGCCCAAAGCAATTATTTCTAAACAGATAATAATTACGTTCAACAGATAAATATCAACAATTCCAAAAGTGAACGATTAATAAATCCAACTTCCCTATTCCATCTCATAATGAGCCAATTTCAACATATTCAACTTAATTTTATATTCTCATAATTTTCCTAAATTAATTATACCAATTAATTTATGCAAAAATTAGGGCTTTCTCCCAGCTCTCAATATTAACCTAAAGGTTCAAATATCAACAACTCTTCAACAATACCATCATTTTGAGACCCAAATACATATTCAAGAGTCAAAATAACAAAACCCCCTTTATTCATTTTGAAACCCTAAGTCCCAAAATTTCCCAACTCAAACCATCTATACAAATAGCTCAATATTTATGTTAAAACACATAAGAATGAGTAGGAATCCCTACCTCAAGAGATGAATCCCAACGAAGAAGATAAAGAAAACGAAGAGGCCCCAAATCCTAAAATTCTCGGATCAAAATGTAGTCCTCAACGATCCCCACACTTTTTTGTAAAGGCCAAAGGGTAGGAGAACACTCTAACTAGATCAATACCTAGAGAGAAGTGAAGGTTTTAGAGAGAGGTGGTCTCCAATGGTGTTTTTTTGAAAAGTAAAAGAGAGAAAGGAAACCAAAAAGTGATCCAAAAAGTCGAATCTGAAGATATATACGCCCCCTCGGCGTGGGAACCCCGCTGAGCGTCGAACCTGAACTCACGCTCGAGCGCCAAAAGCGCCACTCGAGCGTAGATTACACACTTCCAGAAGTTTTGCAGACATGGTCCCCGCTCGAGCGTCAAACTTCCCGCTCGAGCGGAGGAACGAAAACAAAGGGTCACGCTCGAGCGTCAAAACTCCTAATCGAGCGTCTGAAGACCTGCAGACAAAAGTACTGGGAGGTGAAAAATTACGCTCGAGTGTCAAAACGCCCGCTCGAGCGGAGAAGCAACAACAAAGGGCCTGCTCGAGCGTCAAAAGCCCCGCTCGAGCGTGAAGGCCAAAATCTGGGCATCAACTCTAGGTTTCAAAACACAACCAACCTGTTTCAAACCTGCCCAACACAACCCAAGACTTAAATACAAAGAGTAAGGGAAGGAAATGAGAATGAGACGACAACACAACCATGGAACCAAGTCTGGAACACAATATACAAAGGAAAGGAAAACCGGGATCGCTATAACCCTCCCCCCTTAAAGAATTTCGTCCCCGAAATTAAGCACAAGTTTTCAAAAACAAATTTTTCTCAATTCTCAACAACATCATAATTCATTTTCCAACAACTTGACCCATTACCGGTCATTCCATCTCTATTCAAGAGGCATTTCACAATATATACACAATATGCATTATTAGCATGCTTTTCCTTCAAATCTACCAATTTCAATACATTTTTCACAATTTCTTATCATATTCAATATTCGTGCTATAATTCCATTCCTACAATACATTCAACATATGCAATGTTACATTAAACTTCCATTCCAAGGTAAATTTCAAAATACTTCCATAAATCCAAAACATATACGATGTTTTCCAACTCAAGACAAATTTAATGCTCTTAAAGTTCATTAATATTACAAAATCCCAATACATGGTTAAACAATTACAAACAAGTCCGGATATTTCTCACGGACTTCCAACTCACATTCCCAGGTGGCTTCCTCCACTCCGTGATGCTTCCACAAAACCTTTACTAAAGGAATGGTCTTGCCTCGCAAGACTTGCTCCCGCCTATCCAAGACCCGAACCGGTCTCTCCTCATCTGAGGCATCCTAATCTACCTCCAAGTCGGTCCAATCTAATACATGTGACGGTCCGCTCATACTTCCAAGCATACTAACATGAAACACGTCATGTACCGGACAAGCTAGCGGTAAAGCTAAGCGGTAAGCAACCTCGCCAATCCTCTCAAGGATCTCAAAGGGCCAATAAACCGAGGGGATAACGTCCCACTCTTTCCAAACCTCATCAAACCCCGCCTAGGTGATATTTTCAGAAAAACATGATCACCCATCTCAAATGCCAAAGGTCTCCTCCTACGGTCGACATAACTCTTTTTGGCAACTCGGGTCATCACAAGCCTCCTACGGATAAGCTCAACCTTCTCCGTTGCTTCTCACCAACTCGGGCCCAACAAAGGTGCCTCACCTACCTCGGCCCAACAAACTGGAGACCTACACGGTCGACCATACAAGGCCTCAAACGGTGCCATACCGATACTTGACTGAAAACTGTTGTTGTAGGCAAACTCCACCAAGGGCAAGTGCCTCTCCACGTCCCACTAAAGTCAAGGACACAACCTCGAAGCATATCCTCAAGGATCTGAATAATGCGCTCGGATGCCCGTCGGTCCTGAGGATGATAAGCCGCTAAAGGTCAACTTAGTGCCCAAGGCATTACGCAAACTCGCCACAACCTAGCGAAAACGAGGATCTCTATACGAGGCGATCGTCACCGAGACCCCGTGCAACCTCTCTCTGTGCCGAATATACAAATCGGCAAGATGATCTATCGAATCTCTCATGCGCATAGGGATAAAATGCGCCGACTTAGTCAACCGGTCTACAGCCACCCAAATAGCATCACTACCCCGCTGAGTCCTCGGAAGACCTACAACGAAGTCCATAGTGACATGCTCCCACTTCCACTCGGCAATAGGCAAGGGTTGCAACAAACCCGCTGGCCTCTGATGCTCGGCCTTCACTTGCTGACAAGTAAGGCACTTAGACACGAAGACTGCCACATCTCTTTTCATACCCCGCCACCAAAACTGGCGACCCAAATCATGATACATCTTGGTGCCTCCCAGATGCACCGCAAGGCGTGAATGGTGAAACTCTCGGAGTACCTCCTCTCGGCAAGACTCCGGTACAAACAAGCGGTCTCGGTATCTCACACTCAGAACTTGACCTTTCCTAGCCAGAACTCACACTTCCCAAACTTGGCATACAGCCTATGGGCTCTAAGCAATTCAAGCACCACTCTCAAGTGTTCCTCGTGCTCCTCCTCAGAAGGCGAATAAATCAGAATGTCGTCCACGAAAACGACCACAAAGCGATCTAAGAATTCCTGGAATATCCGGTTCATCAAATCCATAAACACTGCCAGTGCATTGGTGAGCCCAAATGGCATCACCAGAAACTCATAATGGCTATACCGCGTATGGAATGCCGTTTTCGGAATATCCTCCTCCCTGACCCTCAACTGGTGGTAACCCGATCTCAAGTCTATCTGAGAGAAACAACGGGAACCCTTCGACTGGTCAAACAGGTCATCTATACGGGGCATAGGGTACTTATTCTTAACCGTAGCCCGACTCAACTTCCGGTAATCAATGCAAAATCTCAAGGCACCATCTTTCTTTTTAGCAAAGAGGGCTGGTGCTTCCCACGGCGAAACACTAGGGCGAATAAAGCCCTTATCTAGTAACTCCTGGAGCTGAATCTTCAACTCACTCAACTCGGCCGGGGCAAAATGATAAGGTGCCATAGAAATCGGCGTCGTGCTGGGCACTAGATCAATGGAGAACTCAATCTCTCGGTGAGGTGGCAAACTGACAAGATCCTCGGGAAACACGTCCGAGTACTCACAAACCACTCTCGGCAATACAGTCTGGGTCTCATCACACTCACTACTCAAAAGGCTAGCAAGAAGACCACTAAGCTCACTCCGCCCTCGCGGATCATATACTGGTGGCAACACACTACCAACCCGGTCCCCCAAGAAATGGAAACAATCCCTGCTCAAGGTACATACTGTGACCCTGGCGGTAACAATCGATAACAGCCCGGTATGACGATAACCAGTCCATACCCAAAATAATATCAAATCTCGACATGGGCATAACTACAAAAGGAAACGGAAGCCGACGATCTGCTACCTCTATATCACACCCTCTACACCCTTGTTTCAAAATCAACTCGGCCCCAACAGGTGATACAACACATATAGGAGATGCTAACTGTGCCAACCCCAAACCCAAAACAGATGCAAATGCAGTAGATACAAAGGAATGAGATGCACCCGTATCAATCAACACATTAGCAACCGAGTTGCAAAACAGAAAGGTACCTCTCACAACAGATGGAGCCGGTACTAGGTCCTGCGCGGTAACAGCATACACGCGCCCTGTAGGCCCCTGATCAACCTGCTCACCTCTAGGAGCAAAAGACTGCTGCACAGACTGGGACGATGAAGCCCCCTGATTGGCCCTCGAGGCCTGCACTGACTGAGCTGGCTGAAAACTATGCCTCTGCCCAGATGCACCAGATGTGCCACTCAACTGCGGGCAAAACCTCCCTGAGACTGCTGAGGGTGTGAACCCCTCTGTCTCCTGCCATCACCCTGACCATCCTGACTCCTCTTGGAGCCTTTCTGCCCCTCCTCCTCCTGCATCATGATCTCCATATGGGCTGCAGCATCAACCAAACACCCATAGTCTCGAGTCATAAACCTGCCAATTCTCATCTTGAGGTCGCGCCTCAACTTCTTCTCAAACTTGATACAACGGCGTTCCTCGGACGCCACAAGTTCAGGTGCAAACCTGGACAAGCTAGTAAATGCAGCCTCAAACTTAGCCACTGAAGAACTCAGCTGCAAAAGCTGGCAGAACTGGTCTCTCAGCTTCTCCCTGGCAGCTGGAGATAAGGACTTCTCTTGGAAAGCATTCACAAAAGCCTCCCAAGTGCCATCCAAACGGCCCTTCACCAATTTCCACCACTGACCCGCATCCCCCTACAGCTGGAAAGATGCTAAGGTCACTTTCAAGGCTCCGTCCTCGATGCCTAGCATCTCGAACGTCTTTGCCATTTGTTCCAACCACTCATCTGCCTTAAGCGGCTCCTTCGGATGACCGACAAACTCGTCCGGATTAGACCGGAAGAACTATCTCTTCAGAAAGGAAGGCCCTGCATCCACAACCTGGGCCTGAACTTGGGCCTGAACTGGATTCTCAGCTCTAAGAATGCCCATAGATTCTCTCAAAGCATTGGCTATCCCACGGGCTAAAGCGCCCATAGCTTTGACTGACCTTTGGCTTGGCCACATTGGCCTGGCCGACTCCCTCCTGCATCGCCGGATTCTGCTCCGATACAGGCACTTCCTTCCTCCTAGGCCTACCACGCCTACCATCACGTCCTCGTCCTGACATCCTAATAAAGGTAACGAAGAACATTAGCACATTCACAAATGTGCCGAAACTATAACACTCATGTCCTAATGCATGGACAACTGTAATTCACTCCATGTAAGCACATAATCACATAAGCACTTACGAATTTCATTTCCGGATAATGATAGTCCTGAGGCGTTACTAGAGTTCCGGTTAGAAACAGCATTGATCAAGTGCTTTTCCAACAAGACTCACAGAAACCCAAGGATCCAATCAACATCCTAGAGACTAAATCCCATACCCACATAGTCACATAAACATGTTATCAATTAAACACATAATGTCACACATAGGTCTCTAACAAGCAAGACAAACCAATTGTGATACTAATCACTTCCCACGTACCCAAAGTATTCAAACCCGACGCTCACGATACCAAGTTGTAACGCCCTCAAAATAAACCCAATAATCATACATTCTTAACATGCTCAGACATAGGAGAATAAAGCATAAGTACATTTCATCAGAGTATTTCTTACAAATGTATTACATGTTAACAACAAAAGCAATGCCCTATGGGCTTACAGCATTCCAAGTCAACACTTGGTTACAAAAAGAAGAGTTCTAACTCTATACAAAATAAGCCCTTGGCTTGATTTTCATGTAGTACAAATAAAGTAATCACAAAAGATGACCCAGCCACTAATCCTTTCAAGCTACGTCCTTGGAGGTGGCATGCTACCTGTACCTGAAAATGATGTCCCATATAGGGTGAGCCAACACCAGTAGAGATATGCTAAATATAGTGTGGGCAATAACTAAAATATCAGCATTTGATAAATGTTTAATTCACATAAATCAATTCATATTTCATTTCAAATACATGACCAATGTGTCCATGTTTTTATTCCATCTCTTAACCAATTCTCAATTCACAACCCGGGCTCAGAACCTGACCATATACTTTAGGTGAGATCACATCCCATATCAACAACATTTCTATTTCAATTGAAATAACGACTCGAATTAATCATTTCATGTTTCATAATAGATATACATTTTAGTACTATATCCATCTCAGACAAAACACTTCCATATTCCACATATGATACACATTTTAGTGCTATATCAATGTCAAACAAAACACTTCCATATTCCACATATGATACACATTTTAGTGCTCTATCAATGTCAAATGATATCCGGTTTAGAGGTCCATCCCCTATCTTCCCCTAAACTGTGGAGTGCATCCCATATCTCCTCTCACACAACATAGTGTATATAAACACATATCATATACATAATCAAACCAATACATAAAATTCATGTATTATATCAACCGCTATATTCAATGGCATACTTAATTGATTAGTTTTAGTTTGTCTAATCATTATACATTGTCTACAACAATCAGGAATATCCTCCACCGATAGCCCAAAGCAATTATTTCTAAACAGATAATAATTACGTTCAACAAATAAATATCAACAATTCCAAAAGTGAGCGATTAATAAATCCAACTTCACTATTCCATCTCATAATGAGCCAATTTCAATATATTCAACTCAATTTTATATTCTCATAATTTTTCCAAATTAATTATACCAATTAATTTATGCACAAATTGGGGACCCGTTTCTCAATATTAACCTAAAGGTTCAAATATCAACAACTCTTCAACAATACCATCATTTTGAGACCCAAATACATATTCAAGAGTCAAAATAACAAAACCCCCTTTATTCATTTTGAAACCCTAAGTCCCAAAATTTCCCAACTCAAACCATCTATACAAATAGCTCAATATTTATGTTAAAACACATAAGAATGAGTAGGAATCCCTACCTCAAGAGATGAATCCCAACGAAGAAGATGAAGAAAACGAAGGTGTCCCAAATCCTAAAATTCTCGGATCAAAATGTAGTCCTTAACAATCCCCACACTTTTTGTAAAGGCCAAAGGGTAGGAGAACACTCTAACTAGATCAATACTTAGAGAGAAGTGAAGGTTTTAGAGAGAGGTGGTCTCCAATGGTGTTTTTTTGAAAAGTAGGAGAGAGAAAGGAAACCAAAAAGTGATTCAAAAAGTCGAATCCCGAAGTGATATACCAGTCGCCCCGCTCAAGCATGGGAACCCCCGTTTGAGCATCAGACACAGACTCACGCTCGAGCGTTAAAAGCGCCACTCGAGCGTAGATTACACACTTCCAGGAGTTTTACAGACATGGTCCCCGCTCGAGCGTCAAACTTCCCGTTCTAACAGAGGAACGAAAACAAAGGGTCACGCTCGAGCGTCAAAACTCCAGCTCGAGCGTCTGAAGACCTGCAGACAAAAGTACGGGGAGGTGGAAAATTACACTCGAGCGTTAAAACGCCCGCTCGAGCGGAGAAGCAACAACGAAGGGCCCGCTCGAGCGTCAAAAGCCCCGCTCGAGCGTGAATGCCAAAATCTGGGCATCAACTCTAGGTTTCAAAACACAACCAACCTATTTCAAACCTGCCCAACACAACCCAAGACTCAAATACAAAGAGTAAGGGAAGGAAATGAGAATGAGACAACAACACAACCACGGAACCAAGTCCGGAACACAATATACAAAGGAAAGGAAAACCGGGATCGCTATAAAACTACTATACGTTAACGATCTATGTGGAAATTAAATAGAAAAGGAAGTTGAATAGAAATGAAAATAGAAATGAAAGTTGAATAAAATTTAAATTGGAAGTTCATCCAAGAAACCACTATACCTTAACGATCAATTGGGAAATTAAAAAAAAAGAAAGAAAATTGAGTAAAAATGGAAGTTGAATAGAAAAGGAAATTGAATAAAATAAAAAATGGAAGTTGAATTGAAAAGGAAATTGAATAAAAATGGAAGTTGAATAAAATTAAAATTGAAAGTTCATTCAAAAAACCACTATACCATAACAATCTATTTGTAAATTGAATAAAAATGGAAGTTGAATAGAAAGGGAAATTGAATAAAAATGGAAGTTGAATAGGAAAGGAAATTGAATAAAAATAGAAGTTGAATAAAAATGGAAGTTTAATAAAAAAGGAAATTGAATAAAAATAAAAATGAAAGTTGCATAAAATTGAAAATGGAAGTTCTTCCAAAAAACCACTATACCTTAACGATTTATTTTTATTCAACTTCCATTTTGATTTAATGCAACTTCCATTTTTATTCAATTTCTTTTTCTATTCAACTTCCTTTTTTATTGAATTTCCAAATAGATTGTTAAGGTATAGTGGTTTCTTGAATGAACTTCCATTTTCAATTTTATGCAACTTCCATTTTTATTTTTATTAAACTTCCATTTTTATTCAATTTCCATATTTATTCAATTTCCTTTTTTATTGAATTTCCAAATAGATCGTTAAGGTATAGTGGTTTCTTCAATGAACTTCCATATTCAATTTTATGCAACTTCCATTTTTATTTTTATTAAACTTCAACTTTTATTCAATTTCCATGTTTATTCAATTTCCTTGTCTATTTAATTTCCAAATAGATTGTTAAGGTAGAGTAATTTATTTGATGAACTTCCATTTTTAATTTTATTCAGCTTCCCTTTTTATTTTTATTCAACTACATTTTTTGTTAAGGTATTATGGTTTCTTATATGAACTTCCATTTTTAATTTTATGCAACTTCCATTTTTATTTTTATTCAACTTCAACTTTTATTCAATTCTATTTTCTATTCAACTTCCTTTTTTATTTAATTTCCAAATAGATCGTTAAGATATAATGGTTTCTTAAATGACCTTCCATTATTATTTTATGCAACTTCCATTTTTATTTTTATTCAACTTCCATTTTTAATTTTATGCAACTTACATTGTTAATTTTATGCAACTTCAATTTTTATTCAATTTCATTTTCTATTGAACTTCTTCTCTTTTTTTTTTCAAATAGATCGTTAAGGTATAGTGGTATCTTAAAAGAACTTCCACTTTTAATGTTATGCAATTTCAATTTTCATTTTATGCAACTTCCATTTTTATTCAATTTCCTTGTCTATTCAACTTTCTTTTTTAGTTAATTTCCAAATAGATCGCTAAGGTATAGTGGTTTCTTGGATCAACTTCATTTTTATTCAACTTCCATTGTTATTCAATTTCATGTTCTATTTAACTTTCATTTTTATTTAATTTCCACATAGATCGTCATGGTATAATGGTTTTCTGAATGAACTACCATTTTTAATTTTGTGCAACTTCCATTTTTAATTTCCAAATAGATTGTTAAGGTATAGTGGTTTCTTGAATGAACTTCCATTTTTAATTTTATGCGACATCCATTTTTATTTATATTCAACTTCCATTTTTATTCAACTTCCATTTTTGTTTGTATTCAACTACCTTTTTTGTTAAATTTCCTTCTCTATTCAACTTCCATTTTTAATTTTATTCAACTTCAATGAACTTCCATTTTTAATTTTATGCAACTTCCATTTTTATTCAATTTCCTTTTAATTTCCCAATAGATCTTTAAAGTATAGTGGTTTTTTGAATGAACTTCCATTTTTATTCAATTTCCATTTCTATTCAACTTTCTTTTTTATTTAATTTCCAAATAGATCGCTAATGTGTACTAGTTTCTTGAACGAACTTCCATTATTATTTTATTCAACTTCCATTTTTATTTTTATTCAACTTCTAGTTTTATTTTTACTCAACTTTCATTTTTATTCAATTCTCTTTTCCATTCAACTTCCTTTTTTATTCAATTCTATTTTCTATTCGACTTCATTTTTTACTTTCAGGTATAATGGTTTCTTGAATGAACTTCCATTGTTAAATTTAATGCAACTTTCTTTTTTATTTAATTTCCAAATAGATCGTTAAGGTATAGTAATTTCTTGAATGAATTTCGATTTTTATTTTATGCAACTTCCATTTTTATTTTTATTCAACTTCTATTTTTGTTCAACTTCAATTTTTAATTTTATTCAACTTCCATTTTTATTCAATTCTCTTTTCAATTCAACTTCCTTTTTTATTCAATTTTCTTTTCTATTCAACTTCTTTTTTTTTATTCAACTTCCTTTTTTATTCAATTTTCTTTTCTAGTCAACTTCTTTTTTTATTTAATTTCCAAATTGATCGTTAACGTATAGTGGTTTCTTAAATGAACATCCACTTTTAATTTTATTCATCTTCCGATTCCATTCAACTTCCTTTTTTATTCAATTTCCAAATAATTCGTTAAGGTATAGTAGTTTCTGGAATGAACTTCGATTTTTATTTTTAGTCAACTTCCATTTTTATTTTTATTCAACTTCCATAAAATGATTTTATTCAACTACCTTTTTTGTTAAATTTCCTTCTCTATTCAACTTCCATTTTTATTCAATTCCCTTTTCTATTCAACTTCCTTTTTTTTTTTATTTAATTTCCTTTTCTATTCAACTTCCTTTTTATTTAATTTGCAAATAGATTGGTAAGGTATACTGGTTTTTTTGAATGAACTTCCATTGTTAATTTTAGGCGACTTGTATTTTTATTTTTATTCAACTTCCATATTTATTCAATTGTTTTCTATTCAATTTCCTTTTTTATTTAATTTCCAAATAGATCGTTAAGGTATAGTGGTTTCTTTAATGAACTTTCATTATTAATTTTATGCAACTTCCATTTTTATTTTTATTCATCTTCCGATTTTTATGTAACTTCCATTTGTAATTTTATGCAACTTTCATTTTTTTATTTAATTTCCATTTCCAAAAAAAAAAAAGAAAGTTGAATAGAAAAATAAATTGAATAAAAATGGAAGTTGAATAAAATTAAAAAATGAAAAATTCAATAAAATTAACAATGGAAGTTCATTCAAGAAACCAGTATACCTTAACGATCAATTGGGAAATTAAAAAAAAATAGGAAGTTGAATAGAAAAGGAAATTGAATAAAAATAGAAATTGAATAAAAATGGAAGTTGAATAAAAATAAAAATGAAAGTTGTATGAAATTAAAAATTGAAGTTGAATAAAAATAAATTTCCCAATTGATCGTTAAGGTATACTGGTTTCTTGAATTAACTTCCATTGTTAATTTTAGGCAACTTCCATTTTTATTTTATTTCCAAATAGATCTTTAAGGTATAGTAGTTTCTTGAATTAACTTCCATTGTTAATTTTGGGCAACTTCCATTTTTATTTTATTCAATTCTATTTTCTATTCAACTTCCTTTTTTCTTTAATTTCCAAATAGATTGTTAAGGTATAGTGGTTTCTTGAATGAATTTCTATTTTTATTTTCATGCAAATTCCATTTTTATTTAATTTCTTTTTTTTTTTAATTTTGAAATAGATCGTTAAGGTATACTGGTTTAATTTTATGCAACTTCCATTTCTATTTTTATTCAACTTCCATTTTTATTTAATTGCCAAATAGATCGTTAAAGTATAGTGATTTCTTCAACGAACTGTCATTTTTAATTTTATACAACTTCCATTTTTATTCTATTTCTTTTTCTATTCAACTTCATTTTTTTTTAATTTCCAAATAGATCATTAAGGTATTGTGGTTTCTTGAATAAACTTACATTTTTAATTTTATGCAACTTCCATTTTTATTTTTATTCAACTACCTTTTTTGTTAAATTTCCTTCTCTATTCAACTTCCATTTTTATTTTTATTCGTCTTCCGATTTTATTTAATTTCCAAATAGATCGTTAATGCATAGTATTTTTTGAATTAACTTCCATTGTTAATTTTATACAACTTCCATTTTTATTCAATTCTATTTTCTATTCAACTTCCTTTTATATTTAATTTCCAAATAGATCATTAAGGTATTATTGTTTCTTGAATGAACTTACATTTTTAATTTTATGCAACTTCGATTTTTATTCAATTTCCTTTTCTATTTAATTTTCAAATAGATCGTTAAGGTATAGTAGTTTCTTGAATGAACTTCCATTTTTAATTTTATGTAACTTCTATTTTTATTTAATTTCCTATTTGATTCAACTTCATTTTTTTATTTAATTTCCAAATAGATCGTTAATGCATAGTGGTTTTTTAAATGAACTTCAAATTTTAATTTTATGCAACTTCCATTTTTATAAAAAAGAAAGTTTAGTGAAAATAAAACTGGAAGTTGCATAAAATTAACAATGGAAGTTCATTCAAGAAACGAATATATCAAAACGATCTATTTGGAAGTTAAATAAAAAAGGAAGTTAAGTAAAAATTAAATAAAAAAGGAAGTTGAATACAAAAGGAAATTGGATAAAACTAGAAGTTGAATAAAAATAAAAATGGAAGTTGAATAAAAATAAAAATGAAAGTTCATTCAAAAAACCACTATATCTTAATGATGTATTTGGCAATTAAATAAAAAAGGAAGTTGAATAGCAAAGTAAATTGAATAAATATGGAAGTTGAATAAAAATATAAATGGAAGTTGCATAAAAATAAAAATGGAAGTTCATTCAAGAAACCACTATACCTTAACGATCTATTTGGAAATTAAATAAAAAATGAAGTTGAATTGTAACGCCCTCAAAATAAACCCAATAATCATACATTCTTAACATGCTCAGACATAGGAGAATAAAGCATAAGTACATTTCATCAGAGTATTTCTTACAAATGTATCCCATGTTAACAACAAAAGCAAATACCCTATGGGCTTACAGCTTTCCAAGTCAACACTTGGTTACAAAAAGAAGAATTCTAACTCTATACAAAATAAGCCCTTGGCTTGATTTACATGTAATACAAATAAAGTAATTACAAAAGATGACCCAGCCACTAATCCCCTCAAGCAATGTCCTTGGAGGTGGCATGCTACCTGTACCTGAAAATGATGTCTCATAAAGGGTGAGCCAACGCCCAGTAGAGATATGCTAAACATTGTACGAGCAATAACTAAAACATCAGCATTTGATAAATGTTTAATTCACATAAATCAATTCATATTTCATTTCAAATACATGACCAATGTGTCCATGTTTTTATTTCATCTCATAACCAATTCTCGATTCACAACCCTAGCTCAGAACCTGGCCATATACTTTAAGTGAGATTACATCCCAAATCAACAACGTTTCTATTTCAATTGAAATAACAACTCAAATTAATCATTTCATGCTTCATAATAGATACACATTTTAGTACTGTATCTGTCTCGGACAAAACATTTCCATATTCCACACATGATACACATGTTTCGCATATGATACACGTTTTAGTGTTGTATCAACGTCAAACGATATCCGGTTTAGAGGTCTATCCCCCATCTTTCCCTAAAGCGTGGAGTATATCCCCTATCTCCTCCGACACAACACAATGTATATAAACACATATCATACACATAATCAAACCAATACATAAAATTCATGTATTATATCAACCGCCATATTCAATGGCATACTCAATTGATTAGTTTTAGTTTGCCTAATCTTCATGCATTGTCTACAACAATCAAGACCATCCTCCACCGATAGCCCAAAGCAATTATTTCTAAACAGATAATAATTACGTTCAACAGATAAATATCAACAATTTCAAAAGTGAGCGATTAATAAATCCAACTTCACTATTCCATCTCATACTGAGCCAATTTGAATATATTCAACTCAATTTCATACTCTCATGATTTTCTCAAATTAATTATACCAATTAATTTGTGCACAAATTAGGGCTTTCTCCCCTATTTCTTAATATTTACCCAAAGGTTCAAATATCAGCAACTCTTCAACAATACCATCATTTTGAGACCCAAATATATATTCAAGAATCAAAAATAACAAAACCCCCTTTATTCATTTTGAAACCCTAAGTCCCAAATTTCCCAACTCAAACCATCGATACAAATAGCTCAATATTTAGGTTAAAACACATAAGAATGAGTAGGAATCCCTACCTCAAATTCGAAGCTCAAAAGAAGATGATAAAGAAATTGAAGATGCTCCAAACCAAGAAATTTTTGAATCAAAATAAAGCCCTCGACGATCCCTACAACTTTTACAAAGGCCCAAGACGAGGAAACCACTCCTACTAGATCAATCCCTAGAGAGAAGGTAAGATTTTAGAGAGAGGGGCTCTCAAATCTATGTTTGGGAAAGTAAGAGAGAGAAAGAGTGTTGAAAAAGTGATCCAAAAAGTGAAATCCCAAAGTGATATACCAGTCGCCCCGCTCGAGTGTGGAAACCCCCGCTCGAGCGTCAGACACAGACTCACACTCGAGCTTCAAAAGCGCCGCTCGAGCGTAGATTGCACACTTTTAGAAGTTTTGCAGACATGGTCCCCGCTCGAGCGGAGGAACGAAAACAAAGGTTCACGCTCGAGCGTCAAAACTCCCGCTCGAGCGTCTGAAGACCTGCAGACAAAAGTACTGGGAGATGGAAAATCACGCTCGAGCGTCAAAACTCCCGCTCGAGCGGAGAAGCAACAACAAAGGGCCCGCTCGAGCGTCAAAATCCTCACTTGAGCGTGAAGGCCAAAATCTGGGCATCAACTCTAGGTTTCAAAACACAACCAACCTGTTTCAAACCTGCCCAACACATCCTATAACTCAAATACAAAGTACGAAAGGATGTAAACAAGATATAAACAACTGCTAACATCCACGGAATCAAGTCCGGATCACTGTACAACAAGGGGTAAAACCCGGGATCGCTATAACCTCCCCCTCTTAAAGAATTTCGTCCCCGAAATTAAGTGCAAGTTTTCAAAAGAACAAGTTTTTCTCCATTTTAAACAATGTTACATTCAACATTCAATAACTCGACCCATCCCGGTCATTCCATCTCTTGTCAAGAGGCATTTCACAACAGATACATTTCAACATGCATTTCCTTTCCATTTCAACAGTTTACAATATACATGATTCCCATTTCCATATCATATTCATTTTTCATGATATAATTACATTTCTACAATATAATCAACATATGCAATGTTACATTAAACTTCCATTTCGAGGCAAGTTTCAAAATACTTCCATTAAACCAAAACATATACCATGTTTTACAACCTTAGATATATTCAATACTTTTAAGGTCCACTAATACTACAAAATACACAACATATACTCAAACATCCACAAATAGATCCGGATATTTCTCTCGGACCTCCAACTCACATTCCCAAGTGGCTTCCTCCACCCCGTGATGTTTCCACAAGACTTTTACCAAGGGAATGGTCTTGCCTCGCAAGACTTGAACCCGCCTATCCAAGACCCGAACCGGTCTTTCCTTATACGAGGCATCCTCATCAACCTCTAAGTCGGTTCAATCCAATACATGCCATGGATCTGGCTCATACTTCTGAAGCATACTCACATGAAACACGTCATGAACTCTGAACAACTGCGGCGGCAAGGCTAAATGATTGGCAACCTCGCCAATCCTCTCAAGGATCTTAAAAGCGCCAATAAACCGAGGGGATAACTTCCCACTATTCCCAAACCTTATGAATCCCCGCCTAGGTGATATCTTTAGAAAGACATGATCACCCACCTCAAATACCAAAGGTCGCCTCCTACGGTCGGCATAAGATTTCTGACGAATTTGGGCTGTAACAAGCCTCCTACGGATAAGCTCAACTTTCTCCGTCGTTTCCCTCACCAACTCCGGATCCAACAAAGGTGTATCACCCACCTCGGCCCAACAAACTGGAGACCTACACGGTCGGCCATACAAGGCCTCAAACGGTGCCATACCGATACTAGACTGGAAACTGTTGTTGTAGGCAAACTCCACCAAGGGCAAGTGCTTCTCCCACGTCCCACTAAAGTCAAGGACACAACCCCGAAGCATATCCTCAAGGATCTGAATAGTACGCTTGGACTGCCCGTCAGTTTGAGGATGATAAGCCGTACTAAAGGTCAACTTAGTACCCAAGGCACTCTACAAACTCTGTCACAACCTGGCAGTAAAACGAGGATCTCTATCTGAGACAATCGTCACTGGGACCCCGTGCAACCTCACTATATCCCGAATATACAAGTCAGCAAGATGATCTACCGAATCTCTCACGCACATAGGAATGACGTGCGCCGACTTAGTCAACCGGTCTACAACCACCCAAATAGCATCACTATTCCACTGAGTCCTCGGAAGACCTACAACGAAGTCCATAGTGACATGCTATAGCGATCCCGGTATTCCCTTTATTGTTCAGTTGTATTCCGGACTCGGTTCCGTGGGGTTAGTAGTTGTGTCTACCTTGTTGTCGTCTTTTAATTCCATTTGATTGAGTTTTAGGATATGTTGGGCATGTTTCGAGTAGGTGGGTTGAGCCTTGGTCTAATTTCTTGTTGCCCAATTTTTGGTCGTTTTGCTCAAGCGGGTATTCCTACGTTCGAGCGGGGTTTACACCCTTCCAGCATTTTGTGTCCCTGCAAAACTTCTACAGGTGTGATTTCTACACTCGAGCAGGTTTCCTACGCTCGAGCGGGTCGCGCTCGAGCGGGCTTGTTGGCGCTCGAGCAGGTAGTACATTTTTGGTGAAAGTTTTGGGATGGGATAATCCACACTCGAGTGGACTGGTTTTTCGCGCTTGAGCAGATGTGTTTCACTCTTGTGTCTTGGCGCTCGGAAGGACTTATTATTGCGCTCGAGACAGACTCTTTGGCCTTTCGGCGTTGTGTTTCTGCTCGATCGAACTGTCAGATATATGAGAGGCGGTGGGCATTTTTGAATCACTTTTTACACTTTCTTTCTCTCTCTTACTTTTCAAAAAGCCATTTTTGAGAGCTCCTCTCTCTAGAAACTCCCTTCTCTCTAGGGTTTGATCTAGTTAGAGTGCTTCCCTTTTCGTCGGCCTTTGTAAAAGTTGTGTTGATCGTCGACGGCATCGTTTTGATCCGAAAAGTTTGGAATTTGGAGCACTTTGAGTTTGGTCTTCTTGTTCCTTTGGGCTCCGAATTTGAGGTAGGGATTCCTACTCACTCTTATGAGTTTTGACCTAGGTATTGGGCATGTTGTTCAAATGTTTTGATTTTGGGATCTAGGGTTTCAAAATGCATAAAAGAGGGTTTTGTGATTTTGGCTCATAATATGTATTTTGGGTTTCAAACTGATGATTTAGTCGTTGGTTGTTGATTTTTGAACCTTTGGGTTAATATCGAGAAATGGAGGAGAAAGCCCTAAATTGTGTATAAATTATTTGGTATAATTAATTTGGGAAAGTTATAGATTTGTGGAATTGAGTTGAATATAATGATAGTGGTTCATTATGAGATGGAATAGTGGAGTCGGATTAGTAAACCGTTCACTTTTGAAATTATGAATAATTCATCTGTTGGTGCTTTTATTATCTGTGTAGAAATAATTGTTTTGGGCTACCGGTGGAGGGTAGTTTTGATTGTTGTAGACAATGCATGATGATTAGGCAAACTAAAACTAATCGATTGGTTGTGTCATCGAATATGACGGTTGAAAGAATACATTAATTTTATGTATTGATTGATTATGTATATGACCTATGCTTGTATACGTTGTGTGTATGGAAGGAGATAGGGGATGTACTCCACGGTTTAGGGGAAGATAGGGGATGGACCTCTAAACCAGACGTTGTTTGGGAGAAGATAGGGGATGGACTCCGTTGATATAGATCATATGCTTATAAGTTTATGTGTTGATATAGCTCATATGCTTATCTATGGAAGCGTTGATATAGCTCATATGCTTACCTATGGAAGTGTGGATACAACTTGTATGATTATTTGTTGAGATGTTGATATTGCTTATATGCCTATCTAACAAAGTGTTGATATAGCTAGTATGCTTATCTATTGTGAAATGGGAAATGTGTAATATGAGTCACTATCTCATGTAAATTGTTGGCGAGTTACGAGCGTTGTTGTGAATCGTGAATTTGATAAGAAATGGGAAATGTGTAATATGAGTCACTATCTCATGTAAATTGTTGGCCAGGTTCTGAGCCGTTGTTGTGAATCGTGAATTTGATAAGAAATGGAAAATGAAATGAAATATGGACCTTTGTGGTCATGTAATGAAAGTGGTATATGAATTGGTTTATGTGAGTCAAACATTTATCAATTGCTAATGTCTTAATTCTTGCTCATATTGTGTTTAGCATATCTCTCTTTGGGCGTTGGCTCACCCTATATGGGACATCATTTTCAGGTACAGGTAGCATGCCACCTCCAAGGACATAGCTTGGATGGTTATGGAAGTTGAAGACTCTTTTTGATTATTTTGTTTGTATTACATGTATATTAAGCCAAGGGCTTATTTTGTATAGAGTTAGTACTCTTCTTTTGTAACCAAGTGTTGACTTGGAAAGCTGTAATCCCGCAGGACATTTGATTTTGTTGTTAACATGTAATATTGTTGTAAGAATTACTCTGATGAATAGGAAGGTGTTGATTTCTCTTATATCATTGCATGTCTAAAATGATGGGTTTTATGTATTATTTTGAGGGTGCCACACATGCTCCCACTTCCACTCGGCAATAGGCAAGGGTTGTAACAAACCCGCTGGCCTCTGATGTTCGGCCTTCACTTGCTAACATGTAAGGCACTTAGACACGAAAACTGTCACATCTCTCTTCATACCCCGCCACCAAAACTGGTGACCCAAATCCCGATATATTTTAGTGCCTCCTAGATGCATCGCAAGGTGTGAATGATGAAACTCTCAGAGTACCTCCTTTCGGCAAGACTCCGGCACAAACAAACGGTCTCGGTATCTCACACTCTGGTCGGGATACACCGTCAAACCCTTCTCAACCTTCCCACTGGAGATCTTCTCTCGGAGGGATTCTACCTCAAGGTCACCTCTCTGTGTCTCTAACACTCGAGTCACAAGTGTAGGCTGAGCAACAATAGAAAACAAGGCCGTAGCCTCAACGGATTCGCCCATAAGAAAATCAAACTCGCCAAGCGCACCTAACACTCCCACTCTCGGATGGCTATACAAGCTACATTACTAATGGATTTCCTGCTAAGGGCATCGGCCACAACATTGGCCTTGCCTGGATGATAGTGCAACTCGAAGTCGTAATCCTCAATAAACTCCATCCACCTCCTCTGCCTCAAGTTCAAGTCTTTCTGTGTAAACAGATATTTCAGACTCTTATGATCCGAGAACACCTCGAATCTCTCACCATAAAGGTAGTGCCTCCAGATTTTCAAGGCAAAGATCACTGCTGCTAGCTCTAGGTCATGTGTAGGGTAATTCTTCTCGTGTATTTTCAACTGACGTGAGCCATAGGCAACCACTTTTCCCTCTTGCATCAACACACAACCCAAACCCTATCGTGAGGCATCACAATAGACTGCATAACCCAACCCTCTCTCCGGAATAATCAAGGCCGAGCGTTGGTCAACCTAACTTTCAGCTCTTGGAGCGACTTTCATAAGTCTCACTCCATACAAATTTGACTCCTTCGAGTCGGTCTAGTCCAGCAATGAAGCTAACTGTGATGCCCCTGTTCCGTAATTAGCTAATTGGTCCTTAATATGAATTTGATTATATGTTTGATATGATTTGGTGTGCCAATTATGTGAATATATGTGGTTTTGAATTTCCATCTGTTCACCGTAGGAATATCTGTTTGATTTTACCGCTTCAGGAATTAAATTGAGGGCCTTATCGGCCACAGAACCCAAAATTGATTGCGCCATTGTGATTGGCATAATTTTTAGAGCCTACGGTGAAATTTAATTGAAAATTGGTTCGGGCCAGATTAAGTCGATTTAATTGATGAACTGAGTGCTCAACTATTTTATATTAAATAAAATGTTAGTGGGATTTGTTGTATAATAGCACTATACTCTCCTTTAGCCCATATGAACTCAAAATCTGGGTTAGACAATAGGAAGAAAGAGGCCGGCCATAGTGAGAGAAAGGGAGAGGAATTGTGCTAATTTGGCTTAAAGCTTAGAAATTTTGGAGAATTGGCTCAAGAATTGACTAGAGCTTAGAAGATTAAAGCTCCTAAGTAAGTGAACTCATGGATTTTTGTTGTAAATGTGTAGATTCAAGTGTATTTGATGATCAAGAACATGAGTTAGCTTGATGTTGAGGAAATTGAGTTGTTTGTGTTCATTTGATGGTTAATGAAGGCATGCATATATGTAATGGTTGTAGAATTGCATAATCTAGCATGTATCGAGTTGAACATGGAAGTGAAGGTGCTAAATCTTACATGCAAACATGCTTTTGTTGTATTCCATGAGAATGAACACCATTTGCTTTGTTTGGGTTGGAAATAAGGTCAAATATTAGCATGCATGTTTGAATAATTGAGAGATGAGCTTGAATGCATGATTTTACCATATTGGAATGGGTTTTGAGACATGCATGTAGATAAATCAAGAAATTGAGCTTCCTAATGTTATAATCCTGCATTGGTGTCATGTTAGCATGATTAAATTTGAGATTTGGGCCATTGCATGCAAGTAATGTGGCTGGGAATTCGAATTAGAGCTCAAGAACACAATCTGGGTTTTCCAGAATTTTGATGTCCGCTCGAGCGGGGTAATGGCCGCTTGAGCGGGAAAATCAACGCTCGAGCGGGGAAGTTGACGCTCGAGCGGAGTGGGGAGCTATGTAGTCACGAAGTCTGCTCGAGCGGCCGAGTTCATGCTCGAGCGGGAATTTGAGGTAGCCAGCACTTTTGCAGGCTTAAGGGTCCGCTCGAGCGGGGAAGTCCACGCTCGAGCGGGGACCCTGTTTTCTGAAATTCTAAAAATGTATTCTGTGTTCTGTTTTCCGTTCTCTTTCACTTGTAAGCACTCTTAGGCATACATTGAGCATTGTAATTGAATTAAAGAGATAAGAATGAAGCCTAAAGAGGAATATGTGAATTAAAGAACGGATTGAATTATTTGTGACCCATATGTGTTATGTGATATGTAGGGTCAAACTCCAGGGCAATTCAACCAACCGATCACTGTGAGTAATATCTGACATATGTTGTTGGCCAATTGCTACTTCTATGTAAGTATGTAAAGTTCATTAATTTGAAGGGTAGACACAGTTTGATATAAAAGTCTAAAAGGCCTATGTGCCAGTTTGATATAAAGGCCTAAGAGCCAGTTTGATATATGGGCCGAAGGCCGATTGATAAATGACTGGGCCAAAGGCCGATTGATATAAATGATTGGGCCAAAGGCCGATTGATAAGTGATTAGGCCGAAGGCCGATTGATAAATGATTGGGCCAAAGGCCGATTGATATAAATGATTGGGCCAAAGGCCGATTGATAAGTGATGATTGGGCGAAGGCGATTGATAAATGATTGGGCCAAAGGCGATTGATATAAATGATTGGGCAAAGGCGATTGATAAATGATTGGGCGAAGGCGATTGATATAGATGACTGGGTGAAGGCCGTTTGATAAAATGTGGGCGAAGGCGTTTGATAATAAATGTGGGCGAAGGCCGATGGACATGAATGAATTGGGCGAGGCCATGGAATGTATTGGAACTTGTTACTTGACTTACATATGCCTATGTATGTATGTATGTATTAGTTAGAAATGCAAATTGGGCCCAAGGCCGTTTGATGTACATTGTTCCAAAGTATATTCTTTATTTGATATTATTCATCGGCTTTGGGCTCACGCTCATTCATGTGTTTGTAGGTGAGCCAAGGGAAGTCCAAACCAACCTCGATGAAGTCTCATTGGAACAACAAAGGTTTTGGAGAGTCGACCCTTGCGTCTCACGCAAGACTTGCCTTCGCCTTTATGTCATTCTATTCTATGTTGTCATGTCGTGAAGTTTTGAGTACGTCTATATATAGTTTTGTTTGGTTGACTCGATTTTGAATGATCATGTCTGTACGAAATTTATGTTGCTATGCTTTTTGTTGTGAGTTATTAACATACGTATATGCGGAATGTTTTGATATGCATATAAGCACGGCTCTATGGACAAAATTTTTAATTTGCTTCCGTTTGGCCCTTTTACTCGATGAGTTTTGTCTTGTTTGGTTTGAGCCGTAGGTAATCTCATGATTCTTGGCGGTTATGGCCTTAACCCATAGGGACGGGTTGGTCATGACAGTGGTATCGAGCACGAGTTAATAACTCACACACTTGTCCAAAAGAGTAATGGCGTCTAGAAAAGATCTAGGATGCATTCATGTGATAAATATAAATCTGAAAGCATCAAGAACATGCTTAAGTGATTCGATATGAGCAGGTTATGTGCTATAATTAAATAAATTGCTTGCATGGTGAACCTTTGGAATCGTATGCTCTCTGGTATATGCATACTTGTGAATCTTTGTATAAAGTATAATGCTATGTTGGGTATAAATGAATGATTGCCTAATGCTATGTTTGGTATAAATGAATGATTGCCTAAATTCTTCTTGAACATAATTGTGGTATCCTTAGCGGAGGCCCTTGCCCGGGGACATATCTGTGGCTTATGGTCATGAGGCCCTAGCAGGAAATAATACCGTGTACAGGCCCTCTTGGGAACCAATACCATGGCCTATGTATGAGGTATGTTAATATGCTTGACCAACATGATATGTCACGCTAAAGGAAGTACCACACATGGTTCGAATATGAGGTATAAATTGTTACGCTAATGTGTATAACAAGTTTGTTTTGTTATGATGCACATACATAAATATATGAACCATGAAAAGTTGTTTATGTGCATTCAATTTTGCCTACGGGTGTCTATGCTAAATATGAACATGATTTGAGTATATAATTACTTAGTAAATGTTCAACATGCGATATCTGATAAGTATGCAATTATCTGTTACATATGTGATTAATTGCGTATGATATGTGAAATGAGAATATAAAGACGCGCCTATGTATGAATGTGATTATGTGTTTATTTTTGTATTGGACACCCCCGTATTTGGCAAAGCTTAATAAGAGATTGTGTAGGGTATGGATTGAGTTAGGGCATACGAGCTGGAAGGCTCTTCCACAGCCCGACTTGATAGACTGGAAAGAATGGTACAGGAAATGATAGAGATCTTAAGACGATGCGTCGATTCTTTGCTATGGCAAGAATTTTGTCACCATCGATGTAAGAAACACCGAAGAGTTTGTTATCGGGCCGAGGGCTTGTGATAGCTATGGTAAAATGGATCATATGGTAAGGAATTGTTCCCGGCGAGCAAATGTGAATAAATGTTACGCCTCGGCTAGATTACGTAGTGGTAGGAATTGCTACTCAGGATAGAGTAATTACACTC
The DNA here is from genome assembly GCA_025200525.1 of Camellia lanceoleosa. Classification (NCBI taxonomy): domain Eukaryota; kingdom Viridiplantae; phylum Streptophyta; class Magnoliopsida; order Ericales; family Theaceae; genus Camellia; species Camellia lanceoleosa. The sequence continues at coordinate 686,356 of JANUSC010000057.1, forward strand.
ACCCAGAAAGCACTCAAAATACTGTGATTGTTATCCCATGTATCTATATTGTTTACAAATGAATGCTTATGTGTTGATGGATTCTGAATTAGTACATGTGTACATCTTTGCTTGGGATATTATTTGATTCGAATCGGCATATCCTTTCATATTTGCTGCATGTGTATCTAGATTGGTTAGGCCCACAAGATTGAGACCGTATTCATTGAATGTATATGCTCCGTGGGGGAATTTGTGAAATATGTATTGGGATATCGATTAACTCTGCACATGCACATGTACATCTGAATCTATGCTTAAGGTGATTTGATACATTACTGTCTTCAATGACTAAACCACTGGGATTATGACTCGATGATCATGTGACCGATTTGAGTACCCTAAATGATGAACTCTATAATTGTGAGACCATGTATTTTGATTGGTAGAAAATTGATTGGGCTATGTGGCTATATTGGGTTTAACTCATAAACCTTTGCTTTTGTGACTAATTTGGAACTTTTGCGTAACAATCCTATACTATGTGTACCCGAGGAACTCTGTATAATGTATTACTGTGCACCATGTTCTTGCATATAAGGCTTATTTGGGAACTGCTATACTGATTATGATACGTACCTCCTGATATGAACACTTGCATGTTTATGTAACTATACCTGAACTTATGTGGACAATCTAGTATTGCACATGATTTGAGACACTTTGATATGAGCAGTTGTGATGAACGATTACGATATGACCTTGAGAACGATAAACTTAGAGGCGGTTGTGAAACTATCAGCCATGTGCCTAAACAAATGAAGCGAGCTTTACAGAATCAAATGTACCCTATTTGAGAAAACTTCTATCTCACTTGATTCAATAGAACCTTTGTCTGAATTGACCCGATAGAACCCTCATTGGATATAATTTGATGGGACCTTTGTTTGATTTAATCTGACAAGACCTTTTCTTGGATTGATTGATAAGAACCTCTATCTGAGTTGATTTTGTAAAAGGGGGTTAAGAATTGTCTATAAATGAATGGCCAGATTATTATTGGCAGGAAAACTGATGGACCCAAAACTTGAATTTTGGAGTACTTGACTTATTTGAAAGACCTTTTGTGGGCTATCAACAGATTGATCTACCTATGAACACCATTGAGAACCAACCTTCAACTATTGAGGACATATGTGTTATAGATGAACTGAATTGTGCAAATCCAGTGATTGGGTGTCTTAAGGAACAACGTGTGTGTGTTATCATGTTCTTGCTTGTTTGACGCTACAGAAACCGATGACAACAGATTGATTTGATTGTGAACCGTACTGAATATTTATCCTCAACTCATCAGAATATGTTTCATGTGTTTGCTTGATGTTATCGGATTTGAAATCAAGTTATAGTAAGTGGTATTGTGTATGCATTTTGATGACATTACGTGAGGCGTCCTTTCATGCTAGGGGCGTTAAGCCTATGTAGCACCTTTGATTGAGATACCTTTTGCCCGCAAGCGGTTTCATACGGGTGGGTTTGACTAATCGATCTCGAGTCGGCCACCGACGGTCATGAACGGGTGTGCTTGATTCTGAGACGATTATTCCTTTGTTTTGTCCGGAATGTCATCCTTTGGTGTTATGCAGATGTTATAGACATCCAAGAAGCTTTGAGAAATCCTGATTATCCGTAAGTGTGCGAATTCAGTATGCCTTGTGAATACCTGCCCAATGCCATTATATTCTGTAATTGGGGCCTTGAGGATGTGTAAATTGTGCTTAACATGTGATTGACTCCTTTGATACTGCCTTTGCCATTATGGAGGTTTATATACAAATTGCCTTATGCTTTTGATGACTATCAGATAATGTGGAAGGACTCAATAGAACAGGGAATTAAATATTGAACTGAATTGTGAACTGTTGAATGAATTGAGAACACGTGTATTATGTCAGAAATTGCCTGCTTCGATGTTATTGTACTTTACAATCAGTATTATGGGGATGTCTGGACTATGTGTATTGTGTGGTTAATTACCTCGATGTTACCTTTGTTGATTCGGGAATCAGTATCTGGATCCACCTTATATTCCTGAAGACTTTTGATTGACCTTGGATAATTGTGATGAGTCGCTGGACTAAATACCGAATCAGATTGTGAATTGTGGAATTATTGAGAAATGAATTGAACTTTTGTGACAAGGAATAGACCGAACTTCTGTGGTAAAGTTAGCCGACATTGAAATAAATATGTTGGTGACCTACCTTGAAAAGGGCAATTGGTGAATGTGACTAAATATTTTCGGTGCCAACAGGTCGAAGTCGAATATCAGTTAGTGGCGGAACTGCTTCAATCTCTCCCTATTTCGGAATGGAAATAGGGATATATGTGACTACGAATTTCATTGTGGGGCTACCTTGAGCACTCAAGGTGTAAATCCTGTTTGGGTTGTTGTATGAGGAATTACTTAATTTGCTCGTTTCCTCCTTGTGACATTTTCATATGATGCTTGTAGACTGGCCACTGTTTACATTAATAAGGTTGCTTGTTTGTATGGGGTCCCAGTGTCTGTTGCTTAGACAGAAATCCTGAAATATGTTTGAATTCTGACAAGCCTTCAAGAGGCAATGGAAACTGAATTGTGATTCGGCGCTACTTCCCATCTGTAAATTGATGTACAGTCAGAAGGAACCTTTTAGATTCTGGAGGGAATGCTCCAAATGTATGTTTTAGATTTCCGAGGCAGTTGGGGAAATCTATCCATCATTGGCAAACTTTGTTTATGACAATAGCTTACGCTCTAGTTTGGTGTAATACCATACAAGCCTTGTATGGAGGAAAAGTTGAGTCTTTGGTGATTGAGAACGAGTGTTGGTGATTTTGAGATTGAGTGGATAACTAAAAAGGGAATGGAACCGTTGAATAAGAAAGTATTCGAATTATTTTTGGCTCTGAGTAAATTAAGTTTGGAGGACCAAACTTCCTAAAGAGGCTGTGATGCCTGTTCGTAATTAGCTAATTGGTCCTTAATATGAATTTGATTATATGTTTGATATGATTTGGTGTGCCAATTATGTGAATATATGTGGTTTTGAATTTCCATCTGTTCACCGTAGGAATATCTGTTTGATTTTACCGCTTCGGAAATTAAATTGAGGGCCTTATCAGCCACAAAACCCAAAATTGATTGTGCCATTGTGATTGGCATAATTTTTAGAGCCTACGGTGAAATTTAATTAAAAATTGGTTCGGGCCAGATTAAGTCGATTTAATTGATGAACTGAGTGCTCAACTATTTTATATTAAATAAAATGTTAGTGGGATTTGTTGTATAATAGCACTATACTCTCCTTTAGCCCATATGAACTCAAAATCTAGGTTAGACAATAGGAAGAAAGAGAGGGCCAGCCATAGTGAGAGAAAGGGAGAGGAATTGTGCTAATTTGGCTTAAAGCTTGGAAATTTTGGAGAATTGGCTCAAGAATTGACTAGAGCTTAGAAGATTAAAGCTCCTAGGTAAGTGAACTCATGGATTTTTGTTGTAAATGTGTAGATTCAAGTGTATTTGATGATCAAGAACATGAGTTAGCTTGATGTTGAGAAATTGAGTTGTTTGTGTTCATTTGATGGTCAATGAAGGCATGCATATATGTAATGGTTGTAGAATTGCATAATCTAGCATGTATCGAGTTGAACATGGAAGTGAAGGTGCTAAATCTTACATGCAAACATGCTTTTGTTGTATTCCATGAGAATGAACACCATTTGCTTTGTTTGGGTTGGAAATAAGGTCAAATATTAGCATGCATGTTTGAATAATTGAGAGATGAGCTTGAATGCATGATTTTACCATATTGGAATGGGTTTTGAGACATGCATGTAGATAAATCAAGAAATTGAGCTTCCTAATGTTGTAATCCTGCATTGGTGTCATGTTAGCATGATTAAATTTGAGATTTGGGCCATTGCATGCAAGTAATGTGGCTGGCAATTCGAATTAGAGCTCAAGAACACAATCTGGGTTTTCCAGAATTTTGATGTCCGCTCGAGCGGGGTAATGGCCGCTCGAGCGGGAAAATCGAGTTCCCAGCATTTTTGTCAGACATGGTGCCCGCTCGAGCGGGGAAGTTGACGCTCGAGCGGGGAGCTATGTAGTCAAGAAGTCCGCTCGAGCGGCCGAGTTCATGCTTGAGCGGGAATTTGAGGTAGCCAGCACTTTTGCAGGCTTAAGGGTCCGCTCGAGCGGGGACCCTGTTTTCTGAAATTCTAAAAATGTATTCTGTGTTCTGTTTTCCGTTCTCTTTCACTTGTAAGCACTCTTAGGCATACATTGAGCATTGTAATTGAATTAAAGAGATAAGAATGAAGCCTAAAGAGGAATATGTGAATTAAAGAACGGATTGAATTATTTGTGACCCATATGTGTTATGTGATATGTAGGGTCAAGCTCCAGGGCAATTCAACCAACCGATCACTGTGAGTAATATCTGACATATGTTGTTGTCCAATTGCTACTTCTATGTAAGTATGTAAAGTTCATTAATTTGAAGGGTGGACACAGTTTGATATAAAAGTCTAAAAGGCCTATGTGCCAGTTTGATATAAAGGCCTAAGAGCCAGTTTGATATATGGGCCGAAGGCCGATTGATAAATGATTGGGCCAAAGGCCGATTGATATAAATGATTGGGCCAAAGGCCGATTGATAAGTGATTGGGCCGAAGGCCGATTGATAAATGATTGGGCCAAAGGCCGATTGATATAAATGATTGGGCGAAAGGCTGATTGATAAGTGATTGGGCCGAAGGCCGATTGATAAATGATTGGGCCAAAGGCCGATTGATATAAATGATTGGGCCAAAGGCCGATTGATAAATGATTGGGCCGAAGGCCGATTGATATAGATGACTGGGCCGAAGGCCGTTTGATAAAATGTGGGCCGAAGGCCGTTTGATAATAAATGTGGGCCGAAGGCCGATGGACATGAATGAATTGGGCCCGAGGCCGTGGAATGTATTGGAACTTTAGTTACTTGACTTACATATGCCTATGTATGTATGTATGTATTAGTTAGAAATGCAAATTGGGCCCAAGGCCGTTTGATGTACATTGTTCCAAAGTATATTCTTTATTTGATATTATTCACTAGGCTTTCACTCACGCTCATTCATGTGTTTGTAGGTGAGCCAAGGGAAGTCCAAACCCAGCCTCGGTGAAGTCTGTGTGGAACAACAAAGGTTTTGGAGTGTCAGCCCTTGCGTCTCACACACGAGACTTGCCTTTGCCTTTATGTCATTCTATTCTATGTTGTCATGTCGGCGAAGTTTTGAGTACGTCTATATATAGTTTTGTTTGGTTGACTCAGTTTTGAATGATCCTATGCATGCGAAATTTATGTTGCTATGCTTTCTGTTGTGAGTTATTAACATACGTATGTCTGGAATGTTTTGATATGCATATAAGCACGACTCTATGGACAAAGTTTTAAATTTGCTTCCGTTTGGCCCCTTTTACTCTGATGAGTTTTGTCTTGTTTGGTTTGAGGCCGTAGGTAATCTCATGATTACTGGCCGGTTATGGCCTTAACCCATAGGGGCGGGTTCGGGTCATGACACTAACTGGAGAAATCCTTCACAAATCGGCGGTAATACCCAGCTAATCCCAGAAAACTGCGGATCTCAAACACACTCTTAGGCTGTGCCCAATCTTGCACTGCCTCAATCTTGGATGTATCAACAGACACCCCTTCTTCAGAAACCACATGGCCTAAGAACTTGACTTCTCCTAGCCAGAACTCACACTTCCCAAACTTGGTATACAGCCTATGGGTTCTAAGTAACTCGAACACCACTCTCAAGTGTTCCTCGTGCTCCTCCTCTGAAGGTGAATAGATGAGAATGTCATCCACAAAAACGACCACAAAGCGATCTAAGAATTCTCAGAATATCCGGTTCATCAAATCCATAAAGACTGCCGGTGCATTGGTGAGCCCAAATGGCATCACCAGAAATTCATAATGGCCATACCGTGTATGGAATGCCGTCTTCGGAATATCCTCCTCCCTGACCCTCAACTGGTGGTAACCCGACCTCAAGTCTATCTTAGAGAAACAACGGGACCCCTTCAACTGGTCAAACAGATCATCTATACGGGGCATGGAGTACATATTCTTAACCGTAGCCCGATTCAACTTCCGATAGTCGATACAAAGTCTCAAGGCGCCATCTTTCTTTTTAGCAAAGAGGGTCGGTGCTCCCCACAGCGAAACACTATGGCGAATAAAGCCCTTATCCAGCAATTCCTGGAGCTGAACCTTCAACTCAACCAATTCGGCTGGAGCAAAACGATAAGGTGCCATAGAAATCGGCGCCGTGCCGGGCACTAGATCAATAGAGAAATCAATCTCTCGATGAGGTGGCAAACTAACAAGATCCTCGGGAAAGACGTCCGAGTACTCACAAACCACTCTCGGCAACACAGTCTGGGTCTCACCACACTCACTACTCAAAAAGCTAGCAAGTAGACCACTAAGCTCACTCTGCCCTCGCGGATCATACACCGGTGGCAACACACTACCAACCCGATCCCCCAGAAAATGGAAACAATCCCCACTCAAGGTACAAACTGTGACCCTCTGGCGGTAGCAATCAATATGACCGGTATGACGATAGCCAGTCCATACCCAAAATAACATCAAATCCTGACATGGGCATCACTACAAAGGAAATTGGAAGCCGGCGATCGGCGTCCTCTATATCACAACCCCTACATCCTTGTTTCAAAATCAACTCACCCCCAATAGGTGATATTACACAAATAGGAGATGCTAAGCGTACAACTCAATCCCAAAAGCAGATGCAAATGTAGCAGATACAAAAGAATGAGATGCACCGTATCAATCAATACACTAGCAACCGAGTTGCAAAACAAGAAGGTACCTCTCTGGCCCGATGGAGCAGTACAAGATCATGCCCGTGATAACGATACCGCGCCCGATGGGCCTGATCCACTGCTCACCCTCGAAATATCGACTTTGCCTGGCAGATGGACGAAGATCCCGGATTGGCCCTCGAGGCTGCCTGATGGTGGTGAAAACCTGCGTCTGCCTAGAACCAAAGCGCCGAAGTGGCACTCAACTGTGGACAAAACCTCTTCAGTGCCCAGTGACCACTGCGATAACAAGACAAGGGCTCGCTCTCGACTTTTGGCTCTGCGGTCTAGTGAAGATGAAGCGACTCTCGACCTCCTCCCTCTGTAGGCAAACCAAGCCTTGTGGCCCGGTGACCACACTTGTAACAGTGAAATCTCCTTGATTACCTCTCCGAGCACACTCGGCCTTTGGAAAGGTCGATCTAGCAACACCACCACAGAGGCTGCGAGGTTAGCACCCTCATCTCCTGTCATCACCCTGACCATCCTGGCTCCTCTTGGAGCCTCTCTGTCCCTCCTCCTCCTGCATCATGATCTCCATATGGGCTGTAGCATCAACCAAGCGCCCATAGTGTTGGATCATAGAACCCCCAACTCTCATCTTGAGGCCGCGCCTCAACCTCTTCTCAAACTCGATACAGCGGCGTTCCTCGGACGCCACAAGTTCAGGTGCGAACCTGGACAAGCTAGTAAAAACAGCCTCATACTCGACCACTGAAGAACTCAACTGCAAAAGCTGGCAGAACTGGTCTTTCAGCTTCTCCCTGACTGCTGGAGATAAGTACTTCTCCTGAAAAGCCTCCACAAAAGTCTCCCACGTGCCAGCAATACGGCCACTTATGTAATTCCACCACTGACCTGCACCCCATTTAAGCTGGAAGGATGTCAAGGCCACTTTTGACGCCCCGTCCTCGATGCCAAGCATCTCGAACGTTTTACTCATCTGCTCCAACCACTCGTCGGCCTTAAGTGGCTCCTTTGGATCCTCAACAAACTCGTCCGGGTTAGACCGGAAGAACTCCCTTTTCAAGAAAGAAGGCCCTACCTCAACAACCTAGGCCTGCACTGGAGCCTGAACTGGATTCTCAACTCTGAGGATACCCATAGACTCCCTTAAAGCATCGACTATCCCTCGGGCTAAAGTGCCCATAGCCTCCTGACCTGCTGGCTCGACCACATTGGCCTGGCCAACCCCCTCATACTGTGCCGGAATATCATCCGGTAAAGGCATCTCCTGCCTACCGCGTCTGCCACGTCTACCACCTCTTCCTCGTCCTAACATCCTAATAAAGGTAACGAAGAACATTAGCACATTCATAAATGTGCCAAAACTAAACACTCGCGTCCTAATACATGGACAACTATAATTCACTCCACGTAAGCACATAAACACATAAGCACTTACGAATTTCATTTCCGGATAATGATAGTCCCGATGCGTTACTAGAGTTCCGGTTAGAAACAACATTGATCAAGTGCTTTTCCAACAAGACTCACAGAAACCCAAGGATCCAATCAACATCCTAGAAACTAAATCCCATACCCACATAGTCACATAAACATGTTATCAAATAAACACATAATGTCACACATAGGTCTCTAACAAGCGAGACAAACCCATTGTGATACTAATCACTTCCCACGTACCCAAAGTATTCGAACCCGGTACGCTCTGATACCAAGTTGTAACGCCCTCAAAATAAACCCAATAATCATACATTCTTAACATGCTCAGACATAGGAGAATAAAGCATAAGTACATTTCATCAGAGTATTTCTTACAAATATATCACATGTTAACAACAAAAGCAAATGCCCTATGGGCTTACAGCTTTCCAAGTCAACACTTGGTTACAAAAAGAAGAGTTCTAACTCTATACAAAATAAGCCCTTGGCTTGATTTACATGTAATACAAATAAAGTAATCACAAAAGATGACCCAACCACTAATCCCTTCAAGCTATGTCCTTGGAGGTGGCATGCTACCTGTACCTGAAAATGATGTCCCATAAAAGGTGAGCCAATGCCCAATAAAGATATGCTAAACATTGTATGAGCAATAACTAAAATATCAACATTTGATAAATGTTTAATTCACATAAATCAATTCATATTTCGTTTCAAATACATGACCAATGTGTCCATGTTTTTATTTCATCTCATAACCAATTCTCGATTCACAACCTTGGCTCAGAATCTGGCCATATACTTTAAGTGAGATTACATCCCAAATCAACAAAGTTTCTATTTCAATTGAAATAACAACTCAAATTAATCATTTTATGCTTCATAATAGATACACATTTTAATACTATATCCGTCTCAGACAAAACACTTCCATGTTCCACATATGATACACATTTTAGTGCTGTATCAATGTTAAACAAAACACTTCCATGTTCCGCATATGATACACATTTTAGTGCTGTATCAATGTCAAACAATATCCGGTTTAGAGGTCCATCCCATATCTTCCCCTAAACCGTGGAGTACATCCCCTATCTCCTCCCAGACAACACAATGTATATAAACACATATCATACACATAATCAAACCAATACATAAAATTCATGTATTATATCAACCGCCATATTCAATGGCATACTCAATTGATTAGTTTTAGTTTGCCTAATCATCATGCATTGTCTACAACAATCAAGACTATCCTCCACCGATAGCCCAAAGCAATTATTTCTAAACAGATAATAATTACGTTCAACAGATAAATATCAACAATTTCAAAAGTGAGCGATTAATAAATCCAACTTCACTATTCCATCTCATACTAAGCCAATTTCAATATATTCAACTCAATTTCATACTCTCATGATTTTTCCAAATTAATTATACCAATTAACTTGTGCACAAATTAGGGCTTTCTCCTCCATTTCTCAATATTTACCCAAAGGTTCAAATATCAACAACTCTTCAATAATACCATCATTTTGAGACCTAAATACATATTCAAGAATCAAAAATAACAAAACCCCCTTCATTCATTTTGAAACCCTAAGTCCCAAATTTCCTAACTCAAACCATCTATACAAATAGCTCAATATTTAGTTTAAAACACATAAAAATGAGTAGGAATCCTTACCTCAAATTCGGAGCTCAAAAGAAGATGATGAAGAAATTGAAGATGCTCCAAACCAAGAAATTTTCAGATCAAAATAAAGCCCTCGACGATCCCTACAACTTTTACAAAGGCCCAAGACGAGAAAACCACTCATACTAGATCAATCGCTAGAGAGAAGGTAAGATTTTAGAGAGAGGGGCTCTCAAATCTGTGTTTGGGAAAGTAAGAGAGAGAAAGAGTGTTGAAAAAGTGATCCAAAAAGTGAAATCCCGAAGTGATATACCAGTCGCCCCGCTCGAGCGTGGAAACCCCTGCTCGAGCGTCAGACACAGACTCACGCTCGAGCTTCAAAAGCGCCGCTCGAGCGTAGATTGCACACTTCTAGAAGTTTTGCAGACATGGTCCTCGCTCGAGCAGAGGAACGGAAACAAAGGTTCATGCTCGAGCGTCAAAATTCCCGCACGAGCATCTGAAGACCTACAGACAAAAGTACTGGGAGATGAAAAATCACACTCAAGCATCAAAACTCCCGCTCGAGCGGAGAAGCAACAACAAAGGGCCCGCTCGAGCGTCAAAATCCCTGCTCAAGCGTGAAGGCCAAAATCTGGACATCAACTCTAGGTTTCAAAACACAACCAACCTATTTCAAACTTGCCCATCACATCCTATAACTCAAATACAAAGTACGAAAGGATGTAAACAAGATATAAACAACTGCTAACATCCACGGAACCAAGTCCGGATCACTGTACAACAAGGGGTAAAACCCGGATCGCTATATGAATAGAAAAAGAAATTGAATAAAAATAGAATTTGAATAAAAATAAAAATGGAAGTTGCATAAAATTAAAAATGGCAATTCATTCAAAAAACCACTATACCTTAACGATATATTTGGAAATTGAATCAAAATGGAAATTGAATAAAAATAAAAATGGAAGTTGAATAAAAATAAAAATGGAAGATGCATAAAAATGAATGTTGCATATAATTAAAAATGGAAATTAAATAAAAAAGGAAGTTGAATAGAAAATAGAATTGAATAAAAATGGAAGTTGAATAAAAATAAAAATGGAAGTTGCATAAAATTAAAAATTGAAGTTCATTTAAGAAACCACTATACCTTAGCGATCTATTTAGAAATTAAATAAAAAAAAATGAAGTTGAATAGAATAGGAAATTGAATAAAAATAGAAGTTCAATAAAAATAAAAAAGGAAGTTGCATAAAATTAACAATGGAAGTTCATTCAAGAAACCACTATACCTTAGTGATCTATTTGGAAAGTAAATAAAAAAAGAAGTTAAATAGAAAACGAAATTGAATGAAAATGGAAGTTGATTAAAAATAAAAATGGAAGTTGCATAAAATGGATGTTGCATATAATTAAAAATGAAAGTTTATTCAAGAAACCACTATATCTTAACGATCAATTTGGAAATTAAATAAAAAAGTAAGTTGAATAGAAAAGGAAATTGAATAATGGAAGTTCATTCAAGAAACCACTATACCTTAACGGTCTATTTGGAAAGTAATAAAAAATGAAGTTGAATAGAAAAGGAAGTTGCATAAAATTAACAATGGAAGTTGAGTAAAAATAACAATGGAAGTTGATTCAAGAAACCACTATACCCTAACGATCTATTTGGAAATTAAATAAAAAAGGACGTTGAATAGAAAAGGAAATTTAATAAAAAAGGAAGTTGAATAAAATTAACAATGGAAGTTCATTCAAGAAACCACTATACCTTAACGATCTATTTGGAAATTAAATAAAAAAGGAAGTTGAATAGAGAAGGAAATTGAATAAAAATGGAAGTTGAATAGAAATAAAAATGGAAGTTTATTCAAGAAACCACTATACCTTAACGATCTATTTGGAAATTGAATACAAAAGGAAATTGAATAAATGGAAGTTGAATAGAAAATAGAATTGAATAAAAATTTAAGTTGAATAAAAATATAAATGGAAGTTAATTCAAGAAACCACTATACCTTAACTTTCTATTTGGAAATTAAATAGAGAAGGAAGTTGAATAAAAATGGAAGTTGAATACAAATAAAAATGGAAGTTGCATAAAATTAACAATGGAAGTTCATTCAAGAAACCACTATACCTTAACGATCTATTTGGGTATTAAATAAAAAGGAAAATTGGATAAAAATAAAAATGGAAGTTGCATAAAATTAACAATGGAAGTTCATTCAAGAAACCACTATACCTTAACGATCTATTTGGAAATTAAATAAAAAAAGGAAATTGAATAAAAAGGAAGTTGAAAGGAAAAGAGAATTGAATAAAAATAGAAGTTGAGTAAAAATAAAATGGAAGTTACATAAAATTAAAAATGGATGTTTCATAAAAATATAAATGGCAGTTGTATAAAATTAAAAATGGAAGTTCATTGAAGAAACCACTATACATTAATAATCTATTTGGAAATTGAATAAAAATGGAAGTTGAATAAAAATAAAAATAAAAATTGCATAAAAATGGAAGTTGAGTAAAAATAAAATGGAAGTTCTTTCAAAAAACCAGTATACCTTAACGATCTATTTGGAAATTATATAAAAAAAGGAAGTTGAAAAGAAAAGAAAGTTGAATAAAAATGGAATTTGAAAAAAAATAAAAATGGAAGTTGAATAAAAATATAAATGGAAGTTGAATAAAAATAAAAATAAAAATTGCATAAAAATGGAAGTTGAGTAAAAATAAAATGGAAGTACTTTCAAAAACCGGCATACCTTAACGATCTATTTGGAAATTATATAAAAAGGAAGTTGAAAAGTTGAAAAGAACAGAAAGTTGAACAAAATGGAATTTGAATAAAAATAAAAATGGAAGTTGAATAAAAATGAAAGTTGAATAAAAATATAAATGGAAGTTGAATAAAATTAAACAATGGAAGTTCATTCAAGAAACCGCTATACCTTAACGATCTATTTGGAAATTAAATAAAACTGAAAGTTAAATAAAAATATAAATGGAAGTTGCATATAATTAAAAATGAAAGTTCATTGAAGAAACCACTATACCTTAACGATCTATTTGGAAATTAAATAAAAAAAGAAGGTTAAATAAAAATGGAAGTTGAACAGAAATGAAAATTGATTAAAAATGGAAGTCGAATAAAATAAAAATGGAAGTTGCATAAAATTAACAATAGAAGTTCATTCTAGAAACCACTATACCTTAGCGATCTATTTGGCAATTAAATAAAAAAGGAATTAGAATAAAAATGGAAGTTCAATAAAATAGATCGTTAAGGTATGGTGGTTTATTCAATTTCAATTTTTATTCAATTTCCTTCTCTATTTGACTTCCTTTTTTTATTTAATTTCCAAATAGATTGTTAAGGTATAGTGGTTTCTTCAATGAACTTCTATTTTTAATTTTATGCAACTTTCATTTTTATTTTTATTCAACTTCCATTTTTATTCAATTTACTTTTCTATTTAATTTACAAATAGATCATTAAGGTATAGTGGTTCCATTTTTAATTTTTGAATGAACTTCTATTTTTAATTTGATGCAACATCCATTTTTATTTTTATGCAACTTCTATTTTTATTCGATTTCCTTCTCTATTCAACTTCCTCTTTTATTTAATTTCTTTTTTCTAGAATTTCCAAATAGATCGTTAAGGTATAGTGGTTTCTTCAATGAACTTCCATTTTTAATTTTATGCAACTTCTATTTTTATTCAACTTCCTTTTTTATTTAATTTCCAAATAGATCGTTAAGGTATAGTGGTTTCTTAAGTGAACTTACATTGTTAATTTTATTCAACTTCTAGTTTTATTCGATTTACTTTTCTATTCAACTTCCATTTTTATTTTTATACAACTTCGATTTTATTCAATTTCCTTTCTATTCGACTTCCTTTTTTATTTAATTTCCAAATAGATCGTTAAGGTATAGTGGTTTTTGAATGAACTTCCTTTTTATTCAACTTCCTTTTCTATTCAACGTCGATTTTATTCAATTTCAATTTCTATTCACTTCTTCTTTTTATTTAATTTTCCAAATAGATCGCTAAGGTATAGTGGTTTTTCAATGAACTGCCATTTTTATTCAATTTCCTTTTCTATTCAACTTTCTTTTTTATTTAATTTCCAAATAGATCGTTAAGGTATAGCGGTTTTTTGAATGAACTTCCTTTTTTATTCAACTTCCTTTTCTATTCAACGTCCGATTTTATTCAATTTCCATTTCTATTCAGTTTCTTCTTTTTATTTAATTTCCAAATAGATCGCTAAGGTATAGTGGTTTCTTCAATGAACTACCATTTTTAATTTTATACAACTTCCATTTTTATTTAATTTCCAATGTTAATTTTATGGAACTTCCATATTTTATTTTTATTCAACTTCTATTTTTATTCGATTTCTTTTTCTATTCAATTTACTTTTTTATTTAATTTCCAAATAGATCATTAAGGTATAGTGGTTTCTTGAATTAAATTCCATTGTTAATTTTATGCAACTTTTATTTTTATTTTTATTCAAATTCCATTTTTATTTTTATGCAACTTCCATTTTTATTCAACTTCGATTTTTATTCAATTTCCTTTTCTATTCAACTTCCATTTTTATTCAATTTCCTTTTCTATTCGACTTCATTTTTTATTTAATTTCCAAATAGATCGTTAAAATATAGTGGTTTTTAATGAACTTCCATTGTTAATTTTATGCAACTTCCATTTTTATTTGTATTCAACTTCCATTTTTATTTGTATTCAACTTCTATTTTTATTTAATTTCCAAATAGATCGTTAAAATATAGTGGTTTCTTGAATGAACTTCCATTGTTAATTTTATACAACTTTCCTTTTTATTTTTATTCAACTACCTTTATTGTTTAATTTCCAAATTGATCATTAAGGTATAGTGGTTTCTTAAATGAACTTCCATTTTTATTTTTACTCAACTTCTTTTCTATTCAACTTCCTTTTTAATTCAATTTCCATTTTTATCCAATTCTATTCAACTTCCATTTTTATTCAATTTCCAAGTAGATCGTTAAGTTATACTGGTTTATTGAATGAATTTCCATTTTTAATTATATGCAACTTCCATTTTTATTCAACTTCTTTTTTTATTTAATTTCCAAATAGATCGTTAAGATATAGTGGTTTCTGAAGCGAACTTCCATTGTTAATTTTCATAACTCAATTTTTATTTAATTTCCCTTTCTATTCAATTTCCTTTTCTATTCAACATCCTTTTTTATTTAATTTCCAAATTGATCGTTAAGGTATAGTGGTTTCTTGAATGAACTTCCATTTTTATTCAATTTCCTATTCTATTCAACTTCATTTTTTATTCAATTTATTTTTTTATTTAATTTCCAAATAGAACTGCCATTTTTAATTTTATACAACTTCCATTTTTATTGAATTTCTTTTTTATTCAACTTCCATTTTGATTTAATTTCCAAATAGATCTTTATGGTATAGTGGTTTCTTGAATGAACTTACATTGTTAATTTTATGCAACTTCTATTTTTATTTTATTCAACTTCCATTTTTATTGAGTTTCCTTTTCTATTCAACTTCCTTTTTTATTCAATTTCCTTTTTTTTCTTTAATTTCCAGATAGATCGTTAGGGTATAGTGGTTTCTTGAATAAACTTCATTTTATTTTTATGCAACTTCCATTTTTATTTTTAATCAACTTCCATTTTTATTCAACTTCCTTTGTTTTTTAATTTCCATTTCTTTTCAACTTCCGATTTTATCCAATTTCCTTTTCTATTCCTCTTTTATTGAATTTCCAAATAGATCATTAAGGTATAGTGCTTTTAAAGCACTAGAAATTCAACTATACCTTAATGATCTATTTGGAAATTCAATAAAAAAAAGGAAATTGAATAGAAAAGGAAATTGCATAAAAATCAGAAGTTGAATAAAAATAAAAATGGAATTTGCATGAAAATAAAAATGGAAACTAATTTATAGCGATCCCGGGTCTACCCCTTGTTGTATAGTGATCCGGACATGTGTCCGTGGATGTTGGTAGTGGATTGTTGTCCTGTTTACGTCCTTTCATATATTGTATTTGAGTTATAGGATGTGTTGGGCAGGTTTGTTTCAGGTTGGTTGTGTTTGGGAGCCAAGGGTTCTTTGCCGAAATTTTTGTCCTTCGCTCGGCGAGAGTTGGTCGCCGGCGAGAGTTGAGTTTTTGTGTCAGTGGGTCGAGCAGGCGGCCGCTTCAGCGGCGGCTAGCGTCTGGGCTGGACTGAACACCATGATTTGTGGCTCGGCGAAACGTTCTTCGCTCAGCGATCTGGTTCGATCTTCGCTCGGCGGCGGTTAAATCGCTTCAGCGTCGTCTGAATTCTGAAGGTCGAGCTCTGGCTCGAAGCGAGCTTTTCTTCGCTCGGCGAGCTTCTAGGATGTTGGCTCGGCGAGACCTTCTTGGCTCGAGCTGCGGTTTTACGTATGCGGTGCTCGGCGACCAAGTCTTCGCTTCGGCGAGCCTATTTATATCAGTTCGCAGCAGCGAGTTTCAAATCATATTTTTTATAAACTTTTGATCTAATCTTCAAGATCTGAGAGCTTCTCTCTCTAACTTTATATTCTCTCTAAGGATTGATCTACCTAGGATCATTTCCTACCCTTCTTGCTTTGTTAAAAAGGTAGAGGTCGTAAATGGGGCTTCGATCTAATCTGAAAAAGTCGGTGTTTGGAGCATTTTGATCTTTGGGTCTTCATCTGCTTTTGAGCTCAAACTTTGAGGTAGGGATATCCTACTCCTCTTTATGGATTATGTCTTTAAATTTTGACATTTTGATGTGTTGGGGATAGTTGCGTAATTTTGGGAAAGTTTGGGGCTTTTATGCAATTTTATAAAAGTTTGGGGTTTTGTTTTAAATAAACCAATATGTATGTTTGGTACATAGAAATGAGATTAATGTGGAATCATTGATGAGAATGGAACCTTTAGGGTTGAATGTTAATTATGGAAAATGCTATAATTATATTGTTTAATTAATTGGGATAATTAATTGTGGAATTGAGATGTTGATTATATATCCTTTGTGCATTTATTTTACATTTAGAAATATCTGCTTTGGGCTATCGGTGGAGGATAGTCTTGATTGTTGTAGACAATGCATGATGATTAGGTAAATTAAAACCAATCATTGAAATGTGTCATTAAGAATGACAGTTGAAGAATACATTAACTTTATGTATTGATTTGTGATGTGTATAATTGTTGTTTATATGCATTGTGTTGTGTTGGAGAAGATAGGGGATGTACTCCGCGGTTTAGGGGAAGATAGGGGATGTACCTCTAAACCGGATGTTGTTTGGGAGAAGATAGGGGATGGACTCCGTAGATAAAGCTCATATGCTTGTCTTGAAAAATATAGATACAGCCCATGTGCTTGTCTTGGAAATGTGAAGTAGCTTATATGCTCACCAGTGGTTGTATAGATATAACTAATATGTTTATCTATGTAGAAATGGAAAGGAAGGGAATATAGACTTGAATGTCTTGGAATTGTAGTAAATTGAAAAAGAATGTAAAAGTGTTGACCAATGTATCCACTGTTAATCTTTTAGGCGTTATTCATAATTGGTTTAGTATATTTCTACTGGGCTGTGGCTCACCCTATATGGGAACATCATTTTCAGGTACAGGCAGCATGCCACCTCCAAGGACTTAGCTTGGGAGGCTAGTGGCGGATGGACTTTTTGACTTCTATTTACTTTTGATGTGTTACATGTAATCTCAAGCCAAGGGCTTTACGTGTATTGAGCTAGAGCTCTTTTGATTGCAACCAAGTGTTAACTTGGAAAGTTGTAAGCCTTTAAGGCATCCGCTTTTATTGTTTACATGTAATACTTTTGTACAGAACAGTTCAGTTAAATAGAAGAAGGTGGACTTTTATTATGTTGATGCATGTTCGATCGATGGGTTTATTGTCTTTATTTTGAGGCGTTACAACTTGGTATCGAGCGTCGGGTTGAATACTTTGGGTACGTGGGAAGTGATTAGGATCACAATGGGTTTGTCTCGCTTGATAGAGACTTAGTGTAGTGTCATATGCTATGTGTTTAATTGATAACATGTTTATGTGATTATTTGGGTATGGGATTTAATTTCTAGGATGTTGATTGGATCCTTGGGTTTCTGGGAGTCTTGTTGGAAAGGCACTTGATCAATGCCGTTTCTCACAGGAACTCTGGTAACGCCTCGGGACTATCCTTATCAAGAAATGAAATTCGTAAGTGCTTATGTGTTTATGTGTTTATGTGCTTACGTGGAGTGAATTATTGTGGTCCATGTTTTAGGACGCGAGTGTTTAGTTATGGCACGTTTATAAATGTGCTAACGTTCTGTGTTACCTTTATTAGGATGTCAGGACGAGGAAGAGGTGGAAGGCGTGGTAGGCACAGGAGGCAGATATGCCTTTAGGGATGAGATTCCCAGAACTCGGGAAGGGGTTGGTCGAGCCAATGTGGCCGAGCGATGAAAGGCGAGCTATGGGCGCTCTAGCCCGAGAGATAGCGAGGCGTTCGAGTCGATGGGTATTCTCGAGCCGAGAATCGGGCTCGAGTTGTTATTGCGAATCTGAGGACCTTCTTTTACGAAGAGGAGTTCTTCGGTCTAATCCGGATGAGTTTGTGGGTGATCCAAAAGAGCGCTAAAGGCGATGAATGGCTCGAGCAGACAAACGCGTTTGAGATGCTAGGCATCGAAGACGAGGTATTGAAGGTGACCTTGGCATCTTTTTGACTAAAGGGGATCTTGGTCGATGGTGGAAGTTCACCAAGGGTCGTATTGGGGGTACTTGGAAGGCTTTTGTTGACGCTTTACAGGAGAAGTTCTTGTCTCCGGCTGTTCAGGAGAAGTTGAGAGGTTAGTTCTGCCAGCTCAAGCAGGACAGTTTATCAGTGGCCGAGTTTGATGCCTCATTCACTAGTTTGTCCAGGTTTGCACCTGAGTTAGTGGCGTCCCGAGACGCCGTTGCATTGAGTTTGAGAAGAAGTTGGCGTGGCCTCAAGTTGAGAATTGTGGGGTCTATGTTTGGGATTATGGGCGAGGTTGATCTTTGCGGCTCATAGTGAGATTATGATGGAGGAAGAGGATGAAGGGCAGAAAGGCTCCAAGAGGAGTCAGGAGGGACAGGGTGATAGTAGGAGACAGAGGGGTTATAACCCTCAGCAGTCTCAGGGTGGAGTTTCTAGGTCGACTTTCCCTGCTGAGTCAGAGCTCGGGAGGCGATCGAGGAGGATTTACTTGTTACAAGTGTGGCCGGGTCACAAGGCTTGATTTGCCCTTGAAGGCGGAGGTCGAGGCGCATCTTCTTCACCAGCCACAGGTCGAGTTTGGGCGGGCCCTTGTCTGTGCTCGATGTGGGATCTGGGCACTGAAGAGGTTCTGCCTGATTGAGTGCCACTTGAGCGTCTGGTTCTAAGCGACGCAGGATTTCAGCACTCGATCTGTGCAGGCCTCGAGGGCCAATCAGAACCGTCATCGGTCGATCTGGCGATCCATATGCTCCCGTGGGTGAGCAGTGGACGAGGTCCTACAAAGGCGTGTATCTTTGTTGTCGCGAGATTTGGTACCAACTCCATCGATAGTGAGAGGTACTTTTTGTTTTACCTTTCGGTTGCTAGGGTGTTGATTGACAGGTGCATCTCATTCTTTTGTATCTTGCATTTGCATCTGTGTTGGAATTGGAGTTAGCATTATTAGCATCTCCTATTTGCGTTGTGTCACCTATTGGGGGGAGGTAATTTTGAGAGACGGATGGAGAGGTTGTGATATAGAGGTCGGCGATCATCGACTTCCCTTTCCATTTGTAGTTATGCCCATGAAGGGCTTTGATGTTTTTTTGGGTATGGACTGGTTATCGTCATACCGGGCAGTTATTGATTGCTACCGCCAGAGGTTACTTCTTTGTCACATGAGTGGGGAGTTTTTCCATTTCTTAGGAGACCGAGTTGGTAGTGTTGTGCCACTGGGGTGCGGTCCGCGAAGGCGAAATGAGCTTAGTAGTTTACTTGCTAGTTTTGAGAATGGTGAGTGTGATGAGACCCAGTTGAGTTGCCAAGGGTAGTTTGTGAATACTCGGGCGTCTTTCGAGGATCTTATTGATTTGCCACCCAGAGACGAGTTCTCTATTGATTTAGTGCGAGACGGCGCCGATTTCTATGGCACCTTATCGTTTTGCACCGGCAGAGTTGATTGAGTTGAAAGTTCAGCTCCAAGAATTGCTAGATAAGGGCTTCGTTCGCCCTAGTGTATTGCCGTGGGGAGCACCGGCCCTCTTTGCTAAAAAGAAAGATGGTGCCTTGAGGTTGTGTATCGACTACCGGAAGTTGAATCGGGCTACGGTTAAGAATAAATACCCTATGCCCCATATAGATGATTTGTTCGACCAGTTGAAGGGTTCCCGTTGTTTCTCTAAGATAGATTTGAGATCGGGTTACCACCAGTTGAGAGTCAGAGAGGAGGATATTCCGAAGACGGCATTCCGTACGCGGTATGGCCATTATGAGTTTCTGGTGATGCCATTTGGGCTCACCAATGCCGGCGATCTTTATGGACTTGATGAACCGGATCTTCAGAATTCTTGGATCGTTTGTGGTCGTTTTTGTGGGCGACATTCTTATCTATTCACCCTCGGAGAAAAGCACGAGAACACTTGAGAGTGGTGCTTGAGTTGCTTAGAGCCCATAAATTTGTATGCCAAGTTTGGGAAGTCGAGTTACGGCTAAAAAGTCAAGTTCCTAGGCCATGTAGTTTTAGGGAAGGGTGTCTGTTGATACATCAAAAGGCGAGGCGGTGCAAGATTGGGCACTGCCTAAGAGTGTGTTTGAGATCCATGATTTTACGGGATTAGTGGGTACTCTGTCGGTTTGTGAAAGATTTCTCGAGTTAGCTTCACTGTTGACTAGGTTGACTCGCGAAGTCAAATTTGTATGGAGTGAGACTTGTGAAAAGTCGTTTGAGAGTTGAAAGTTAGATTGACCACCGCTCGGTCTTGATTATTAGGAGAGGGTTGGGTTATCTGATCTATTGTGATGCCTCACGAGAGGTTTGGGTTGTGTGTTGATGCGAGGAGGAAAGTGGTAGCTTATGGCTCACGTCGATTAAAAATACACGAGAAGAATTACCCTACGACCTAGAGTTAGCGGTGTGATCTTTGCCTTGAAAATCTGGAGGCACTACCTTTATGGTGAGAGATTCGAGGTGTTCTCGGATCATAAGAGTCTGAAGTATCTGTTTTCACGTAAAGACTTGAACTTGAGGCGAGGAGGTGGATGGAGTTTATTGAGGATTACGACTTGAGTTGCATTATCACCCGAGGAAGGCCAATGTTGTGGCGATGCTCTTAGTAGAAAATCCATTAGTGATGTAGCTTGTGTAGCCATCAGAGTGGGAAATGTTGGGGCACTTGGCGAGTTTGATTTATACAGGCGAATCCGTTGAAATTTCTGACCTTGTTTTTACTGTTGTTCTGTGACCTACACTTGTGACTCGAGTGTTAGAGGCACAGAGAGGTGACCTTGAGGTAGAATCCCTCAGAGAGATCTCCAGTGGGAAAGTTGAGAAGGGTTTGGCGGTGTATCCCGACTTGAGTGTGAGATACCGAGACCGCTTGTTTGTACCGGAGTCTTGCCGAGAGGAGGTACTCCGAGAGTTTCACCATTCGCGCCTTGCAGTGCATCCGGGAGGTACTAAGATGTATCAGGATTTGAGTCGCCAGTTTTGGTGGCGGGGCATGAAGAGAGATGTGGCAGTCTTCGTGTCTAAGTGCCTTACTTGTCAGCAAGTGAAGGCCGAGCATCAGAGGCCAGCGGGTTTGTTGCAACCCTTGCCTATTGCCGAGTGGAAGTGGGAGCATGTCACTATGGACTTCGTTGTAGGTCTTCCGAGGACTCAGCGGGGTAGTGATGCTATTTGGGTGGTTGTAGACCGGTTGACGAAGTCGGCGCACTTCATTCCTATGCGTGAGAGATTCAGTAGATCATCTTGCCGACTTGTATATTCAGGACATAGTGAGATTGCACGGGGTCCCAGTGGCGATTGTCTCAGATAGAGATCCTCGTTTCTTGCTAGGTTGTGGCGAGTTTGCGAGTGCTTTGGGCACTAAGTTGACCTTTAGTGCGGCTTATCACCCTCGGATCGACGGGCATCCGGCGTACTATTCAGATCCTTGAGGATATGCTTGAGGTTGTGTCCTTGATTTCATGGGGCGGGAAAGGCACTTGCCATTGGTGGAGTTTGCCTATAACAACAGATTATCGATCTAGCATCGGTATGGCACCGTTTGAGGCCTTGTATGTCCGACCTTCTAGGCCGCCAGCCTGTTCGGTCGAGGTGGGTGACACACCTTTGTTGGGCCCGGAGTTGGTTAGGGAGACGACGGAGAAAGTTGAGCTTATCCGTAGGAGGCTTGTTACAGCCCAGAGTCGTCAGAAATCTTATGCTGACCGTAGGAGGAGACCGTTGGTGTTTGAGATAGGTGATCATGTCTTTCTGAAGATATCACCTAGGCGGGGATTGATGAGGTTTGGGAAGAGAGGAAAGTTATCCCCTCGGTTTATTGGTCCTTTTGAGATCCTTGAGAGGATTGGCGAGGTTGCTTACCGTTTAGCTTTGCCGACACAGTTGTCCGGAGTTCATGACGTGTTTCATGTGAGTATGCTTCGGAAGTATGAGCCGGATCCATCACACGTGTTGGATTGGACCGATTTAGAGGTAGATGAGGATGCCTCGTATGAGGAGAGACCGGTTCGGGTCTTGGATAGGTGGGACCAAGTCCTGCGTGGCAAGACCATTCCTTTGGTGAAGGTTTTGTGGAAGCATCACGGGATGGAGGAAGCCACTTGGGAACGTGAGTTGGAAGTCCGCGAGAAATATCCGGACTTGTTTGTTGATTTGTAGTCATGTAATGAGGACTTGTAATTTTGTTGAACTTTAAGAACATTGTATGTGTCTTAAGTTGTAAAACATGGTATATGTTTTGATTTAAGGAAGTAGTGTAAAACTTGCCTTAATGTGAGAATTGATTATAATATTGCATGTGTTGGCTATATTATAGAACTGGAGATGTATCATGAAATTTTGTTATGATATGATTTGTGAAACCATGTATATTGAGAATGGTTGGAGAGTGGAACAGGAAATGCATGTTATAGATGCACTTGAAATGTATATTGTGAAATGCCTCTTGATAAGAGATGGATGACCGGTAATGGGTCGAATTGTTAAATGTTGTGTTATGACATTGCTGTGGAGAAAAAGGCTTGCTTTTCAAAAAAAAAAAAAACTTGTTTTTAATTTCGGGGACGAAATTCTTTAAGGGGGGGAAGTTATAGCGATCCCGGGTCTACCCCTTGTTGTATAGTGATCCGGACATGTGTCCGTGGATGTTGGTAGTGGATTGTTGTCCTGTTTACGTCCTTTCATATATTGTATTTGAGTTATAGGATGTGTTGGGCAGGTTTGTTTCAGGTTGGTTGTGTTTGGGAGCCAAGGGTTGCCGCCTGCATTTTGTCCTTCGCCGAGCGAGGAGTTGGTCGCCGAGCGAGAGTTGAGTTTTGTGTCAGTGGGTCGAGCAGGCGGCTTCGCTGAGCGGCGATCGCTCTGGACTGGACCTGAACACCATGATTTGTGGCTCGAGCGATCTGGTTCGGTCTTCGCTCGAGCGAGCGGTTCGTCGCTCGAGCGTGCGTCTAGTTGCAGACCTGAAGGGTCGAGCTCCTGGCTCGAGCGAGCTTTTATTCGCTCGAGCGAGCTTCTAGGATGTTGGCTCGAGCGAGACCTTCTTGGCTCGAGCTACGGTTTTCTGTGTCTGGTCGCTCGAGCGACCAAGTCTTCGCTCGAGCGAGCCTATTTATATCAGTTCGACAGCAGCGAGTTTCAAATCAGATTTTTTATAAACTTTTGATCTAATCTTCAAGATCTGAGAGCTTCTCTCTCTAACTTTATATTCTCTCTAAGGATTGATCTACCTAGGATCATTTCCTACCCTTCTTGCTTTGTTAAAAAGGTAGAGGTCGTCGGGGGCTTCGATCTAATCTGAAAAAGTCGGTGTTTGGAGCATTTTGATCTTTGGGTCTTCATCTGCTTTTGAGCTCAAACTTTGAGGTAGGGATATCCTACTCCTCTTTATGGATTATGTCTTTAAATTTTGACATTTTGATGTGTTGGGGATAGTTGCGTAATTTTGGGAAAGTTTGGGGCTTTTATGCAATTTTATAAAAGTTTGGGGTTTTGTTTTAAATAAACCAATATGTATGTTTGGTACATAGAAATGAGATTAATGTGGAATCATTGATGAGAATGGAACCTTTAGGGTTGAATGTTAATTATGGAAAATGCTATAATTATATTGTTTAATTAATTGGGATAATTAATTGTGGAATTGAGATGTTGATTATATATCCTTTGTGCATTTATTTTCTGTTTAGAAATATCTGCTTTGGGCTATCGGTGGAGGATAGTCTTGATTGTTGTAGACAATGCATGATGATTAGGTAAATTAAAACCAATCATTGAAATGTGTCATTAAGAATGACAGTTGAAGAATACATTAACTTTATGTATTGATTTGTGATGTGTATAATTGTTGTTTATATGCATTGTGTTGTGTTGGAGAAGATAGGGGATGTACTCCGCGGTTTAGGGGAAGATAGGGGATGTACCTCTAAACCGGATGTTGTTTGGGAGAAGATAGGGGATGGACTCCGTAGATAAAGCTCATATGCTTGTCTTGAAAAATATAGATACAGCCCATGTGCTTGTCTTGGAAATGTGAAGTAGCTTATATGCTCACCAGTGGTTGTATAGATATAACTAATATGTTTATCTATGTAGAAATGGAAAGGAAGGGAATATAGACTTGAATGTCTTGGAATTGTAGTAAATTGAAAAAGAATGTGAAAGTGTTGACCAATGTATCCACTGTTAATCTTTTAGGCGTTATTCATAATTGGTTTAGTATATTTCTACTGGGCTGTGGCTCACCCTATATGGGAACATCATTTTCAGGTACAGGCAGCATGCCACCTCCAAGGACTTAGCTTGGGAGGCTAGTGGCGGATGGACTTTTTGACTTCTATTTACTTTTGATGTGTTACATGTAATCTCAAGCCAAGGGCTTTACGTGTATTGAGCTAGAGCTCTTTTGATTGCAACCAAGTGTTAACTTGGAAAGTTGTAAGCCTTTAAGGCATCCGCTTTTATTGTTTACATGTAATACTTTTGTACAGAACAGTTCAGTTAAATAGAAGAAGGTGGACTTTTATTATGTTGATGCATGTTCGATCGATGGGTTTATTGTCTTTATTTTGAGGGTGTTACATAATTCAAGAAACCACTATAACTTAACGATCTATTAGGAAATTAAATAAAAAAGGACGTTGAATAGAAAATGGAAGTTCAATAAAAATAAAACTAGAAGTTGCCTTAAATTAACAAGGAAATTTCATTCAAGAAGCCACTATACTTTAACGATCTATTTGGAGATTAAATAAAAAAGGAAGTTGAATAGAAAAGGAAATTGAATAAAAATGAAAGTTGCATAAAATTAACAAATGGAAGTTCATTCAATAAACCACTATAACTTAACGATCTATTTGTAAATTGCATAAAAATGAAAATTAAATAAAAATGGAAGTTGAATAGAATTAAAAAGGAAGTTGAATAAAATTAAAAATGGAAGTTGAATAAAAATGGAAGTTGCATAAAACTAAAAATGGAAGTTCATTCAAGAAACCATTATACATTAACGATCTACTTGGAAATTAAATAAAAAAGGAAGTTGAATAAAAATGGAAGTTGCATAAAATTAACAATGGAAGTTAATTCAACAAACCACTATACCATAACGATCTATTTGGAAATTATATAAAAAAATGAAGTTGAATAAAAAAGAAAATTGAATAAAAATGGAAGTTGAATAAAAATAAAAATGGAAGTTGCATAAAATTAACAATTGAAGTTCATTGAAGAAACTACTATACATTGACTATCTATTTGGAAATTAAATAAAAATTGAAGTTGCATGAAATTAACAATGGAAGTTCATTCAAGAAACCAATATACCTTAACGATCTATTTGGAAATTAAATAAAAAAGGAAGTTTAATAGAAAAGGATATTGTATAAAAATTGAAGTTGAATAGAAAAGAAAATTAAATAAAAATAGAAATTGAATAAAATGGAAATTTAATAAAAAAAGGAAGTTGAATAAAAATGGAAGTTGAATAAAAATAAAAATGGAAGTTGTATAAAATTAACAATGGAAGTTCATTCGAGAAACAACTATACCTTAACGAATTATTTGGAAATTGAATAAAAATGGAAGTCGAATAAAAATGGAAATTGAATGAAAATAAAAATGAAAATTGAATAAAAATAAAAATGGAAGTTGCATAAAATTACAAATGGAAGTTCATCCAATAAAATTGAAGTTCAATAAAATTAACAATGTAAGTTAATTCAAGAAACTACTATACCATAACGATCTATTTGGAAATTAAATAAAAAATGAATTTGAATAAAAATGCAAGTTGCCTAAAATTAACAATGGAAGGACATTCAAGAAACCACTATAACTTAACGATCTATTTGGAAATTAAATAAAAAAGAAAATTGAATAAAAATGCAAGTTGAATAAAAATTAAACTTCCATTGTTAAAAATAGAAATGGAAATTGAATAAAAATGGAAGTTGAATAAAAATAAAAATGGAAGTTGTATAAAATTAAAAATTGAAGTTCATTTTTAATTTTATACACTATACCTTAACGATCTATTTGAAAATTAAAGAAAAAAAGAAAGTTGAATAAAAAAGGAAATTGAATAAAAATTAAAGTTGAATAAAAATAACAATGGCAATTCTTTCAAAAACCACTATACCTTAACGGTTTATTTGTAAATTAAAAAAAAAAGAGGAAGTTGAATAGAAAAGAAAATTGAATAAAAAGGGAAGTTGAATAAAAATAAAAATCAAAGTTCATTCAAGAAACCACTATATCTTAAAGATCTACTGGGAAATTAAAAGGAAATTGAATAAAAATGGAAGTTGAATAAAATAAAAATGGAAGTTGAATAAAAATGGAAGTTGCATAAAATTACAAATTGAAGTTCATCCAATAAACTACTATACCCCAACGATCTATTTGGAAATTAAATAAAAAAGAAAGTTGCATAAAATTAACAATGGAAGTTCATTCAAGAAACCACTATACATTAACGATCTATTTGGAAATTAAAGAAAAAAGGAAATTAAATAAAAAAAGGAAGTTGAATAGAAAAAGGAAATAGAATTAAAAATGGAAGATGAATAAAAATAAAAATAGAAGTTGCATAAAATTAAAAATGGAAGTTCTTTCAAAAAATTATTATACCATAACTATCTATTTGGAAATTACATAAAAAAGGAAGTTGAATAGAAAAGGAAATTGAATAAAAATGGAAGTTGAATAAAAATAAAAATGGAAATTAAATAAAAAATGAAATTGAATAAAAAAGGAAATTTATTAAAAAAAGGAAGTTTAATAAAAATAAAAATGGAAGTTGCATAAAATTAAAAAATGGAAGTTGAATAAAAACAAAAAGGAAAGTTGAATAAAAAAGGACGTTGAATAGAAAAGGAAATTGAATAAAAATGAAAATTTCATAAAAATAAAAATGGAAGTTGCATAAAATTAACAATGGAAGTTGAATAGAAAAGGAAATTTAATAAAAATGAAGTTGAATAAGAATAAAAATAAAAATGGAAGTTGCATAAAAATAACAATGGAAGTTCATTCAAGAAACCACTATACCATAAAGATCTATTGGGAAATTGAATAAAAATGGAAGTTGAATAAAAATAAAAAAGGAAGTTCATTCAAGAAACCACTATACCTTAAGAATCTATTTGGAAATTAAACAAAAAATGAAGTTGAATAGAAATGGAAATCGAATAAAAATGAAAGTTGAATAAAATTAACAATGTAAGTTCATTCAAAAAACCACTATTCCTTAACGATCTATTTGGAAATTAAAGAAAAAAAGGAAGTTGAATAGAAAAGGAAATTGAATAAAAATGGAAGTTGAATAAAATTAAAAATGGAAGTTCTTTCAAAAAACCGCTATACCTTAACGATCTATTTGGAAATTATATAAAAATGGAAGTTGAATAAAAATAAAAATGGAAGTTGAATAGAAAAGGAAATTTAATAAAAATGGGAGTTGAATAAAAACGGAAAGTTGAATAAAAATGGATGTTTCATAAAATTGAAGTCGAATAAAATTAAAAATTGAAGTTCATTCAAGAAAGCACTATACCTTAACGATCTATTTGGAAATTGAATAAAAATAAAAATGGAAATTCATTCAAGAAACCACTATACCGTAACAATCTATTTAGAAATTAAATAAAAAAGAAAATTGAATAAAAAAGAAGTTCAATAGAAAATAGAATTTAATAAAAATGGAAGTTGAACAGAAATAAAAATGGAAGTTGCCTAAAATTAACAATGGAAGTTAATTCAAGAAACCACTATGCCTTAACGATTTATTTGGAAATTAAATGAAAAATGAAGTTGAATAAAAATGAAAGTTGCATAAAAATAGAAAAGGAAATTGAATAAAATTAACAATGGAAGTTCATTTAAGAAACCACTATTCTCAACGATCTATTTGGAAATAATATAAAAAATGAAATTGAATAAAAATGGAAGTTGAATAAAAATAACAATGTAAGTTCATTCAAGAAACCACTATACTGTAATAACCCGACCCTCGTATATGTGTTATGGTACAGTTTTAGTCCCTTAATGTGTACAAATATATGCTTATAATGCCATGTCATGAAAGACTATCTGTTGAACAAGTAATGTATCTGTTCCCTTAGAACGTTCGAATCCGAAGTTGGAGGCCTTAATGGCTTAATTAATTGGAATTGATTATATATCTGTGTTCAGCATAATTTTCTGGTAATATTAAGCATGTTTACGAAATTTCAATTTCGGAATGATAAAGCGATCCGTTTTCGTCCTATATGCTCTTTGATATTTTCCTATTTATGTCTCTAAGTCTTTGGCTAAGATCAAAAACGTGTATCTCTCTTTTGGGGGTGAAAGAAGAGGGAATTAAGAGCAAGAATTAGGGGAGAAGAAATCCAACAAGGAGCTTGGAAATTGTTAGAGTTGTTGTGGATTCTAACTCAAGGTAAGATCAAGCCCTCTTGTATGGCAACTTAGAGGTTGTAATTCATGTTTATGTGAGATTCATGTTTGTTCATGCTTGATTATGAGGATTTCTCATTCATTAGTTGTTTTGAAACTAATTTAAGTGTTGTATTGAAATTATACTTCAATCTTTGGCTAGGATCATCATTTCATGGAATTGTGCTATGTTAATATCATGTTATGTTTCAAGAGCTTGAATCCAAACCCACAAATGGAATAGAGAGAGAGAGAGAGATGGCTTGTTTAAGCTTCTCATTTGTTGAATTAACTAAAAATCCATGTTATGTTGATGAATATTGCATTAATTTAAGCTTGAAGTGCATGAAAATGGCATAGAAATGGAGTAGGGTTTCGGATTGGGGAAGAACAGAATTTCAGGTTTTGTCTCGGTCCGCTCGAGCGGCGGAAGTCCCGCTCGAGCGGGAAAAACCACCTTCCAGCAGGTTCGTGCAATTTTCAGTCCGGCCGAGCGGCCAAAGTGGCGCTTCGAAAGGAGGTCATCGTGAAAAAAATAAGTGCTTGTTCGGTTTTACGTGCTTGATCCTCTGGCACTTTTAGAATCTTTTCCTAATGAGTTTAAAGGGGTTATAACCTCAGGTGATGGTTTCTCCATAATTTATGAAAGAAACTAATGTACGAATTATAATTGTGTGCAGGACACACTCCAGGAGCAACTAGCACATCATCTCAACACTGTGAGTAGTAGTACTCTTCATCGTAGATATGAATGCTTTTAGCATCTTGTTATACGATAATTAAGCATGTATGTCGGTGATATAGCCGAAGTAAATGTACGAAATGATGAGAAGAATGACAACACGATCATAAGACATGAAACAAAGTGCTGTACGGAACTAAGTGCTACAGTGTGAGTTACCTCTAGAATCCGTGCGAAGTAAGGCACGGAACTAAGTGCTACACTGTGAGACGCCTCTAGAATCCGTACGAGTTACCTCTTGAATTCATTAAAGGGCCGTTGTGCCACATGAACTAAGGGCCGTTGTGCCACATGAACTAAGGGCCGTTGTGCCACATGAACCAAGGGCCGTTGTGCCATACGAACCAAGGGCTTTTAGCCACTATGTTTATGTTACAAGTTTGGGCCTAAGGCCAATATATATATTTATACAGAACAGAATCAGACTAACCTTATGAACTTTGCATCCTTATATGCAATGATGAGTTTATGTTTAAGTTAAGTATGGTTTTAATTACGTATTACTATTCACTGAGCTTGGCTCACTTTCAGTTATGTCTGTTTCTGTAGGTAACCAACCAGGTGGGCAGCCCTAGTCCTTGGCGCCGATTCCTTTTTGTTAGCCTTATATCCAGGCACTACACCAGGCCAATTATTTATTGAGTTTAAAGAAGATGACGGCTTATTTTGAGTGCCACCTATGTTTGGTGTATATGACTTTCATGTTTTTGAGTATGCCCAATGTTAGGGCTGGAACTGTAAATATGTTTGTGTATAAACACCACCCAGGGATATTAGTTTTATTTTTATCTGTCTCCGATCATATTTCTTGGGAATGC
The DNA here is from genome assembly GCA_025200525.1 of Camellia lanceoleosa. Lineage (NCBI taxonomy): Eukaryota > Viridiplantae > Streptophyta > Magnoliopsida > Ericales > Theaceae > Camellia > Camellia lanceoleosa. Next base: position 717,083 of record JANUSC010000057.1, read on the forward strand.
AGTCTTTGGTTATGGTAATGTATGAGTTGTTGGAGATCCTGGCATGTTAGAATTAGCTCAATGGGATTGTTGATCTGTATTTTGTTATGCATTTTGCTTCCGTCAAGGCCCCATACGTTGTATATACCAGGGTATTTATCCGTTTTCTGCATGGGTCATGCCCGAACTTTTAGGGGCGGGTTAGGGGCGTGACAAGTGGTATCAGAGCACGAGTTGCTATCTCACACACGGCTCCATTGAGCATAGGGTGTCTAGAAAAGCTTTAGGCATTCTGCATGACATCCTACAAGTACATGAAAGCTCGATGGCAACGTCAAGTGCACTCTGTTAATACTAACAATGTTAACTTATGTCTATGTGGTATATAAATGATTTGTATGTAGGATCATGGTAAGAACAAGGGCAGAAGAGCAGGAAGCGGCTACTGCAGCCCGTTTGGACAGGATGGAGAGAATGATTATGGAAATGGCGGAGACCTTACGGCAACAACAGCAACAAAGACCACCACCACCGGCACCTCCACCGGCAGGACGACCGCCACCACCACCGGCACCACCACCGGCAGGACGACCGCCACCACCACCGGCACCTCCACCGGCAGGGCAAGCACCACCACCGCCACCAGTACCCCCACCGGTAGTACCAGATTTTCATACTGAGGACCGGACCATTACCCTTATAAAGGAGTTTAAGAAGATGAAGCCGCCACCTTTTAAAGGGGGCATAGAACCAATGAAAGCAGAAGCTTGGGTGTTGGGAATTGAGAAATTATTCGAAGTTTTCCCTTGTACAGAAGCTCAAAAAGTGCAATTGGCTGCCTTCACCTTAGAGGACGAGGCGGAGGTGGTGGATGCTTACCAGAACCATCCATCCGGGATAACATGGGGATGATTTTGGAGCTGTTTTATGATAAGTATTTTCCCCAAAGTATGCGGGATAAAAAGGTGACCGAATTCGAAACTCTTAGACAAGGGAATAAGACCATCGCAGAATATGAAGCTCAGTTTGCAGAATTAGCTCGGTTCGCCCCTCATATGGTGGACACGGATTATAAAAAGGCACGAAAGTTTGAAGGGGATTACGGCGCAATCTCGATCGAGTCAATCTGTTGAAGTTACCCACCTATGTTGATGTGTTGGAGAGGGCTGTTATAGCTGAGGGAAACCTAGCTACTCAGAATCGGATTTCCGAATGGAAGGGAAAAAGGCAGAATAACCAATGGTCAAAGGGGTCAACCACTCCACCGAACAAAAATGTAATTCAGAACTTCAACTGCGTCACCCGTAGTCGAATCGGTTCCCAATTGTCCGCATCGTGGGAAGAAGCATCGGGGTGTGTTTACTGAAAGGCCGGAGCTCATTATCGCGGTGGCAAAGTGGGTCATTTGATAAGGGATTGCCCTCGAGGAATCAAGGAAATAGTGATAGAATCGCGGATCGGTCAATGGGTTCGCACCAACCGCCAACACCGTGTCGATTGCCAAATCTCTGAACAATAAAGATATTACGAAACAAGGCAGGTGTTTGCATTGGTTCCGGAGATGTACAACACGGCAACAGCTTGTATCGTACATTTATCGTTCATGGGCATTTAGCTCATGTATTATTTGATTCTCGCTCTACTCACTCTTTTGTGTCAAAGGTATTTGAAAAATTTAAATAAACTCAAGAAAAACCGTCATTATCGTTATGTATATCTTCACCTTTGGGGGACCCTTTGAGTTGTACTTCCATTTATTTTGCTTGCGAACTTCAACTTGGGGAGGTCCGAGTATATGTCGATCTGTTACCCCTTGATATGGCCTATTTTGATATTATCCTAGGGATGAATTGGTTGAGTGAATATGGTGCGACTATAGATTGTTCGACTAAACAAATCAGTTTCTACCCTCCGGGACAACCAGAGTCTACCTTTCAGGGGCAGGGCGTGACTTCTCCACCTTATTTAATTTCCGCAGTAAGAGCTTCTAAGTTACTTCAGAAAGGGTGTCAGGGGTATTTGTGCAGTATTTTGGAAGGGCAAGTAGTTCATGGGGACATTGACCTAATTCCAGTTGTTCGAGAGTTTCCGGATGTTTTTCCCGAAGAATTACCAGGGCAATTAATAGATCGAGAAATTGAGTTTACAATTGAGGTAGCGCCAGGAACTCAACCCATTTCTAAGACTCCGTCTGAGATGTCAACCGGAAAAATGAAAAATTAAAAGTTCAGTTGCAAGATTTACTTGATAAGGGATTTATCCGACCGAGTGTGTCGCCTTGGGGAGCACCAGTATTGTTTGTGAAAAAGAAGGATGGGACACTCCGACTTTGTATTGATTACAGAGAATTGAATAAGGTAACAATTAAGAATAAGTATCCACTGCCGCGGATCGACGATTTGTTTGACCAATTACAGGGGGCGCAGATCTTTTCGAAGATTGATTTAAGGTCAGGTTATCACCAATTGAAAGTCAAGGCTGAGGATGTTGAGAAGACGGCGTTTCGAACCCGATATGGTCATTACGAATTCCTGGTTATGCCCTTTGGAGTTACTAATGCACCAGCAGCATTCATGGATTTGATGAATCGTGTCTTTAAGTCTTATTTGGATGAGTTTATTGTGGTATTCATCGACGACATCCTTATTTACTCCAAGACTGTGGAAGCTCATGAGGGTCATCTTCGTACAATTCTCCAAACACTCCGGGAGAAAGCGTATGCAAAGTCAAGAAATGTGAATTTTGGTACGCAGTGGCTTTTTTGGGGCAGGTGATAACAAAGGATGGGATATCTGTTGATCCACATAAAATTGAGGCGATTGTGAATTGGCCAGCTCCTACCAATGTGACTGAGGTACGTAGTTTCTTGGGACTAGCCGGTTATTATAGAAGGTTTGTTCAAGGCTTTTCCAAAATTGCTATACCACTCACACAGCTGACTCAAAAGGGAGTGGCGTTTGAATGGTCGTAACAATGAATCTGCTTTTCAGGAGTTGAAGACAAAATTAACTACTGCACCAGTTCTTACGTTACCGTCTGGTACCGAAGGGTTTGTGATCTACAGTGATGCATCTCATAAGGGGTTGGGTTGCGTGCTTATGCAGAAAGGGAAAGTTATCGCTTATGCTTCACGTCAGCTCAAACCCCATGAAAGGAATTATCCTACGCATGATCTGGAGCTAGCCGCAGTAATATTTGCTTTGAGGATCTGGCGACATTATCTGTATGGCACCACTTGTGAAGTTTACACCGACCATAAAAGTCTCAAGTATCTCTTTACGCAGAAAGAGTTGAATATGCGACAGCGACGGTGGTTGGAACTTATTAAGGATTATGATTTGCAGATTCTTTATCACCCGGGTAAAGCCAACACAGTTGCAGATGCACTTAGTCGAAAGAATATGGGAGAATTGGCATATGTGGTTACGGAACAAAAGAAATTGGTGGTTGAATTAGAAAGAATGGAGGTAGATCTTGTAGTACATGAACAGGAGGCCGTGATGGCAGCCTTGATGGCTCAACCAACGTTATTGGAGGAGATCAAGTTACAACAAGTGGAAGATGAAACTTTAAGGAAGATATGTGATGAATTCAAAACCAAACCGAAACCGGGATTTAGTTTGATGGATTCAGTACTTAAATTTCAAAACCGAATATGCGTTCCCAATGTAGCTGAACTCAAACGGAAATTAATGGAGGAAGCACATGCCTCAAGATTTTCACGACATCCGGGGAGTACCAAAATGTACCAAGATTTGAAGAAAAATTTTTGGTGGCCAAATATGAAAAAGGAGATTGCAGAATTTGTCTCTAAGTGTTTACATTGTCAGCAAGTGAAAGTGGAACATCAAAGACCGGCGGGCTTGTTACAACCCCTTTCAATTCCAGAATGGAAATGGGAACATCTGACCATGGATTTTGTTGTGGGATTACCACGAACTCCTCGGGGTATGAATTCCATATGGGTCATTGTGGACCGATTGACTAAGTCCGCCCACTTTCTACCAAAGGAAGACTCGCTTAATGCAGATAAACTGGCGGTACTTTATATGAATGAGATAGTAAGGCTTCATGGTGTACCAGTCTCCATTGTATCAGATAGAGATCCAAAGTTTGTTTCAAGATTTTGGCAGAGTCTACAAGAAGCGATGGGTACAGAATTAAAGTTCAGCACAGCTTTTCACCCTCAGACTGATGGTCAATCCGAGAGGACAATTCAAACTTTGGAGGATATGCTCCGAATGTGTGTGTTAGATTTTCAAGGAAGTTGGGAAACCCATCTACCGTTGGTCGAATTCGCATACAACAATAGTTACCATTCAAGTCTTGGAATGGCACCCTATGAGGCTCTATATGGTAGACCGTGTCGCTCTCCTGTATGCTGGGCCGAAGTTGGGGATAGGTCCTTGATAGGGCCCGAAATTGTACAATTGACAACGGAAAAGGTCAAGGTGATTCAAGAAAGATTGAGAACTGCCCAAAGTAGGCAAAAGAGCTATGCGGATAATCGACGAAGAGATTTGGAGTTCGAAGTAGGTAGCCATGTTTTTGTGAAAGTTACCCCGATTAAGGGACACCCAAGATTTGGGAAAAGAGGTAAGTTAGCACCCCGGTTTGTTGGTCCCTTTCAAGTTCTGGAAAGAGTAGGTCCCAGAGCTTACGTTGTTTCTACCGCCAAGTATGAGCCAAATACATAACGTGTTTCATGTCTCAATGCTTCGAGGATACCTTCCAGATCCGTCTCATGTTATAGACCATCACCAAATTGTGTTGGATGACAAGTTAACTTATGAGGCGAAACCACTTCGCATTCTAGACCGACAAGTGAAACAGTTACGAAATCGAGAAATTTCAATGGTAAAAGTTGAGTGGCAAGAACACTATGGAACCGAAGCAACTTGGGAAAAGGAAGGGGAGATGCAAGATCAATATCCGTATCTATTCCTACCCTAAGGTAAAACAAGTTTGAGGGACCAAACTTATTTAAGGGGGGAAGAGTGTAATAACCCGACCCTCGTATATGTGTTATGGTACAGTTTTAGTCCCTTAATGTGTACAAATATATGCTTATAATGCCATGTCATGAAAGACTATCTGTTGAACAAGTAATGTATCTGTTCCCTTAGAACGTTCGAATCCGAAGTTGGAGGCCTTAATGGCTTAATTAATTGGAATTGATTATATATCTGTGTTCAGCATAATTTTCTGGTAATATTAAGCATGTTTACGAAATTTCAATTTCGGAATGATAAAGCGATCCGTTTTCGTCCTATATGCTCTTTGATATTTTCCTATTTATGTCTCTAAGTCTTTGGCTAAGATCAAAAAAACGTGTATCTCTCTTTTGGGGGTGAAAGAAGAGGGAATTAAGAGCAAGAATTAGGGGAGAAGAAATCCAACAAGGAGCTTGGAAATTGTTAGAGTTGTTGTGGATTCTAACTCAAGGTAAGATCAAGCCCTCTTGTATGGCAACTTAGAGGTTGTAATTCATGTTTATGTGAGATTCATGTTTGTTCATGCTTGATTATGAGGATTTCTCATTCATTAGTTGTTTTGAAACTAATTTAAGTGTTGTATTGAAATTATACTTCAATCTTTGGCTAGGATCATCATTTCATGGAATTGTGCTATGTTAATATCATGTTATGTTTCAAGAGCTTGAATCCAAACCCACAAATGGAATAGAGAGAGAGAGAGATGGCTTGTTTAAGCTTCTCATTTGTTGAATTAACTAAAATCCATGTTATGTTGATGAATATTGCATTAATTTAAGCTTGAAGTGCATGAAAATGGCATAGAAATGGAGTAGGGTTTTGATTGGGAAGAACAGAATTTGTGTTTTGTCTCGGTCCGCTGAAGCGGCGTGAAGTCCCGCCGAGCGGAAAAACCACCTTCCAAAGCGGTTCGTGCAATTTTAGATCCGCTCGGCGCCAAAGTGGCGCCGGCGGGGAGGTCATTTCGTGAAAAAATAAGTGCTTGTTCGGTTTTACGTGCTTGATCCTCCGCACTTTTAGAATCTTTTCCTAATGAGTTTAAAGGGTTATAACCTCGGTGATGGTTTCTCCATAATTTATGAAAGAAACTAATGTACGAATTATAATTGTGTGCAGGACACACTCCAGGAGCAACTAGCACATCATCTCAACACTGTGAGTAGTAGTACTCTTCATCGTAGATATGAATGCTTTTAGCATCTTGTTATACGATAATTAAGCATGTATGTCGGTGATATAGCCGAAGTAAATGTACGAAATGATGAGAAGAATGACAACACGATCATAAGACATGAAACAAAGTGCTGTACGGAACTAAGTGCTACAGTGTGAGTTACCTCTAGAATCCGTGCGAAGTAAGGCACGGAACTAAGTGCTACACTGTGAGACGCCTCTAGAATCCGTACGAGTTACCTCTTGAATTCATCAAAGGGCCATTGTGCCACATGAACTAAGGGCCGTTGTGCCACATGAACTAAGGGCCACAGCCACATGAACCAAGGGCCGTTGTGCCATACGAACCAAGGGCTTTTAGCCACTATGTTTATGTTACAAGTTTGGGCCTAAGGCCAATATATATATTTATACAGAACAGAATCAGACTAACCTTATGAACTTTGCATCCTTATATGCAATGATGAGTTTATGTTTAAGTTAAGTATGGTTTTAATTACGTATTACTATTCACTGAGCTTGGCTCACTTTCAGTTATGTCTGTTTCTGTAGGTAACCAACCAGGTGGGCAGCCCTAGTCCTTGGCGCCGAATCCTTTTTGTTAGCCTTATATCCAGGCACTACACCAGGCCAATTATTTATTGAGTTTAAAGAAGATGGCGGCTTATTTTGAGTGCCACCTATGTTTGGTGTATATGACTTTCATGTTTTTGAGTATGCCCAATGTTAGGGCTGGAACTGTAAATATGTTTGTGTATAAACACCACCCAGGGATATTAGTTTTATTTTTATCTGTCTCCGATCATATTTCTTGGGAATGCAGTCTTTGGTTATGGTAATGTATGAGTTGTTGGAGATCCTGGCATGTTAGAATTAGCTCAATGGGATTGTTGATCTGTATTTTGTTATGCATTTTGCTTCCGTCAAGGCCCCATACGTTGTATATACCAGGGTATTTATCCGTTTTCTGCATGGGTCATGCCCGAACTTTTAGGGGCGGGTTAGGGGCGTGACATATACCCTAAAGATCTATTTGGAAATTAAATAAAAAAAGAAATTGAATAAAATTGAAGTCGAATAAAAATGTAACTTGAATAAAAATGGAAGTTCATAAATCGTTAAGGTATGGTGGTTTCTTCAATAAACTGCCATTTTTAATAAAAATGGAAGTTGAATACAAATAAAAAAGGAAGTTGAATAAAAATGCAAGATGAATAAAAATAAAAATGGAATTTGTAGGACTTCCATTTTTATTCAATTTTCTATTCTATTCAACGTCTTTTTTTATTTAATTTCCTTTTTTCTTTAATTTCCAAATACATCGTTAAGGTATAGTGGTTTCTTGAATGAACTTCCATTTTAATTTTATGCAACTTCCATTTTTATTTTTATTTTTATTTTTATTCAACATCCATTTTTATTCAACGTCCATTTTTATTTTTATTCAACTTCCATAGTTATTCAATTTCCTTTTTTATTCAACTTCTATTTTTATTTAATTTCCAAATAGATCGTTAAGGTATAGTGGTTTCTTGAATGAACTTCCATTTTTATTTTTATTCAACTTCAATTTTTATTCAATTTCTTTTCTATTCAACTTCCTATTTTTTTTAATTTCCCTTTCTATTCAACTTCCATTTTTAATTTTATGCAACTTGCATTTTTATTCAACTTCCATTTTTATTTTTATTCATCTTCAATTTTTATTCAACTTTCTTTTTTATTTAATTTCCAAATAGATCGTTAAGGTATAGTGGTTTCTTGAATGAACTTCCATTGTTAATTTTATGCAACTTTTATTTTTATTTTTATTCAACTTTCATTTTGAATTTTATGCAACTACCATTTTTATTCAACTTCCTTTTTATTCAATTTCCATTTCTATTCAATTTCCATTTTTATTCAATGTCCTTTTTTATTCAACTTCCTTTTTTATTTTTATTCAACTTCCATTTTTATTCAATTTCCTTTTCTTTTCAACTTTCTTTTTTATTTAATTTTCAAATAGATCGTTAGGGTATAGTGGTTTCTCGAATGAACTTCAATTTTTAATTTTATGCAACTTTCATTTTTATTTTTATTCAACTTCCATTTTTATTCAACATCCATTTCTATTCAATTTCCTTTTCTATTCAGCTTCATTTTTTATTTAATTCCCAAATAGATCGTTCAGGTATAGTGGTTTTTTGAATGAACTTCCATTGTTAATTTTATGCAACTTTCATTGTTATTCAATTTCCTTTTCTATTCAACTTTCTTTGTTTTTATTTAATTTCCTTTTCTATTCAACTTCCTTTTTATTTAATTCAACTTCCATTTTGTTAATTCTATTCAATTTCTTTTTGTATTTAACTTCTTTTTTTATTTAATTTCCAAATAGATCGTTAAGGTATAATGGTTTCTTGAAATGAACTTCCCTTTTTAATTTATGCAACTTCCATTTTTATTTTTATTCAACTTCCTTTTCTATTCAACTTCCATTTTTATTTAATTCACTTTTTTATTTAATTTCCAAATAGATCGTTAAGGTATAGTGGTTTCTTGAATGAACTTCCATTTTTAATTTTATTGAATTTTCATTTTTAATTTTATTCAACTTCATTTTTTAATTTTATTCAACTTGCAGTTTTATCCAATTTCCTTTTCTATTTAACTTCCTTATTTATTTAATTTCCATTTTCAAATATATCGTTAAGGTATAGTGGTTTTTTGAATAAACTTCCATTGTTAATTTTATGCAATTTCTATTTTTATTTAACTTCCATTTTTAGTTCTATTCAACTCCATTTTTTATTCCATTTCCATTTTTATTCAACTTTATTTTTTAATTAATTTCCAAATAGATCGTTAAGGTATAGTGGTTTCTTAAATAAACTTCCGTTGTTAATTTTCATGCAACTTCCATTTTTATCCAATTTCCTTCTCTATTCAACTTTTTTTTTTTATTCAACTTCCATTTTTATTTAATTTCCTTTTCTATTCAACTTCTTTTTTTATTTAATTTCTAAATAGATCGTTAACATACAATGGTTTCTTGAATGAACTTCCATTTTTAATTTTATGCAACTTCCATTTTTATTTTTATTTTTATTTTTATTCAACATCCATTTTTATTCAACGTCCATTTTTATTTTTATTCAACTTCCATAGTTATTCAATTTCCTGTTCTATTCAACTTCCTTTTTTATTTCATTTCCAAATAAATTGTTTAGGTATAGTAGTATATTGGATAAACTTCAATTTTTAATTTTATGCAACTTCCAATTTTATTCAATTTCCATTTCTATTCAACTTCCATTTTTATTCAATTTCATTTTCTATTCAACTTTCTTTTTTATTTAATTTCCCAATAGATTGTTAAAGTGTAGTGGTTTCTCGAATGAACTTCCATTGTTAATCTTATGGAACTTCCAATTTTGTTTTAATTCAATTTCCTTTTCTATTCACTTTCATTTTTATTCAACTTCCATTTTTCTATTCAACTTTCTTTTTTATTTAATGGATGAACTTCCATAGTTATTTTTATACAACTTCCATTTTTATTTTTATTCAACGTCCTTTTTTATTTTTAATTTTATGCAACTTCCATTTTTATTCATTTTTATGTTTATTCGATTTCATTGTCTATCCAACTTCTTTTTTTTTTTTAATTTCCAAATAGATCGTTAAGGTATAGTGGTTTCTTGAATGAACTTCCATTTTTATTTTTATTTAACTTCCATTTTTATTCATTTTCCTTTTTTATTCAACTTCCATTGTTAATACGTTAACTTCCTAAGGTTCCATTTCTACCAATAACCCATCATTTATCTTACTTCTCCATGCCAAACATGCATATAGGTTCATATATATATAAAACCCCATCTTTTGTAAAATTACACAAAAGACCCAAACTTTCTAAAAATTACCCAACAACCCCTAACATATCAAAATGCTAAAATTCAAAGACAAGGCTCATAAAAAGGAGTAGGGTATCTGTAACGCCCTCAAAATAATGATATTAAACCAACAATATTAACATGCTATGATATATAAAAGGTCCACGTCCTTCCATTCATCAGAGTGCTATTACAAAAGGTATTACATGTTAACAACAAAAGCAAATGCCCTACGGGCTTACAGCTTTCCAAGTTAACACTTGGTTACAAGAAAGTAGAGTGCTAACTCATTTACACATTAAGCCCTAGGCTTGAATTTACATGTAACACAGTAAAAGGAAAGACAACCAAAAAGTCCATCCGCCACTAGCCTCCCAAGCTAAGTCCTTGGAGGTGGCATGCTACCAGTACCTGAAAATGATGTTCCCATATAGGGTGAGCCACAGCCCAGTAGAAATATACTAAACCAGTTATAAATAATGACTAAAAGATTAACAATTGATAGATGGTCAATTCTTTTACATTCTTTCATCACATCAACAAATATAAACAAAACAGTTACATTCATACTTTCCATGACAAGCATACATGCTCTGCCAATATATTTCTAGATAAGCATACATGCTCTATCTCTGAGTTCATCCTATCTCCTCCCTGTAACATCCGGTTTAGAGGTCCATCCCTATCTTCCCTAAACCATGAGTACATCCCCTATCTCCTCCAACACAACACAATGCATATATATAACAATTATACACATCACATATCAATACATAAAATCAATGTATTCTTTCCATCGTCATAACCCATGACCCAATTCTATCTCAATTCCTCATTTTCCACAATTAATTATTCAAATTAATTAATCAATGTAATTAGGACGTTTCCATAATTAACATTACAACCCTTAGGTTCAAATTTCACTAATGTTTCAACATTAATTCCATGTTTCTATACCAAACATGCTTCTAGGTTTATTATAGACAAAACCCCAAACTTTTATAAAATTACACAATGGCCCAAAGTTTTCCCAAAATTACACAACAACTACCAACATATCAAAATGCTAAAATTTAAAGACAAAATCCATAAGAAACAGTAGGATATCCCTACCTCAAAGTTTAAGCCCAAAAGGAGATGAAGACCCAAGAATCAAAGTGCTCCAAACACCGACTTTTTCAGATTAAATCGAAGCCCTCGACAACCTCTACCTTTTTAACAAAGCAAGATGGAAAGGAAATGATCCTAGATAGATCAAACCTTAGAGAGTGTAAAGTTAGAGAGAGAAGCTCTCGAATCTGGAGGATTGGATCAAAAGTTTATAAAAATCTGATTTGAAACTTCATTGCCGAATCGATATAAATAGGCTCGCCGGCGAAGACTTGGTCGCCGAGCGACCGGAACCTGAAAACCGTAGCTCGAGCCAAGAAGGTCTCGCTCGAGCCAACATCCTAGAAACTCGCCGGCGAAGAAAAGCTCGCCGAGCGAGAGCTCGACCGCCAGTTCTGCAACTAGACGCGACGCTCGGCGACGAACCGCTTCGCTGAAGCTTTCGAAGAATCACTCGCTCGAGCGAAAATCATGGTGTTGAGTCAGCCCAGCCTTGATCGCTTCGCTCAGCGAAGCCGCTCTGCTCGACCCACCGAACATAAAAACTCAACGCCGCTCGGCGACCAACTCCTCGCCGGCGAAGAACAAAAATTACAGGCAGCAACCCTTGGCTCCGAACACAACCAACTGAAACAAACACGCCAACACATCCTATAACTCAAATACAATATATGAAAGGTCGTAAGCAGACAACAATCCATTACCAACATCCACGGACACACGTCCGGATCACTATACAACAAGGGTAAACCCGGATCGAAGCGGCCGCCTGCTCGACCCACCGGACATTAAACTCAACGCCGCTCGGCGACCAACTCTCGCCGGCGAAGAACAAAAATTTCAGGCGGCAACCCTTGGCTCAACACAACCAACTGAAACAAACCTCGCCAACACATCCTATAACTCAAATACAATATATGAAAGGTCGAAGCAGGACAACAATCCATTACCAACATCCACGGACACACGTCCGATCACTATACAACAAGGGTAAACCCGGATCGCTATAACCTCCCCTTAAAGAATTTCGTCCTAAATTAAAACAAGTTTTTGAAAAACAAGCATTTTTCTCCATTTTAAACAATGTCATAACTCAACATTTAACAATTTGACCCATTACCCGGTCATCCATCTCCTATTAAGAGACATTTCTCAACATGTACATTTCAACATGCAATTTCTTTCCATTTCAACCATTTCCCACATATATGGTTTACAATTTATATCATAAGCAATAATCATGATACAACTTTATTTCTATAATATAGCCAACATATGCAATATTATAATCAACTCCCATAACAAGGCAAGCTCTACAACATTTACATTAACCAAAACATACATCATGTTTTACCACTTAAGACATTTCAAATGTTCTTAAAGTTCATTACAATTACAAAATTGCAACACTTGATTACACATCAACAAATAAGTCCGGATATTTCTCACGGACTCCCAACTCACGCTCCCAAGTGGCCTCCTCCACTCGTGATGTTTCCACAAAACCTTAACCAAAGGGATGGTCTTACCACGCAGGACTTGATCCCGCCTATCCAAGTCCTGAACTGGTCTCTCCTCATACGAGGCATCCTCATCTACCCCTAAGTCGGTCCAATCCAACACGTGTGATGGATCCGGCTCATACTTCCGAAGCATACTCACATGAAACACGTCATGAACTCAGGACAATTGTGGCGGCAAAGCTAAGCGGTAAGCAACCTCGCCAATCCTCTCAAGGATCTCAAAAGGACCAATAAACCGAGGGGATAACTTCCCTCTTCCCAAATCTCAACAAACCCGCCTAGGTGATATCTTCGAAGACGTGATCACCCACCTCAAACTCAACGGTCTCCTCCTACGGTCGGCATAGGACTTGGCGACTGGTCAGAACAAGCCTCCTACGGATAAGCTCAACTTTCTCCGTCGTCTCCCTAACCAACTCGGACCCAACAAGGTGTGTCACCCACCTCGGCCCAACAAAGCGAGACCTACAAGGTCGGCCATACAAGGCCTCAAACGGTGCCATACCGATACTAGATCAAAAGCTTATTGTAGGCAAACTCCACCGTGGTAAGTGCCTCTCCATGTCCCATCAAATCAAGGACACAACCTCAAGCATATCCTCAAGGATCTGAATGGTACGCCGGAGCCCATCACCGAGGATGATAAGTCAGACTAAAGGTCACTTAGTACCTAAAGCACTCTGCAAACTCGCCACAACCTAGCGAAGAAACGAGGATCTCTATCTCGAGACGATCGTCACTGGGCCCCCGTGCAATCTCACTATGTCCCGAACATACAAGTCGGCAAGATGATCTACTGAATCTCTCACGCGCATTGGAATGAAATGTGCCGACTTGGTCAACCGGTCTACAACCACCCAAATAGTGTCACTACCCCGAGTCTTGGAAGACCTACAACGAAGTCCATGGTGACATGCTCCCACTTCCACTCGGCAATAGGCAAGGGTTGTAACAAACCGGGCCTCGATCTCGACCTTCACTTTGGCGGCAAGTAAGGCACTTAGACACTAAGATCGCCACATCTCTCTTCATACCCCGCCACCAAACCGACGACCCAAATCCGATACATCTTAGTACCTCCGGATGCACCGCAAGCGCGAATGATGGAACTCTCGAGTACCTCCTCTCGACAGACTCGGCACAAACAGACGGTCTCGGTATCTCAAACTCGGTCGGGATACGTCAAACCCTTCTCAACTTTCCCATTGGAGACCTTCTCTGAGGATTCTACCTCAAGGTCACCTCTGTGCCTCTAACACTCGAGTCACAAGTGTAGGTTCTTGCAACAACGAAAAACAAGGCCGCAGCCTCAACGGATTCGCCCAGAAGCAAGTCAAACTCGCCAAGTGCCCCCAACATCTCCCACTCTCGGATGGCTACACAAGCTACATCACTAATGGATTTCCTACTAAGGGCATCGGCCACAACATTGGCCTTCCCTGGGTGATAATGCAACTCGAAGTCGTAATCTTCTATAAACTCCATCCACCTCCTCTGCCTCAAGTTCAAGTCTCTCTGTGAAAACAGATACTTCAGACTTTTATGATCCGAGAACACCTCGAATCTCTCACCATAAAGGTAGTGCCTCCAGATTTTCAAGGCAAAAATCACAGCCGCTAACTCTAGGTCGTGTGTAGGGTAGTTCTTCTCGTGTATTTTTAACTGACGTGAGCCATAAGCTACCACTTTCCCTCCCTGCATCAACACACAACCCAAACCCTCTCGTGAGGCATCACAATAGACTGCATAACCCAACCCTCTCTCCGGAATAATCAAGACTGGAGCGGTGGTCAATCTAACTTTCAACTCCTGAAACGACTTTTCACAAGTCTCACTCCATACAAATTTGACTCCCTGGCGAGTCAACCTAGTCAACGGCGGCTAACACGGAGAAATCTTTCACAAATCGACGTAGTACCCGGCTAATCCCGTAAAATGCGGATCTCAAACACACTCTTAAGTGTGCCCGGTCTTGCCTTGCCTCGGTCTTGGATGTATCAACAGACACCCCTTCCCTAAACTACATGGCCTAAGAACTTGACTTCTCTTAGCGAACTCGCACTTCCCAAACTTGGCATCTGACCTATGGGCTCTAAGCAATTCAAGCACCACTCTCAAGTGTTCCTCGTGCTCTTGCTCGAGGGTGAATAGATAAGAATGTCGCCCACAAAACGACCACAAAAGCGATCCAAGAATTCCGGAAGATCCGGTTCATCAAGTCCATAAAGACTGCCGGTGCATTAGTGAGCCCAAATGGCATCACTAGAAACTCATAATGGCCATACCGCATACGGAATGCCGTCTTCGGAATGTCCTCCTCTCTGACCCTCAACTGGGGGTAACGCCACCTCAAATCTATCTTAGAGAAACAACGGAACCCTTCAACTGGTCGAACAAATCATCTATACGGGGCATAGGGTACTTATTCTTAACCGTAGCCCGATTCAACTTCCGGTAGTCGATACACAACCTCAAGGCACCATCTTTCTTTTTAGCAAAGAGGGCCGGTGCTCCCCACGGCGATACACTAGGCTTAAGCCCTTATTTAGCAATTCTTGGAGCTGACCTTTCAACTCAATCACCTCTGCCGGTGCAAAACGATAAGGCGCCATAGAAATCGGCGCCGTGCCGGGCACAAAATCAATAGAGAACTCTATCTCTCGGTGGGGTGGCAAAACAATAAGATCCTCGGGAAAGACATCTGCGTATTCACAAACTACCCTTGGCAACTCAATCTGGTCTCATCACACTCACCATTCTCAAAACTAGCAAGTAAACTACTAAGCTCATTCCGCCATGACCGCACCTAATGGCACAATACTACCAACCCGGTCTCCTAAAAGTGGAAAAACTCCCGTTCACATCAGACAAAGAGTAACCCTCTGGCGGTAGCAATCAATAACCGCCCGGTATGACGATAACCAGTCCATAACCAAAATAACATCAAAGCCCTTCATGGGCATAACTACAAATGGAAAAGGAAGTCGATGATCGTTGACCTCTAAATCACAACCTCTACATCCGTGCCTCAAAATTAACTCACCCCCAATAGGTGACACAACGCAAATAAGAGATGCTAAAAGTGCTAACTCCAGTTCCAACACAGATGCAAATGTAGCAGATACAAAAGAATGAGATGCACCCGTGTCAATCAACACTCTAGCAACCGAATTGCAAAACAAAAAGGTACCTCTCACTACTGATGGAGCCGGTACTAGGTCTGTGCAGCAGCAAGATACACGCCCTGTAGGCCCTGATCTACACCTTTCGCCTCTCAGCATAGGATCTTTATCTTGGCTGGGACAGCAAGCCCCGGATTAGCCCTCGAGGCTGCCTCGAGCTGGCTGAAATCCCTGCGTCTGTCTAGAACCAGACGCTCCTGATGTGGCACTCAACCGTGGGCAATACCTCTTCATGTGCCCGGCCGCCCACACTGTAACACGATCTGGTGCCCCTGCCGAACTCGACTCTCGTGGTCTGGTGACGAAAGCGACCCTCGACCCCGCCTTGGGCAACAAGCCTTGTGACCCGGTGGCCACACTTGTAAGTGAACTCTCCTGTTGCCCTCCGGAGCACTCAGTCTTTGGGAAAGTCGACCTGGCCAAACCACCCTGGGACGGCTGAGGGTTATAACCCTTCTGCCTCCTACCATCACCCTATCCCTCTTGGCCCTCTTGGAGCCCCCATGTTTCTCTTCTTCTCCCTCTGCATCATCGGCTCCATATGAGCCGCAAGATCCACCAAATGCCTGTACTCTCGAATGTAAGGTCCACCAACTTTCAACTTGAGATCCCACCTCAACTTCCGCTCAAACTCATAGCAACGGCGCTCCTCTGTCGCCACAAGTTCAGGTGCAAACCTGGACAAGCTAGTAAATGTAGCCTCAAACTCGGCCACAGACAAACCATCCTGCTTAAGCTTGGTAAACTGATCCCTTAGTCTCTCTCTAGCCACTGCGGATAAAAACCTCTCCTGGAAAGCATTCACAAACGCCTCCCAAGTACCACCCACACGAACTTTCTCATACTTCCACCATTGACCCGCATCTCCCTTCAGCTGGAAGGATGCCAAGGTCACTTTCAATGCTCCGTCCTCAATGCCTAGCATTTCGAACGTTTTACTCATCTGTTCTAGCCACTCGTCTGCCTTCAATGGCTCCTTAGGATCCCCAACAAACTCCTCCGGGTTAGACCGGAAGAACTCCCTCTTCAAGAAAGAAGGTCCTGCCTCAGTTGCCTGATTTCCTGCTCTGAGAATACCTAAGGCCCCTGCTATCTCTCGGGCCAAGGCACCCATAGCCTGCTGACCCACTGGCTCGGCCACATTGGCCTGACCAACCCCTTCTGAATCGCTAGGAATCTCATCCGTAATGGCACTTCCTGTCTTCTAGGCCTACCACGCCTACCACCTCTTGCTCGTCCTGACATCCTAATAAAGGTAACCCAAAACATTAGCACATTTATAAACGTGCCAAAACTAGACACTCATGACCTAATACATGGATAACTGTAATTCATTCACGTAAGCACATAAACACATAAGCACTTACAATTTCATTTCCGGATGATAGCGATCCCAAAGGCGTTACTAGAGTACTGGGTTAGAAACAAAGATTGATCAAGTGCCTTTCCAACGGACTCTCGAAACCCAAAGATCGATCAACATCCTAGAAACTAAATCCCATACCCAAATAATCACATAAGCATGTTATCACATAAGCATATATCGATACACCTAAGTCTCTATCGAGCGAGACAAACCCATTGTGATTCTAATCACTTCCCACGTACCCAAGGTATTCGAACCCGGTATGCTCTGATACCAAGTTGTAACGCCCTCAAAATAATGATATTAAACCAACAATATTAACATGCTATGATATATAAAAGGTCCACGTCCTTCCATTCATCAGAGTGCTATTACAAAAGGTATTACATGTTAACAACAAAGCAAATGCCCTACAGGCTTCTGACTTTCAAGTTAACTTTTGGTTACAAGAAAGTAGAGACCTAACTCATTTACACTTTAAGCCCAAGGCTTGAATTTACATGTAACACTGAAAAAGGAAAGACAACCAAAAAGTCCATCCGCCACTAGCCTCCCAAGCTAAGTCCTTGGAGGTGGCATGCTACCAGTACCTGAAAATGATGTTCCCATATAGGGTGAGCCACAAATGAGAGAAATATACTAAACCGATTATAAATAATGACTAAAAGATTAACAATTGATAGATGGTCAATTCTTTTACATTCTTTCATCACATCAACAAATATAAACAAAAGCAGTTACATTCATACTTTCCATGACAAGCATACATGCTCTGCCAATATATTTCTAGATAAGCATACATGCTCTATCTCGGAGTTCATCCTATCTCCTCCTGTAACATCCGGTTTAGAGGTCCATCCCTATCTTCCCTAAACCATGAGTACATCCCTATCTCCTCCAACACAACACAATGCATATATATAACAATTATACACATCACATATCAATACATAAAATCAATGTATTCTTTCCATCGTCATAACCCATGACCCAATTCTATCTCAATTCCTCATTTTCCACAATTAATTATTCAAATTAATTAATCAATGTAATTAGGACGTTTCCATAATTAACATTACAACCCTTAGGTTCAAATTTCACTAATGTTTCAACATTAATTCCATGTTTCTATACCAAACATGCTTCTAGGTTTATTATAGACAAAACCCCAAACTTTTATAAAATTACACAATGGCCCAAAGTTTTCCCAAAATTACACAACAACTACCAACATATCAAAATGCTAAAATTTCAAAGACAAAATCCATAAAGAGGAGTAGGATATCCCTACCTCAAAGTTTAAGCCCAAAAGGAGATGAAGACCCAAGAATCAAAGTGCTCCAAACACCGACTTTTTCAGATTAAATCGAAGCCCTCGACAACCTCTACCTTTTTAACAAAGCAAGATGGAAAGGAAATGATCCTAGATAGATCAAACCTTAGAGAGTGTAAAGTTAGAGAGAGAAGCTCTCGGATCGGAGGATTGGATCAAAAGTTTATAAAAATCTGATTTGAAACTTCATTGCTTGTCGGCGATATAAATAGGCTCGCTCGGCGAAGACTTGGTCGCCGAGCGACCTGAAAACCGTAGCTCGAGCCAAGAAGGTCTCGCTCGAGCCAACATCCTAGAAACTCGCTCGAGCGAAGAAAAGCTCGCTCGAGCCAGGAGCTCGACCCTTCAGGTCTGCAACTAGACGCACGCTCGAGCGACGAACCGCTCGCTCGAGCGAAGACCGAACCAGATCGCTCGAGCCAAGAATCAGCTCGAGCCAGAAATCATGGTGTTCAGGTCCAGCCCAGACGCAGTCGCTCGCTCGAGCGAAGCCGCTCTGGCTCGACCCACCAGACACAAAACTCAACGCTCGCTCGAGCGACCAACTCCTCGCTCGAGCGAAGAACAAAAATTCTGGGCAGCAACCCTTGGCTCCCGAACACAACCAACCTGAAACAAACCTGCCCAACACATCCTATAACTCAAATACAATATATGAAAGGTCGTAAACAGGACAACAATCCATTACCAACATCCACGGACACACGTCCGGATCACTATACAACAAGGGGTAAACCCGGGATCGCTATAGTATCCCTACCTTGAAGTTTGAGCCCAAACAGAGATGAAGACCCAACGACCAACGTGCTTTAAATCCAAAGTTTTTCAGATTAAATTGAAGCTCTCAACACCCTTTATCTTTTTAACAAAGGCCCTAGGGTAGATTCACACTCTAGAGAGATCAAATCTTAGAGAGAGAGTAAGTTTAGAGAGAGAGGGTCTTGGATCTAGGGTTTGAAAAGAAAAGGGAATGAAAAAGTGATGTTTAAAATCGCTGCTGTCCGCTGATATAAAACAGGCTCGCTCGAGCGAAGACTTGGTCGCTCGAGCGACCAGATACAGAAAACTCTCACTCGAGCCAAGAAGGTCTCGCTCGAGCCAACAACCCAGAAGCACGCTCGAGTGACAGAATGCTCGCTCGAGCCACCAAGTCAAACCCTCAGGTCTGCAACCAGACGCACGCTCGAGCGACGGACTGCTCGCTCGAGCGAAGAACAAACCAGACCGCTCGAGCGAGGAAAAGCTTGCTCGAGCCAAGAAATGCAACTCTCAGGTCCAGAACCAGATACAATCGCTCGCTCGAGCGAAGCCACTCTGGCTCGATCCACCAGATACAAAAACTCAACTCTCGCTCAAACGAAGAAACCCTGGCTCGAGTGAAGGACCAAAACAAGAAGCTCGCTCGAGCGAAGGTCCAGAAATCTGGGCAACAACACTTGACTCCCAAACACAACCAACCTGTAACAAACCCGCCCAACACATCCTATAACTCAAATACGAAGTATGAAAGGATGTAAACAAGATATAAACAACTACTAACATCCACGGAACCAAGTCTGGATCACTGTATAACAAGGGGTAAAACTCGAGATCGCTATAAATTAAATAAAAAATGGAAATTGAATAAAAATAAAAATGGAAGTTGCATAAAATTAAAAATGAAAGTTGCATAAAAATAAAAATGGAAGTTCATTTAAGAAAAATGGAAGTTGCATAAAATTAAAAATGGAAGTTCATTCAAGAACTTCCATTTTTATTTTATTTCCAAATAGATGTTTAAGGTATATAGTGGTTTATTGAATGAACCGTTTTTATTTAATTTCCAAATAGATCGTTAACGTATAGTGGTTTCTTGAATGAACTTCCGTTGTTAATTTTAAGCAACTTCATTTTTTTATTTAATACCCAAATAGACCAACTTCCATATTTAAATTCCAAATAGATCGTTAAGGTCAATTTCCTTTTCTATTCAACTTTCTTTTATATTCAAATTCCATTGTTAATTTTAGGGAACTTTAATTTTTAATTTTATGCAACTTCCATTTTTATTCAACTTCTTTTTTTTATTAATTTTCAAATAGATCGCTAAGGCATAATGATTTCTTGAATGAACTTCTATTTTTATTTTTATTCAACTTCTATAGTTATTCAATTTCCTTTTCTATTCAAGTTCCATTTTTATTTAATTTCCAATATATCGTTAAGGTATAGTGTGATCTTAAATGAACTTCCATTGTTAATTTTATGCAACTTCCATTTTTATTCAATTTCCTTTTCTATTCGACTTCATTTTTTACTTAATTTCTAAATAAATCGTTAGGGTATAGTGGTTTATTGAATGAACTTCCATTATTAATTTTATGCAACTTCCATTTTTATTAACTTTCATTTTATATTCAACTTCCATTTTTATTCAATTTCCTTTTCTATTTAGCTTCCTTTTTTATTTAATTTCCAAATAAATCGTTAGGGTATAGTAGTTTATTGGATGAACTTCAATTTTTAATTGTATGCAACATCCATTTTTATTTTTATTTAATTTTCTTTTTTATTCAACTTTCTTTCTTATTTCCTTTCCAAATAGATTGTTAAGTTATAGAAAAAGAAATTGCATAAAAATGGAAGTTGAATAAAATTAAAAATGGTAGTTGCATAAAATTAACAATGGAATTTAATTCAATAAACCACTATACCTTAACGATCTATTTGGAAATTAAATAAAAAAGAAGTTCAATAGAAAAGGAAATTGAATAAAAATTTAAGTTGAACAAAAATAAAAATGGAAGTTGCATAAAATTAAAAGTGGATGTTCATTCAAGAAACCATTATACCTTAACGATCTATTTGGAAAGTAAATAAAAAAATGAAGTCGAATAGAAAAGGAAATTGAAAAAAAATTGAAGTTCATTCAAAAAACACACTATACCTTAACGATCTATCTGGAAATTAAATAAAAAAGGTAACGATCTATTTGGAAATTAAATAAAAATGGAAGTTGATTAAAAATAAAAATGGAAGTTGTATAAAATTAAACTTCCATTTTTATTCAATTTTCTTTTTTCTTTAATTTCCGTTTTTATTCAATTCCCTTTTCTATTCAATTTCCTTTTCTATTTAATTTCCAAATAGATCGTTAAGGTATAGGGGTTTCTTAAATGAACTTACATTGTTAATTTTATGCAACTTCTATTTTTAATCAACTTCCTTTTTCATTTAATTTCCAAATAGATCATTAAGATATAGTGCTTTCTTGAATTAACTTCCATTTTTAATTTTTGGAAATTAAATAAAAGAGGATGTTGAATAGAAAAGGAAATTGAATAAAAATGGAAGTTGAATAAAAATAAAAATATATTTGGAAATTAAATAAAAATGGAAAAGAAAGTTGAATAGAAAGGGAAATTGTATTTAGAAATTAAATTAAAAAGGAAATTGAATAAAATTAAAAATGGATGTTGCATAAAATTAACAATGGAAGTTCTTTCAAAAAACCACTATACCTTAACAGTTGATTTGGAAATTAAATAAAAAAGAAAGATAGATAGAAAAGGAAATTGAATAAAAATGGAATTTGTATAAAATTAACAATGGAAGTTGATTCAAGAAACCACTATACCTGAATAAAAATGGAAGTTGAATAAAAATAAAAATGGAAGTTGCATAAGATTAACAATGGAAGTTCATTGAATAAAATTAACAATGGAAGGTCATTCAGGAAACCACTTGTACTTACGATCTTTTTGTTTTTAATAAACTTCCATTTTTAATTATATGCAACTTCCATTTTTATTTTTATTCAACTTCAATTTTTATTCAATTTCCATTTCTATTCAACTTCCTTTTTTTTGTTTAATTTCCAAATAGATTGTTAAGGTATAGTGGTTTCTTCAATGAACTTCCATTTTTAATTATATGCAACTTCCATTTTTATTTTTATTCAACTTCCATAATTATTCAATTTCCCGTTCTATTCAACTTCCTTTTTTATTTAATTTCCAAATAGATCGTTAATGTATAATGGTTTCTTGAATTAACTTCCATTTTTAATTTTATGCAACTTCCATTTTTAATTTTATTCAACTTCCATTTTTATTCAATTTCATTTTTTATTCAACTTCCTTTTTTCTTTAATTTCCAAATAGATCGTTAAGGTATAATGATTTCTTGAATTAACTTCCATTGTTAATTTTAGGCAACTTGCATTTTTATTCAATTTTCTTTTCTATTCAACCTCATTTTTTTTTTTAATTTCCAAATAAATCGTTAAGGTATAATGGTTTCTTGAATAAACTTCCATTGCTAATTTTATGTAACTTCAATTTTTATTCAACTTCCAAATAGATCATTAAGGTATATTGGTTTCTTGAATGAACTTCCATTGTTAATTACATGCAACTTTCATTTTTATTTTTATGCAACTTCCATTTTTGTTTTTATTCAATTTCCTTTTCTATTCAACGTCCCTTTATATTTAATTTCCAAATAGATTGTTAACGTGTAGTGGTTTCGTCAATGAACTTCCATTGTTAAAATTATGCAAATTTCATTTTTATTTTTATTCAGCATCCATTTTTATTCAATTTCCTCTTCTATTCAACTTCCTGTTTTATTTAATTTCCAAATAGATCGTTAAAGTATAGTGGTTTCTTGAATGAACTTTCATTGTTAATTTTATTCAACTTCCATTTTTATTTGATTTCTTTTTCTATTCAACTTCTATTGTTAATTTTATGCAACTTTCATTTTTATTCTTATTGAACTTCCATTTTTATTCAATTTGTTTTTCTATCTATCTTTCTTTTTTATTTAATTTCCAAATAGATCGTTAAGGTAGAGCGGTTTCTTGAATGAACTTCCATTTTTATTCAATTTCCTTTTCAGTTCAACTTCCATTTTTTATTTTATTTCAATTTTCATTTTTATTCAATTTCTTTTTTTATTCAACTTCTTTTTTATTTAATTTCCAAATAGATCGTTAAGGTATAATAGTTTCTTCAATGAACTTCCATTTTTACTCAATTTCTTTTTTATTTAATTTCCAAATAGATCGTTAAGGTATAGTGGTTTCTTGAATTAACTTCCATTGTTAATTTAAGGCAGCTTCCATTTCAAGAAACCATTATACCTTAATGATCTATTTGGAATCAACTTCCATTGTTAATTTTTATTCAACTTCCTTTTTTATTTAATTTCCAAATAGATCGTTAAGTTATACTGGTTTATTGAATGAACTTTCATTTTTAATTATATGCAACTTCCGTTTTATTTTTACTCAACTTCAATTTTTATTCAATTTTGATTTCTATTCGACTTGCTTTTTTATTTAACTTCCATTTTTATTTTCTATTCAACTTCTTTTTTTTTTAATTTCCAATAGATCGTTAAGGTATAGTGGTTTCGTGAATTAACTTCCATTTTTATGCAACTTCCATTTTTCTTCAATTTCCTTCTCTATTCAACTTCCATTTTTATTTAATTTTCACATAGATCGTTAAGTTATAGTGGTTTATTGAATGAACTTCCTATTCTATTCCACTTTATTTTTTTATTTACTTTCCAAATAGATCGCTAAGGTATAATGGTTTTTTGAATAAACTTCAATTTTTAATTATATGCAACTTCCATTTTTATTTTTATTCATCTTCCATTTTTATCCAATTTCATGTTCTATTCAACTTCCTTTTTCATTTAATTTCCAAATATATCATTAAGATATAGTGCTTTCTTGAATGAACTTCCATTTTTGTTCAACTTCAATTTTTATTTAATTTCCAAATAGATTTTTATTTTTATTCAACTTCTATTTTTATTCAATTTCTTTTTCTATTCAACTTCCTCTTTTATTTAATTTCCAAAAGTTGAATAAAAATAAAAATGGAAGTTGCATAAAATTAACAATGGAAGTTAATTTAAGAAACCACTATACCTTAACGATCTATTTGGAAATTAAATTAAAAACGAAATTAAATAAAAAAGAAAGTTGAATTGAAAAGTAACTTGAATAAAAATGGAAGTTGAATAGAAAAGTAAATTGAATAAAAATGGAAGTTGAAATAAAATAAAAATGGAAGTTGAATAGAACATGAAATTGAATAAAAATGAAAGTTGACTAAAATTAACAATGGAAGTTTATTCAAGAAACCACTATACCTTAACGATCTATTTGGAAATCAAATAAAAATGGAAGTTGCATAGAAAAAGAAATTGAATAAAAATGGAAGTCGAATAAAAATAAAAATGAAAGTTGCATAAAATTAAAAATGGAAGGTCATTCAAGAAACCACTATACCTTAACGATCTATGTGGAAGTTGAATAGAAATGAAAATTGAATAAAAATGGAAGTTGAATAAAAATAAAAACGGAGGTTCATTCAAGATCACACTATATCTTAACGATCTTTTTGGATATTAAATAAAAAAAGAAGTTGAATAGAAAAAGAAATTGAACAAAAATGGAAGTTCATTCAAGAAACTAGTGTACCATAACAATCTATTTGGAAATTAAATAAAAAATGGAAGTTGAATAAAAATAAGTTATAGTGGTTTATTGAATGAACTTCCAGTTTTAATTTAATTTCCAAATAGATCGTTAAGGGATGTTGCATAAAACTAAAAATGGAAGTTGAATAAAATTAGAAATGGAAGTTAATTCAAAAAACCACTATAGCTTAACGATCTATTTGAAAATTAAGTAAAAAAAGAAGTTGAATAGAAAAAAAAATAGAATAAAAATGGAAGTTCAATAAAAATAAAAACTGGAAGTTGCCTTAAATTAACAATGGAAGTTAATTCAAGAAACCACTATACCTTAACGATC
The DNA here is from genome assembly GCA_025200525.1 of Camellia lanceoleosa. Classification (NCBI taxonomy): domain Eukaryota; kingdom Viridiplantae; phylum Streptophyta; class Magnoliopsida; order Ericales; family Theaceae; genus Camellia; species Camellia lanceoleosa. Next base: position 742,438 of record JANUSC010000057.1, read on the forward strand.
TATTTAGAAATTAAATAAAAAAGGAAGTTGAATTGAAAAGTAAATTGAATAAAAATGGAAGTTGCATAAAATTAACAATGTAAGTTCATTTAAGAAACCACTCTACCTTAACGATCTATTTGGAAATTAAGTAAAAAATGAAGTTGAATAAAAAAGGAAATTGAATAAAAATGAAAGTTGAATAAAATTAACAATGGAAGTTGAATAAAAATAAAAATTGAAGTTGAATAAAAATAAAAATAAAAGTTAAATAAAAATAAAAATGAAAGTTGTATGAAATTAAAAATGGAAGTTCATTCAAGAAACTAGAAGTTGAATAAAAATAAAAATCGAAATTGAATAAAAATAAAAATAGAAGTTGCATAAAAATAAAAATGGAAGTTGCATAAAATAAAAATGGAAGTTGCGTAAAACTAAAAATGGTAGTTGCATAAAATTAAAAATTGAATAAAAAAAGGAAGTTGAATAGAAAATGGAAGTTGCATAAAATTAATAATAGAAATTCATTCAAGAATCTATTTGGAAATTAAATAAAAAATAATATTGAATGGAAAAGAGAATTGAATAAAAATGGAAGTCAAATAAAAGTAAAAATGGAAGTAACCAAAAAGTAAAAACGGAAGTTCATTCAATAAACCACTATACCTTAACGATCTATTTGAAAATTAAAAAACAAAGGAAATTGAATAGAAAAAGAAATTAAAATAAACTACTATACCCTAGCGATTTATTTGGAAATTAAGTAAAAAAAAAAAAGTTGAATTGAAAACAAAATTAAAAGGGAAGTTGAATAAAAATGCAAGTTTAAATTTTATGCAACTTCCATTTTTATTTTTATTCAACTTAAATTTTTATTCAATTTCCTATTCAATTCAACTTCATTTTTTTATTTACTTTCCAAATAGATCGCTAAGGTGTAATGGTTTCTTGAATTAACTTCCATTTTTAATTTTATGCAACTTTCATTTTTAATTTTATTCAACTTCCATTTTTATTCAATTTCCTTTTTTATTCAACATCCTTTTTTCTTTAATTTCCAAATAGATCGTTAAGGTATATTGGTTTCTTGAATTAACTTCCATTGTTAATTTTAGCCAACTTGCATTTTTATTTAATTTCCAAATAGATCGTTAAGGTATAATGGTTTCTTGAATAAACTTCCATTGTTAATTTTATGCAACTTCCATTTTTATTCAACCTCCTTTTGTATTCAACTTCCAAATAGATCATTAAGGTATATTGGTTTCTTGAATGAACTTCCATTGTTAATTATATACAACTTTCATTTTTATTTTTATGCAACTTCCATTTTTGTTTTTATTCAATTTCCTTTTCTATTCAACGTCCTTTTTTATTTAATTTCCAAATTGATCGTTAAGTTATAGTGGTTTCTTTAATGAACTTCCATTTTTAATTTTTGGAAATTAAATAAAGAGGAGTTGAATAGAAAAGGAAATTGAATAAAAATGGAAGTTGAATAAAAATAAAAATCTATTTGGAAATTAAATAAAAATGGAAGTTGAATAAAAATAGAAGTTCATTCAAGAAAGCAATATGTCTTAACGATCAATTTGGAAATTAAATGAAAAAGGAAGTTGAATATAACATGAAATTAGATAAAAATGGAAGATGAATAAAAATAAAAATGGAAGTTGCATGTAATTAAAAATTGAAGTTTATTCAAAAAACCATTATACCTTAGCGATCTATTTGGAAAGCAAATAAAAAAATAAAGTTGAATAGAATAGGAAGTTCATTCAATAAACCACTATAACTTAACGATCTATATAGAAATTAAATAAAAATAGAATTTGAATAGAGAAGGAAATTGAAGAAAAATGGAAGTTAATTCAAGAAATCACTATACCTTAACGATCTATTGGAAATTAAAAAAAAAAAGAAGTTGAATAGAAAAATGAAAATGGAAGTTAAATAAAAAAGGAAGTTGAATAGAAATGGAAATTGAATAAAAATTGAAGTTGAGTAAAAATAAAATGGAAGTTGCATATAATTAAAAATGAAAGTTCATTCAATAAACCAGTATAACTTAACGATCTATTTGGAAATTAAATAAAAAAAGGAAGTTGAATAAAAATTAACAATGGAAGTTGATTCCAAATAGATTGTTAAGTTATAGTGGTTTCTTGAAATGGAAGTTGCCTTAAATTAACAATGGAAGTTAATTCAAGAAACCACTATACCTTAACGATCTATTTGGAAATTAAATAAAAAAGGAAATTGAATAAAAATGGAAGTTCATTCAAGAAACTACTACATCTTAATGATCTATTTGGAAATTAAATAAAACAGAAAGTTGAATAGAAAAGGAAATTGAATAAAAATGGATGTTGAATTAAAATAAAAATGAAAGTTGCATAATTTTAACAATGGAAGTTTATTCAAGAAACCACTATAACTTAACGATCAATTTGGAAATTAAATAAAAAAGGACGCTGAATTGAAAAAGAAATTGAATAAAAACAAAAATGGAAGTTGCATAAAAATAAAAATGAAGCTTGCATATAATTAACAATGGAAGTTCATTCAAGAAACCAATATATCTTAATGATCTATTTGGAAGTTGAATACAAAAGGAAGTTGAATAAAAATGAAAGTTGCATAAAATTAACAATTGAAGTTTATTCAAGAAACCATTATACCTTAACGATCTATTTGGAAATTAAAGAACAAATGAAGTTGAATAGAAAAGGAAATTGAATAAAAATGCAAGTTGCCTAAAATTAACAATAGAAGTTAATTCAAGAAACTAATATACCTTAACGATTTATTTAGAAATTAAATAAAAAAGGAAGTTGAATAGAAAAGGAAATTGAATAAAAATGGATGTCGCATAAAATTAAAAATGGAGGTCATAATACCTTAACGATCTATTTGGAAATTTAAAAAAAAAATTAACAATGGAAGTTCATTCAATAAACCACTATACCTTAACGGTCTATTTGAAAATTGAACAAAAATGGAAGTTGCACAAAATTAAAAATCGAAGTTCATTTTTTTTCAATTTCCTATTCTATTCAACTTTCTTTTTTTATTTAATTTCCAAATAGATCGTTAAGGTATAGTGGTTTATCGAATAAACTTCCACTTTTAATTTTATGCAACTTCCATTTTTATTCAATTTATTTCTATTCAGCTCCTTTTTTTTTTATTTAATTTCCAAAATAGATCGTTAAGGTATAGTGGTTTCTTGAATGAACTTCAATTGTGAATTTTATGCAACTTCCATTTTTATTCAATTTCCCTTTCTATTCAACTTCGTTTTTTTATTTAATTTCCAAATAGATCGTTAAGGTATAGTGGTTTCTTGAATGAATTTCGATTTTTATTTTTATGCAACTTCCATTTTTATTCAATTGTCTTTTCTATTCAACTTCATTTTTTATTTAATTTCCAAATAGATCGTTAAGGTAAAGTGGTTTCTTGAATGAACTTCGATTTTTAATTTTATGCAACTTCCATTTTTATTCAATTTCCTTTTCTATTCAACTTACTTTTTTGTTTAATTTCCAAATAGATCGTTAAAGTATAGTGGTTTATTGAATGAACTTCCATTTCTATTCAACTTCCTTTTTTATTTAATTTCCAAATAGATTGTTAAGATATAGTGGTTTCTTGAATAAACTTCCATTTTTAATTTTCAATTTCCTTTTCTATTCAACTTCTATTTTTATTCAATTTCCCTTTCTATTCAACTTCTTTTTTTATTTAATTTCCACATAATACCTTAACGATCTATTTGGCAATTAAATAAAAAAGGAAGTTGAATAAAAATGGAAATTGAATAATGAAATAAAAAAGGAAGTTGAATAGAAAAGTAAAGTGAATAAAAATGGAAGTTGCATAAAATTAACAATGGAAGTTAATTCAATAAACTTCCATTTTTTATTCAATTCTCTTTTTTATTTAATTTCTAAATAGATCGTTAAGGTATAGATCATTAAGGTATAGTGGTTTCTTGATTGAACTTCCATTGTTAATTTTATGCAACTTCAATTTATATTTTTCTTCAATTTCCAAATAGCCTAAAATTAAAATGGAAGTTGCATAAAATTAACAATTGAAGTTCATTGAAGAAACCACTATACCTTAACGATCTATTTGGAAATTAAATAAAAAAGAATGTCGAATAAAAAAGAAAATAAAAATATAAATGGAAGTTGAATAAAATTAAAAATGGAAGTTGAATAAAAATAAAAATGGAAGTCGAATAAAATTAAAAATAGAAATGGAAGTTGCATAAAACTAACAATGTAAGTTAATTCAAGAAACCACTATACCTTAACGATCTATTTGGAAAGTAAATAAAAAAGGAAGTTGAATAGAAAATTAAATTGAATAGAAATGGAAATTGCATAAAAATGGAAGTTGAATAAAAATAAAAATTGAAGTTGAATAAATATGGAAGTTGAATAGAAAAGAAACCACTATACCTTAACGTATAGTGGTTACTTGAATGATCTTCCAAGAAACCACTATACCTTAAGGATCTATTTTAAAATTAAATAAAAATGGAAGTTGAATAAAAACTAAAAATGGAAGTTGCATAAAATTAAAAGTGGATGTTCATTCAAGAAACCACTATACGTTAACGATCAATTTGGAAATTAAATAAAAAAATGAACTCGAATAGAAAAGAAGTTGAATAAAAATGGAAGTTGAATAAAAATAAAAATGGAAACCACTATACCTTAACGATCTATTTGGAAGTTAAATAAAAAAAGGAAGTTGCATAAAATTAAAAATGGAAGTTCATTGAAGAAACCACTATACCTGAACGATAAAAATAAAAATGGAAGTTGCATAAAATGGAAGTTCAATAAAAATAAAAACCGAAGTTCATTCAAGAAACCACTGTACCTTAATGATTTATTAGGAAATTAAGTTAAAAAGGAAGTTGAATAGAAAAGGAAATTGAATAAAAATGGAAGTTGCATATAATTAAACCACTATACCTTAACGAATTATTTGGAAATTAAATAAAAATGGAAGTTGAATAGAAAAAGAAATTGAATAAAATCAGAAGATGAATAAAAATGAAAATGGATGTTGAATAAAAATGGAAGTTCATTGAAGACGCCACTATACCTTAACGATCTATTTGGAAATTAAATAAAAAAACAAATTGAATAAAAATGGAAGATGAATAAAAATTAAAAATGGAAGTTGAATAGAAAAGAAAATTAAATAAGAAAGAAAGATGAATAAAAAAGAAATTGAATAACTATGGAAGTTGAAGAAAAATAAAAAAAGAAGTTGTATAAAATTAACAATGGAAGTTGCCTAAAATTGAAAATGGAAGTTGAATAAAAACAAAAATGGAAGTTCCTCCAATAAACTACTATACCTTAACAATCTATTAGGAAATTGAATAAAAATGGAAGTTGAGTAAAAATAAAATTGGAAGTTGCATAAAATTAAAAATAGAAGTTGAACAAAAAGGGAAGTTGAATAAAAATGGAAGTTGAATAAAAATAAAAATGGAAGTTGCATAAAATTAACAATGGAAGTTCATAAAATTAAAAATTGAAGTTCATTCAAGAAACCACTATTCTTAACGATCTATTTGGAAATTATATAAAAAAGAAAGTTGAATAGAAAAGGAAATTGAATAAAAATGGAAGTTGCATAAAATTAAAAATGGAAGTTCATTCGAGAAACCACTATCCCTTAATGATCTATTTGGAAATTAAATAGAAAAGGAAATTGAATAAAAATGGAAGTTGAATAAAAATAAAAATGGAAGTTTATTCAAGAAACCACTATACCTTAACGATCTATTTGAAAATAAAATAAAAACGGTAGTTGAATGGACAAGGAAATTGGATAAAAAATGAAGTTGAATAGAAATAGAAGTTGAATAAAAATAAAAATGGAAGTTCATTCAAGAAAACCACTATACCTTAACGATCTATTTGGAAATTAAATAAAAATTGAAGTTGAATAAAATTAAAAATTGAAGTTTATTCAAAAACCACTATACCTTAACGATCTATTTGGAAATTAAATAAAAAAACAAATTGAATAAAAATGAAGTTGAATAGAATAGGAAATTGAATAAAAAATGAAGTTGAATAGAAATAAAAATTGAAGTTGCATAAAATATAAAAATGGAAGTTGAATAGAAAAGGAAATTGAATAAAAATGGAAGTTCATTTACGAAACCATTATACCTTAACGATCTATTTGGAAATTAAATAATAAAAAGAAGTTGAATAGAAAAAGAAATTGAATAAAAATGGAAGTTGAATAAAAATAAAAATGGAATTCGCATAAAATTAAAAATGAAGTTCATTTGAGAAACCACTATACGTTAACGATCTATTTGGAAATTAAATAAAAAAAGGAAGTTGAATAGAAAAAGAAATTAAATAAAAATAGAAGTTACATAAAATTAAAATTGGAAGTTCATTGAATAAAAATAAAAATAAAAATGGAAGTTCTTTGAAGAAACCACTATACGTTAACGATCTATTGTTAATTTTATGTAACTTCTGTTTTATTTTTATTCAACTTCCATTTTGTCCAATTTCCTTTTCTATTTAACTTCCTTTTTATTCAAGTTACTTTTCAACTTCATTTTTATTCAATTTCCAAATAGATCGTTAAGATATAGTGGTTTCTTGAATTAACTTCCATTTTTAATTTTATGCAACTTCTATTTTTATTTTTACTCAACTTCTATTTTTATTCAATTCTAATTTCTATTCAACTTCCTTTTTATTCAACTTCAATTTTTATTTTTATGCAACTTGAATAAAATTGATTCAACTTTCATTTTTATTTTATTCATCTTCCACTTTTAATTTTACTCAACTTCCATCTTTATTCAATTCTATTTTCTATTCAACTTCCTTTTTTATTCAATTTCTTTTTCTATTCAATTTTATTCTTATTCAATTTTCTTTTCTATTCAACTTCCATTTTTATTTAATTGCCTTTTCTATTCAACTTTCTTTTTTATTTTATTTCCAAATAGATTGTTCAGGTATAGTGGTTTCTTGAATGAACCTCCATAAAATTAAAAATGGAAGTTGAATAGAAAAGGCAATTAAATAAAAATGAAAGTTGAATAGAAAAAGAAATTGAATAAAAATTGAAGTTGAATAAAAATAAAAATGGAAGTTCATTCAAGAAACCACTATACCTTAACGATCTATTTGGAAATTAAATAAAAAAAGAAATTGAATAAAAATAAAAGGGGAAATTCAATAAAATTAAAAATGGAAGTTGAATTAAAATAAACAATGGAAGTTGAATAAAGAAGGAAATTTAACAAAAAAGGTAGTTGAATAAAAATAAAAAGGGAAGTTGAATAAAATTAAAAATAGAAGTTGAATAAAAATAAAAATGGAAGTTGAGTAGAACTTACAATAGACGTTCTTTCAAGAAACCACTATACCCTAACGATCTATTTGGAAATTAAAAAAAAAAAAAGGAAGTTCAATAGAAAAGGAAATTGAAGTTGAATAAAAATGGAAGATGAATAAAAATAAAAATGGATGTTGAATAAAAAAAAAAAAAAAGTTGAATAGAAAAGGAAATTGAATAAAATTAAAAATTGAATAAACATAAAAATGAAAGTTGCATAAAATTAACAATGGAAGTTCATTCAAGAAACCACTATACCATAACGATCTATTGGAAATTAAAGAAAAAAGATGTTGAATAGAAAAGTAAATTGAATAAATATGGAAGTTGAATAAAAATGAAAGTTGCATAAAATTCACAATCGAAGTTCATTCAAAAAACCACTATACCTTAACGATCCATTTGGAAATTGAATAAAAAAAAAAGTTGAATAGAAAACAAAATTGGATAAAAATCGAAGTTGAATAAAAATAAAAATGGAAGTTGCATAAAATTAAAAATGAAGTTGAATAGAAAAAGAAATTGAATAAAAATTGAAGTCGAATAAAAATAAAAATGAAAGTTGAATAAAATGCAAGGTGAATAAAAATTAAAAAAGAAAGTTGAATAGAAAGGGAAATTGAATAAAAATAGAAGTTGCATAAAATTAACAATGAAAGTTCATTCAAGAAACCACTATACCTTAACGATCTATTTGGAAATTAAATAAAAAAGAAAGTTGAATAGAAAAAGATATTGAATAAAAAATGAAGTTGAATAGAAAAGGAAATTTAATAAAAAAGGAAGTTGAATAAAAATGGAAATTGAATAAAAACCACTATACCTTAACGATCTATTTGGAAATTAAATAAAACAGGAAGTTGAATATGTAACGCCCAAAAAATAATACATAAAACCCATCACTTTATACATGCATTGATATAAGAGAAATCAACAATTTCTATTTATTAGAGTAGTTCTTACAACAGTATTACATGTTAACAACAAAAGCAAATACTCTACGGGCTTACAGCTTTCCAAGTCAACACTTGGTTACACAAAGAAGAGTACTAACACTATACAAAAGAAGCCCTTGGCTTGATATACAAGTATTACAAACAAAATAACCAAAAAGAGTCTTCAACTCCCATAACTATCCAAGCTATGTCTTTGGAGGTGGTATGCTACCTGTACCTGAAAATAATGTCCCATAAAAGGTGAGCCAACGCTTAGTAGAGATATGCTGAACACAGTATGAGCAATAACTAAGACATTAGCAATTGATAAATGTTTAATTCCCATAAATCAATTCATAACTCATTGCCATTACATGACCACGATGTCCATGTTTCATTTCATTTTCTATTTCTTATCACATTCCCAATTGACAACAACGGCTCAGAACCTGGCCAACAGCTTACATGAGGTAGTTACTCATATTAAACATTTCCCATTTCACAATAGATAAGCATGCTAGCTATATCAACATCTCAGCAGATAAGCATATAAGCTATATCAACACTTCCATAGATAAGCATATGAGCTATATCAACATATTAACTAACAAGCACATGAGTTGTATCAGCGGAGTCCATCCCCTATCTCCTCCCAAACAACATCCGGTTTAGAGGTCCATCCCCTATCTTCCCCTAAACCGTGGAGTACATCCCCTATCTTCTCCCACACAACACAACGTATATACACATAGGTCATATACACAATCAATCAATACATAACGTCAATGTATTCTATCAACCGTCATACTCTATGACACATCCAATTGATTAGTTTTAGTTTGCCTAATCATCATGCATTGTTTACAACAATCAAAACTACCCTCCACCGGTAGCCCAAAGCAATTATTTCTAAATAGATAATAAAAGCTCCAACAGATAAAATATCAATGTTTTCAACAGTAAGCGATTAATAAATCCAACTCTACCATTTTACAATATAATGAGCCAATTTCATTATTTTCAACTCACTTCCAAATAACAACAATTTTCCTAAATTAATTATACCAATTAATTTATACAACAAATTAGGGTTTGCTACCCATTTCTCAATGTTGACCCAATGGTCTATATTTCAACAACCAACAACAATGTCATTTTTTGGAAACCCAAATTACACTTTTTAGAATCAAAATAACCAAAACCCTCTTTCAACATTTCCAAACCCTAACTTCCCAAAATCAACCATTTAACAAAATGTCCAAAAATCTAGGTCAAAACCCATAATAGTGAGTAGGAATCCCTACCTCAAAAGATGAAACCCAACGAAGGAGATGACGAAAATGAAGATGCTTCAAATCCCGAAATTTTTGGATCAAAGTGTAGCCCTCGACGATCAACACCACTTTTACAAAGGCCAAAGGGAAGGAAAGCACTCTAACTAGATCAAACCCTAGAGAGAAGGGAGTTTCTAGAGAGAGAGGCTCTCAAAATCATTTTTGGGAAAGTAAGAGAGAGGAAAGAAAAGTGAAAAGTGATTCAAAAATGCCCAACTGCTATCTGATATACGACAAGTCCACTCGAGCGGATAACAGAACGCTCGAGCGTCAAGAACAAAAACCATGGTCCGCTCAAGCGCAACATGTCCCGCTCGAGTGCCAAGACACAAGGATAAAGCCCATCCACTCGAGCGCGAAAACCAGTCCGCTCGAGTGTAGATTTCCCCCTCCCATAACTTTCACAGTCAAAGCACTACCCGCTTGAGCTCCAACATACCCGCTCGAGCGCGACCTGCTCGAGCGTAAAGAAACCCACTCGAGCGTGAAAAACACACCTGCAGAAGTTTTGCAGAGGCACGAAATACTAGGAGTGTGTAAACCCTGCTCGAGCGCAATAAGGCCCGCTTGAGCGGACAACCAAAAACCAAACTCCTCGGCGAGAATAACCCGCCGGCGCAACACCAAAAACTTGGGCAACTAGATTCTAGACCAAGGCTCAACCCACCTTTCGAAACATGTCCAACACATCCTAAAACTCAATCAAATGGAATTAAAGGACAACAACAAGGTGAACCTGACTACCAACTCCACGGGCGAGTCCCAAATACAAGCGAGCGATAAAGGGAATACCGGGATCGCTCTAGAATAGAAAAGGAAATTGAATAAAAATGGAAGTTGAATAGAAATGAAAATTGAATAAAAATGAAAGTTGCATAAAATTAAAAGTGGAAGTTGTATGAAATTAAAAATGGAAGTTAATTCAAGAAACCACTATACCTTAACGATCTATTTGGAAATCAAATAAAAAATGAAGTTGAATAGAAAAGGAAATTGAATAAAAATGGAAGTTGAATAAAAATGAAAAAAGGAAGTTGTATAAAATTAACAATGGACTTCCATTTTTATTCAATTGTATGCAACTTCCTTTTTTATTCAATTTTCTTGTCTATTCAACTTCATTTTTATTCAATTTCCTTTTCTATTCAATATCCTTTTCTATTCAATTTCCAAATAGATCGTTAATGTATAGTGGTTTCTTGAATGAACTTCCATTTTTATTCAATTCTATTTTCTATTCAACTTCCATTTTGATTTTTATTCAATTTCCAAATAGATCATTAAGGTATAGTGGTTTCTTCAATGAACTTCAGGTATAATGGTTTCTTGAAAGAACTTCTATTGTTAATTTTATGCAACTACCATTTTTAATTTTATTCAACTTCCATTTTTATTCAATTTCTTTTTCTATTCGACTTCATTTTTTACTTAATTTCCAAATAGATCATTAAGATATAGTGGTTTCTTGAATGAATTTCAATTGTTAATTTTATGCAACTTCCTTTTCTATTCAACTTCATTTTTTTATTTAATTTCAAAATAGATCGTTAAGGTACAGTGGTTTTTTGAATGAATTGCCATTTTTAATTTTATGCAACTTCCATTTTTATTTTTTATTCAACTTCCATTTTTATTTTTATTCAACTTCCTTTTTTATTTAATACCCAAATAGATCTTTAAGTTATAGTGGTTTATTGAATGAACTTCTATTTTTAATTTTAGGCTACTTCTATTTTTATTTTTATTTTTATTTGACTTCCATTTTTATCCAATTTCCTTTTCTATTCAACTTTCTTTTTTATTTAATTTCCAAATAGATCGTTAAGGTATAGTGGTTTCTTCAATGAACTTCCATTGTTAATTTTATGCAACTTCCATTTATATTTTTATTCAACTTCCATTTTTATTTTTAAGGCAACTTCCAATTTTATTTTTATGCAACTTCCATTTTTATTTTCATTTTATTCAACTTCCATTTCTATTCAACTTCTTTTTTTATTCAATTTTCATTTTATTCAACTTCCATTTTTATTCAATTTCCTTTTTTATTTAATTTCCAAGTAGATCGTTACGGTATAGTATTTTTTGAATGAACTTCCATTGTTAATTTTATGCAACATCCATTTTTATTTTTATTCAACTTTCATTTTTAATTTTACGCAACTTCCATTTTTAATTTTATTCCACTTCCATTTTTGTTCAATTTCCTTTTCTATTCAATGTCTTTTTTTTATTTAATTTCCAAATAGATCGTTAAGGTATAGTGGTTTCTTGAATGAACTTCCATTTTTATTCAATTTCTTTTTCTATTCGACTTCCTTTTTTCATTTAATTTCCAAATAGATCGTTAAGGTATGGTGTGTTTCTTGAATGAACTTCAAACTTTAATTTTATGCAACTTCCATTTTTAATTTTATGCGACTTTCATTTTTTATTTTTATTCAACGTTCTTTTTTATGTAATTTCCAAATAATTCATTAAGGTGTAGTGGTTTATTGAATGAATTTCCATTTTTATTTTTATTCAACTTTAATTTCTATTCAATTTCCTTTTTTATTCAATTTCCATTTCTATTCAACTTCCTTTTTTATTTAATACCCTAACGATCTATTTGGAAATTAAATAAAAAAGGAAATTGAAGTTGAATAAAAATAAAAATAGAAGTTGCATAAAATTAAAAATGGAAGTTCATTCAAGAAACCACTATACCATAACGATCTATTTGGAAATTAAATAAAAAAAGAAGTTGAATTGAAAAGAAAATTGAATAAAAATGAAAGTTGAATAAAAATATAAATGGAAGTTCATTCAAGAAACCACTATACCATAACGATTTATTTGGAAATTAAATAAAAAAGGAAGTTGAATAGAAAAGACAATTGAATAAAAATGGAAGTTGCATAAAATTAACAATGGACGTTAATTCAAGAAACCATTATATCTTAATGATCTATTTGGAAATTAAATAGAAAATGAAAGTGAATAAAAATAGAAGTTGAATAAAAATTAACAACGGAAGTTAATTCAAGAAACCACTATACCTTAACGATCTATTTGGAAATTAAATAAAAAAAGAAAGTTGAATAGAAAATGAAATTAAATAACAAAGGCAAGTTGAATAAAAATAAAAAAGGAAGTTGAATAAAAATGGAAGTTGCATAAAATTAACAATGATCTATTTGGAAATTAAAGAAAAAAGGAAGTTGAATAGAAATGGAAATTAAATAAAAAAGGAAGTTGCATAAAATTAAAAATGAAAGTTCATTGAAGAAACCACTATACCTTAACAATCTATTTGGAAATCAAATAAAAAAGGAAGTTGAATAGAAAAGGAAATTGAGTAAAAAAGGAAGTTGAATAGAAATGGAAATTGAAGAAAAATTGAAGTTTATTCAAAAACCACTCTACCTTAACGATCTATTTGGAAATCAAATAAAAAATGAAGTTGAATAGAAAGGGAAATTGAATAAAAATGGTAGTTGAATAAGAATAAAAATCGAAGTTCATTCAAAAAACCACTATACGTTAACGATCTATTTGGAAATTAAATAAAAAAGGAAGTTGAATAGAAAAGGAAATGGAATTGAATAAAAATGGATGTTGAATAAAAATAAAAATGGAAGTTCATTTAAGAAACAACTATACCTTAACGATCTATTCAATTTCAATTTCCATTTCTATTCAACTTCCTTTTTTCTTTAATTTCCAAATAGATCGTTAGGGTATAGTGGTTTTTTGAATGAACTTGCATTTTTAATTTTATGAAACATCCATTTTTATTTTTATGCAACTTCCATTTTATTCAATTTCCTTTTCTATTCAACTTCCTTTTTTATTTAATTTCCACAAGAAACCACTATACCTTAACGATATATTTGGAAATTAAATAAAAATGGAAATTGAATAAAAATGGAAGTTGAATAAAAATAAAAATGAAAGTTCATTCAAGAAACTACTATACCTTAAAGATCTATTTGGAAATAAAATAAAAATGGAAGTTGAATAAAATTAAAAATGGAAGTTGCATAAAATTAACAATGGAAGTTCATTTTTTTATTTACTTTCCAAATAGATCACTAAATTATACTGGTTTATTTTTTATTTTATGCAACTTCCATTGTTAATCAAACATGAAACAAATTAAACACAGAATTGGAATGCACAAACCAAAATATAATTCAAATCATTTAATTAAAACATTTAATTGAAATACAGAAAATAACTTGCACTTACAATTGTTGTAATCTGCAAGGATCTTGATTGTTAACTAGGTAAATAGAACGGGAAAAGGTAAACCTCACTCAGAGCACTCTGGTTTTTCTTACAAACTGAAGGGTTGAAGAAAATTGAAAGTTGCCGAGTGATTACATTTGATTACAATTATATAGAAAATAAAATTAACTATGCAGCATGTGAAAGGCGGTGGCGGCATTGAAAGGCGGAAAGAGTCGGTTGCTTTTCGGTGATTGATTGAGCAGTTGAGTTGCTTTAACAAAGTTGATTGGGCGAATAGTGATGGGAGCGATAAAGTGAACAGTAGCTTTTACTATTCATCACTTTCGGTGGAGCATGTGAATAAAGGAATCAGAATAAATACAAATTGGCAGCTTTTCTCAAAAGAGTATTGATTGAAGCCAAAATTGTGTTTATAAAGAATCCTAAGTTGATTATTTTATGCAAATGGGTCCTGAGCATCTTGGAACTCGGGACGATCATAATCAGGTTGATTAGTTGATCATTCTGAACTGTCTGAACTTTCTTCCGGCTGGATTTTTGGGCGGTCGCGGGAGATACATTGCCGAGCGGTTCTGTTTTAATTGGGCTGGGCACGATCTACGGAGGCGGGCCATTTGAAGCGATTGATCCTTTGGTTGATCTAGGTTGAACAATGGGCTGAACAGGAAGTGAAATGGGCTTTGATTGGGCCTTTGATTTGGATTTTGATTTGGACTTGGACTGAGTCTGAGGCTGAGCTGGTATAACAGGAGCTTTGGCCTTGGACTTTGACTTAGATGATTTGGGCTTGGAACCACTAGATGAGGGGCTTCCAAAGTTGACTGGAGGAAGACTGGGCTGACTTCCTTGGCTGATTGCAGCAGTTGGGCTCTGCTAGGTTTTAACTATTGCAAGAGTTGGAGCACATTTATCAGGAGGAAATTCCTCATAAACAATTTCAGTAATTCTGGGCACATTGTACTTAGCCCACCATTTAACTGAATGTTGGCGGATGATTATGTTATCATCAATCCCATAATGCCATTTAAATATCCATGGGATTTTGTATTTGGATATAAAATTGAGCAATATAGGAAATTGTTTTTGATGAGCAGTGAATGGGTAAACAGCAGCAAAGTAGGCAATTGTTTCATTAAGGGAACTGGGGAGAATGTCGGAAATGGCGCCATAATGAGTCCACCATCTCACAAACCAGGTTGGTGACTCAGATTTGAATTTTTGATCAAAGGAAATGAACCAGGAGTGACTAAATGACTCATTTTGGTACAAGAACAATTTGAACCAAGCATCAACATAATCATGGTAATTATATTCAATAGAGTGACCAGGTAGCTCTCTAAGCAGATTAGGATTACCCCATTCTGCTAAGGATACTATGTTGTGAATATAGCGATCCCGGGTTTACCCCTTGTTGTATAGTGATCCGGACACGTGTCCGTGGATGTTGGTAGTGGATTGTTGTCCTGTTTACGTCCTTTCATATATTGTATTTGAGTTATAGGATGTGTTGGACAGGTTTGTTTAAGGTTGGTTGTGTTTGGGAGCCAAGGGTTGCTGCCCAGAATTTTTGTCCTTCGCTCGAGCGAGGAGTTGGTCGCTTCGGCGAGAGTTGAGTTTAATGTCGGTGGGTCGAGCAGGCGGCTTCGCTTCGGCGAAGACTAGCGTCTGGTGGAACGAACACCATGATTTACTCGGCGGTATGTTCTTCGCTTCAGCGATCTGTTCGATCTTCGCTCGGCGGCGGTTAAATCGCTTCAGCGTCGTCTAGTTGCGAACTGAAGGTCGAGCTCTGGCTCGGCGAGCTTTTCTTCGCTCGGCGAGCTTCTAGGATGTTGGCTCGGCGAGACCTTCTTGGCTCGAGCTACGGTTTTACGTAATCGCTCGGCGACCAAGTCTTCGCTCGAGCGAGCCTGTTTATATCAGTTCGACAGCAGCGAATTTTAAGTTAGATTTTTTATAAACTTTTGATCCAATCCTCCAGATCTGAGAGCTTCTCTCTCTAACTTTATATTCTCTCTAAGGTTTGATCTATCTAGGATCATTTCCTTCCCATCTTGCTTTGTTAAAAAGGTAGAGGTTGTCGAGGGCTTCGATTTAATCTAAAAAAGTCGGTGTTTGGAGCATTTTGATCTTTGGGTCTTCATCTCCTTTTGGGCTTAAACTTTGAGGTAGGGATATCCTACTCCTCTTTATGGGTTCTGTCTTTAAATTTTGACATTTTGATGTGTTGGGGATAGTTGCGTAATTTTGGGAAAGTTTGGGGCTTTTATGCAATTTTATAAAAGTTTGGGGTTTTGTTTTAAATAAACCTATATGTACGGTTGGTACATAGAAATGAGATTAATGTGGAATCATTGATGAAAATGGAACCTTAGGGGTTGAATGTTAATTATGGAAAATGCTATAATTATATTGTTTAATTAATTGGGGAATTGAGATGTTGATTATATATCCATTGTGCATTTATTTTCTGTTTAGAAATATCTGCTTTGGGCTATCGGTGGAGGATAGTCTTGATTGTTGTAGACAATGCATGATGATTAGGTAAATTAAAACCAATCATTGAAATGTGTCATTAAGAATGAGTTGAAGAATACATTAACCTTATGTATTGATTTGTGATGTGTATAATTGTTGTTTATATGCATTGTGTTGTGTTGGAGAAGATAGGGGATGTACTCAGCGGTTTAGGGAAGATAGGGATATACCTCTAAACCGGATGTTGTTTGGGAGAAGATAGGGGATGGACTCGTAGATAAAGCTCATATGCTTGTCTTGGGAATGTGATATAGCTAGTATGCATATCTGTGGAAGTAATGAAGTTGTAAGTGGTTAATATGTTGTTGTTTCATATGAGTTGTGTGGCGAGTTACGAGCCATGAGTTATAAAGCGAGAATTTAATGAAAATGGAGAGTGAATTGAATATAGACTTGAAGGTCTTGGAATTGTAATGTGTTATGAAAGAATGTAAAAGTGTTGACCATCTATCAACTGTTAATCTTTTAGTCATTATTCATAACTGGTTTAGTATATTTCTCTTGGTGTGGCTCACCCTATATGGGAACATCATTTTCAGGTACAGGCAGCATGCCACCTCCAAGGACTTAGCTTGGGAGGCTAGTGGCGGATGGACTTTTTGACTTCTATTTACTTTTGATGTGTTACATGTAACTTCAAGCCAAGGGCTTTACGTGTATTGAGCTAGAGCTCTCTTGAATGTAACCAAGTGTTAACTTGGAAAATTGTAAGCCTTTAAGGCATCCGCTTTTATTGTTTACATGTAATACTTTTGTACAGAATAGTTCAGTTAAATAGAAGAATGTGGACTTTTATTATGTTGATGCATGTTCAATTGATGGGTTTATTGTCATTATTTTGAGGGCGTTACAATCTTGGTATCAGAGCGTACCGGGTTCGAATACTTTGGGTACGTGGGAAGTGATTAGGATCACAATGGGTTTGTCTCGCTTGATAGAGACTTAGTGTAGTGTCATATGCTATGTGTTTAATTGATAACATGTTTATGTGATTATTTGGGTATGGGATTTAATTTCTAGGATGTTGATTGGATCCTTGGGTTTCTGGGAGTCTTGTTGGAAAGGCACTTGATCAATCCCGTTTCTCCACAGAACTCGTAACGCCTCGGGACTATCATTATCAAGAAATGAAATTCGTAAGTGCTTATGTGTTTATGTGCTTCGTGGAATGAATTATTGTGGTCCATGTTTTGGGGCGTGAGTGTTTAGTTATGGCACGTTTATAAATGTGCTAACGTTACGTGTTACCTTCATTAGGATGTCGGGGCGAGGAAGAGGTGGAAGGCGTAGTAGGCCTAGGAGGCGGGATATGCCTTTGGGATGAGATTCCGGCTTCGGGAAGGGGTTGGTCGAGCCAATGTGGCCGAGCAGTAAACCCGGCGAGCTATGGGCGCTCTAGCCCGAGAGATAGCGAGGCGTTGGAGTCGATGGGTATTCTCGGGCGAGAATCGTGCTCGAGTTGTTGTTATTCTGATCACGGGACCTTCTTTTACGAAGGGAGTTCTTCGGTCTAATCCGGATGAGTTTGTGGGTGATCCAAAAGAGCCGCTTAAAGGCGATGAATGGCTCGAGCGATCAACGAAGACGTTTGAGATGCTAGGCATCAAAGAGGCAATCTTGAAGGTGACCTTGGCATCATTCGGTGAAAGGGATCTTGGTCGATGGTGGAAGTTCACCAAGGGTCGTATTGGGGTACTTGGAAGGCTTTTGTTGGCGCTTTTCAGAGAAGTTTTGTCTCCTATTCGGGAGAAGTTGAGGTCGATTCTGCCCGGCTCAAGCGGGGACGGTTATCGATGGCGAGTTTGAGGCCTCATTCACTAGTTTGTCGAGGTTTGCACTGAATTGGTGGCGTCAGAGAACGCCGTTGCATTGAGTTTGAGAAGAAGTTGGCGGCCTCAAGTTGAGAATTGTGGGGTCTATGTTTGGGATTATGGGCGATGGTTGATCTTTGCGACTCATCTTGAGATTATGATCGAGGAAGAGGATGAAGGCGAAAAGGCTCCAAGAGGAGTCGAGGGTCGAGGTGATAGTAGGAGACAGAGGGTTATAACCCTCAGCGATCTCGAGGTGGAGTTTCTAGGTCGACTTTCCTGTCTGCAGTCAGGAGGCGATCGGGAGAGTTTACTTGTTACAAGTGTGGCGGCCGGGTCACAAGGCTTGATTTGCCCTTGAAGGCGGAGGTCGAGGTGCATCTTCTTCACCCGAGCCACGGGTCGAGTTTGGGCGGCGGCCCTTGTCTGATGCTCGATGTGGGCGTCTGGGCACTGAAGAGGTTCGCCTGAGTTGAGTGCCACTTGGGCGTCTGGTTCTTGGCGAGCAGGATTTCACCAGCTCGATGCAGGCAGCCTCGAGGCCAATCAGGAGCCGTCATCGGTCGATCTGTGATCATATGCTCCGGGGTGGCAGTGGACGAGGTCCTCTGGTAGCGTGTATCTTTGTTGCCTTGAGATTTGGTACCAACTCCATCGGTAGTGAGAGGTACTTTTTGTTTTACCTTTCGGTTGCTAGAGTGTTGATTGACACGGGTGCATCTCATTCTTTTGTATCTACTACATTTACATATGAGTTAGAACTAGAGTTAGCACTTTTAGCATCTCCTATTTGCGTTGTGTCACCTATTGGGGGTGAGTTAATTTTGAGGCACGGATGTAGAGGTTGTGATCTAGAGCACGACGATCATCCTCTTCCCTTTCCATTTGTAGTTATCCCCATGAAGGTCTTTGATGTTATTTTGGGTATGGACTGGTTATCGTCATACCGACCTGTTATTGATTGCTACCGCCAGAGGGTTACTTGTTGCGATGGCGGGAGTTTTCCATTTCTTAGGAGACCGAGTTGGTAATGTTGTGCCCGCAGTGCGGTCATGGCGAATGAGCTTAGTAGTCTACTTGCTAGTTTTGAGAATGGTGAGTGTGTTGAGACCAGTTGAGTTGCCAAGGGTAGTTTGTGAATACTCGGACGTCTTTCAGGATCTTATTGATTTGCCACCCAGAGATAGAGTTCTCTATTGATTTAGTGCGACACGGCGCCGATTTCTATAACCTTATCGTTTTGCCCAGAGAGTTGATTGAGTTGAAAGTTCGGCTCAAGAATTGCTAGATAAGGGCTTCGTTAAGCCCTAGTGTATCGCCGTGGGGAGCACCGGCCCTCTTTGCTAAAAAAGAAAGATGGTGCCTTGAGGTTGTGTATCGACTAGGAAGTTGAATCGGACTCTGTTAGAATAAGTACCCTATGCCCGTATAGATGATTTATTTGACCCGGTTGAAGGGTTCCGTTGTTTCTCTAAGATAGATTTGAGATCGGGTTACCACCGGTTGAGAGTCGAGAGGAGGATATTCGAAGACGGCATTAACGTCGCAGTATGGCCATTATGAGTTCTGGTGATGCCATTTGGGCTCACCAATGCCGGCGATCTTTATGGACTTGATGAACGGATCTTAGGAATTTTTGGATCGTTTGTGGTCGTTTTGTGGGCGACATTCTTATCTATTCACCCTCGGAGAAAGAGCACGAGGAACACTTGAGAGTGGTGCTTGAGTTGCTTAGAGCCCATAAGTGTATGCCAAGTTTGGGAAGTCGAGTTACGGCTAAAGAAGTCAAGTTCTTAGGCCATGTAGTTTAGGGAAGGGTGTCTGTTGATACATCCAAGGCGAGGCGGTGCAAGATTGAGCCTGACTAAGAGTGTGTTTGAGATCCATGATTTTACGGGATTAGTGGGTACTACCGTCGGTTTGTGAAAGATTTCTCCAAGTTAGCTTCACCGTTGACTAGGTTGACTTCGCCAGAAGTCAAATTTGTATGGAGTGAGACTTGTGAAAAGTCGTTTGAGAGTTGAAAGTTAGATTGACCACCGCTCCGGTCTTGATTATTAGGAGAGGGGTTGGGTTATCGATCTATTGTGATGCCTCACGAGAGGTTTGGGTTGTGTGTTGATGCGAGGAGGAAAGTGGTAGCTTATGGCTCACGTCGATTAAAAATACGAGAAGAATTACCCTACACGACCTAGAGTTAGTGGTGTGATCTTTGCCTTGAAAATCTGGAGGCACTACCTTTATGGTGAGAGATTCGAGGTGTTCTCGGATCATAAGAGTCTGAAGTATCTGTTTTCCGCGAAAGACTTGAACTTGAGGCGGAGGAGGTGGATGGAGTTCATTGAGGATTCTGACTTGAGTTGCATTATCACCCGAGGAAGGCCAATGTTGTGGCGATGCTCTTAGTAGGAAATCCATTAGTGATGTAGCTTGTGTAGCCATCAGGAGTGGGAAATGTTGGGGGCACTTGGCGAGTTTGATTTATACGGGCGAATCCGTTGAAATTTCTTGACCTTGTTTTTTACATTGTTCTTGACCTACACTTGTGACTCGAGTGTTAGAGGCACGAGAGGTGACCTTGAGGTAGAATCCTCGAGAGAAGATCTCCAGGGGAAAGTTGAGAAGGGTTTGGCGGTGTATCCCGACTTGAGTGTGAGATACCGAGACCGCTTGTTTGTACCTGAGTCTTGCCGAGAGGAGGTACTCGAGAGTTTCACCATTCGCGCCTTGCGAGGCATCCGGAGGTACTAAGATGTATCAGGATTTGAGTCGCCAGTTTTGGTGGCGGGGCATGAAGAGAGATGTGGCAGTCTTCGTGTCTAAGTGCCTTACTTGTCAGCAAGTGAAGGCCGAGCATCAGAGGCCAGCGGGTTTGTTGCAACCCTTGCCTATTGCCGAGTGGAAGTGGGAGCATGTCACTATGGACTTCGTTGTAGGTCTTCCGAGGGCTCAGCGGGGTAGTGATGCTATTTGGGTGGTTGTAGACCGGTTGACGAAGTCGGCGCACTTCATTCCTATGCGCGTGAGAGATTCGGTAGATCATCTTGCCGACTTGTATATCCGGGACATAGTGAGATTGCACGGGGTCCCAGTGACGATTGTCTCAGATAGAGATCCTCGTTTTACTGCTAGGTTGTGGCAGAGTTTGCAAAGTGCTTTGGGCACTAAGTTGACCTTTAGTACGGCTTATCACCCTCAGACTGACGGGCAGTCCGAGCGTACTATTCAGATCCTTGAGGACATGCTTCGAGGTTGTGTCCTTGATTTCAGTGGGACGTGGGAAAGGCACTTGCCATTGGTGGAGTTTGCCTATAACAACAGTTATCAGTCTAGCATCGGTATGGCACCGTTTGAGGCCTTGTATGGCCGACCTTGTAGGTCTCCAGTTTGTTGGGCCGAGGTGGGTGACACACCTTTGTTGGGTCCGGAGTTGGTTAGGGAGACGACGGAGAAAGTTGAGCTTATCCGTAGGAGGCTTATTACAGCCCAGAGTCGTCAGAAATCTTATGCTGACCGTAGGAGGAGACCGTTGGTGTTTGAGATAGGTGATCATGTCTTTCTGAAGATATCACCTAGGCGGGGATTGATGAGGTTTGGGAAGAGAGGAAAGTTATCCCCTCGGTTTATTGGTCCTTTTGAGATCCTTGAGAGGATTGGCGAGGTTGCTTACCGTTTAGCTTTGCCGCCACAATTGTCCGGAGTTCATGACGTGTTTCATGTGAGTATGCTTCGGAAGTATGAGCCGGATCCATCACACGTGTTGGATTGGACCGATTTGGAGGTAGATGAGGGTGCCACGTATGAGGAGAGACCGTTGGTCTTGGATAGGCGGGACCAAGTCCTGCGTGGCAAGACCATTCCTTTGGTGAAGGTTTTGTGGAAGCATCACGGAGTGGAGGAAGCCACTTGGGAACGTGAGTTGGAAGTCCGCGAGAAATATCCGGACTTGTTTGTTGATTTGTAGTCGTGTAATGAGAACTTATAATTTTGTTGAACTTTGAGAACATTGTATGTGTCTTGAGTTGTAAAACATGGTATATGTTTTGATTTAAGGAAGTAGTGTAAAACTTGCCTTAATGTGAGAATTGATTATAATGTTGCATGTATTGGCTATATTATAGAATTGGAGATGTATCATGAAATTTTGTTATGATATGATTTGTGAAACCATGTATATTGAGAATGGTTGGAAAGTGGAACAAGAAATGCATGTTATAGATGCACTTTAAAAATATATTGCGAAATGCCTCTTGATAAGAGATGGATGACCGGTAATGGGTCGAATTGTTAAATATTGTGTTATGACATTGTTTAAAATGGAGAAAAAGGCTTGCTTTTCAAAAACTTGTTTTAATTTCGGGGACGAAATTCTTTAAGGGGGGGAGGTTATAGCGATCCCGGGTTTACCCCTTGTTGTATAGTGATCCGGACACGTGTCCATGGAAGTTGGTAGTGGATTGTTGTCCTGTTTACGTCCTTTCATATATTGTATTTGAGTTATAGGATGTGTTGGGCAGGTTTGTTTCAGGTTGGTTGTGTTTGGGAGCCAAGGGTTGCTGCCCAGAATTTTTGTCCTTCGCTCGAGCGAGGAGTTGGTCGCTCGAGCGAGAGTTGAGTTTTGTGTCAGTGAGTCGAGCAGGCGGCCGCTTCGGCGAGCTGTCTGGCTGAACTGAACACCATGATTTCTCGGCGAAGCTGTTCTTCGCCGGCGATCTGGTTCGATCTTCGCTCGGCGGCGGTTCGCCGCCGAGCGTCGTCTAGTTGCAGACTGAAGGTCGAGCTCTGCTCGGCGAGCTTTTCTTCGCTCGGCGAGCTTCTAGGATGTTGGCTCGGCGAGACCTTCTTGGCTCGAGCTACGGTTTCTGTCTGGTCGCTCGGCGACCAAGTCTTCGCCGAGCGAGCCTTTTATATCGGTTCGGCAGCCGAATTTTAAGTTAGATTTTTATAAACTTTTGATCCAATCCTCCAGATCTGAGAGCTTCTCTCTCTAGCTTTATATTCTCTCTAAGGTTTGATCTATATAGGATCATTTCCTTCCCATCTTGCTTTGTTAAAAAGGTAGAGGTTGACGAGGGCTTCGATTTAATCTGAAAAAATCGGTGTTTGGAGCATTTTGATCTTTGGGTCTTCATCTCCTTTTGGGCTTAAACTTTGAGGTAGGGATATCCTACTCCTCTTTATGGGTTCTGTCTTTAAATTTTGACATTTTGATGTGTTGGGGATAGTTGCGTAATTTTGGGAAAGTTTGGGGCTTTTATGCAATTTTATAAAAGTTTGGGGTTTTGTTTTAAATAAACCTATATGTACAGTTGGTACATAGAAATGAGATTAATGTGGAATCATTGATGAAAATGGAACCTTAGGGGTTGAATGTTAATTATGGAAAATGCTATAATTATATTGTTTAATTAATTGGGGAATTGAGATGTTGATTATATATCCATTGTGCATTTATTTTCTGTTTAGAAATATCTGCTTTGGGCTATCGGTGGAGGATAGTCTTGATTGTTGTAGACAATGCATGATGATTAGGTAAATTAAAACCAATCATTGAAATGTGTCATTAAGAATGACAGTTGAAGAATACATTAACCTTATGTATTGATTTGTGATGTGTATAATTGTTGTTTATATGCATTGTGTTGTGTTGGAGAAGATAGGGGATGTACTCCGCGGTTTAGGGGAAGATAGGGGATGTACCTCTAAACCGGATGTTGTTTGGGAGAAGATAGGGGATGAACCCAGGGTTGCTGCTTATATGCTTGTCTTGGGAATGTGATATAGCTAGTATGCATATCTGTGAAGTAATGAAGTTGTAAGTGGTTAATATGAGTTGTTGTTTCATATGAGTTGTGTGGCGAGTTCGAGCCATGAGTTATAAACTGAGAATTTAATGAAAATGGAGAGTGAATTGAATATAGACTTGAAGGTCTTGGAATTGTAATGTGTTATGAAAGAATGTAAAAGTGTTGACCATCTATCAACTGCTAATCTTTTAGTCATTATTCATAATCGGTTTAGTATATTTCTCTTTGGTTGTGGCTCACCCTATATGGGAACATCATTTTCAGGTACAGGCAGCATGCCACCTCCAAGGACTTAGCTTGGGAGGCTAGTGGCGGATGGACTTTTTGACTTCTATTTACTTTTGATGTGTTACATGTAACTTCAAGCCAAGGGCTTTACGTGTATTGAGCTAGAGCTCTCTTGAATGTAACCAAGTGTTAACTTGGAAAATTGTAAGCCTTTAAGGCATCCGCTTTTATTGTTTACATGTAATACTTTTGTACAGAACAGTTCAGTTAAATAGAAGAAGGTGGACTTTTATTATGTTGATGCATGTTCAATTGATGGGTTTATTGTCATTATTTTGAGGGCGTTACAGTGAATATATAGTGAATGGTATAAGATCTTGTAGGCATACGTTCGATCTTGAATGGGTTTAATCAAAATGGAATGATGGTTGAGCAAAATATCTTTGTAATAAGAGAGATTTTTCTCTGGAGGTGAAGAAATGAAATGACCTCCAGAGCCAAAATGGAATTGAGCAATTTCATTAATTGTTTGACTTCTGGGGTGACTAGGTTCTCTGTAGAACAGGTTAGTAACATGTGATTTGGTGTACTCAGTTCGAGAAGGTCGAACTTGGTTAATTGGAAGTGGAGTAACTGAAACTGATTGGCTAGAAGCAAAAGGATCATTAGCCAAAGCAGATGAATAATCAAGACGATGAATGGTACCAAGAGTATGGTACCTGGTAATTAGGTCAATGGAAGAGGATGGTTTAATTGACTCCAAAGGAGGAGGAACTATGAGTTGATTAGGTTTACTGGAACTAGAGGAAGGGGCCAAAGCCTTGGAAGGAGGCCTTGGGCGAGACATCTGTTAAATAGGAAACAAAGATTAGCAACCAGAAAGAAGATCTAAATAATTCTGGTAATAGTGTAAATTATTGTAGCAATCATGACGTATAATGCGTCGAGCTTGTAACTGTTGGTGATTGATGTATTAGGCTCTTTTAGTAGTTGGTCTGGCTGATTTAAAATGATTAATCTGACGATTAACTTGTTTGATCAGGGTTTGGTAATGGCTAATTTGGGTTTTAACATAGGAAATATGTGGAGTAGCACTCAGGCAGGGAATTTTGACAACCAGGAATATAGGTAAATCAAAATAAAAAATACTTAAAAGAGATTGCCAACGGGCAAAAATCTGTTTACTAGCAAGGTTTTGAACATCTTTTTCCAAAACATATTTAGCAGATTTGCAATCCACACGAAGTAAAAAATTTTGATTTAAAATATCATCTTGAAATTTTTGAATACATAAAACAGTAGATAAAATTTCTTTTTTAATAGTATGTAATTTAATTGTGCTTGATTCCAGACACCAGAATGATAACGAATAATTTGTTCGGGAGACTGAGGAGTGACTTGTTGAAGCAAAATGCCACCATAACCAATGTCAGAAGCATCAGTTTGAATAATTTTAAATGAGTTCTCAGTAGGAATACCAAGACAAGGAAGAGACTTAACATATTGTTTGACTTATTGAACAACAGCAGTATGAGTAGAAGACCAAGGAGGAGGATTATCCTTTAACCTATCAAATAGAGGTTGACAGATCTTCCTAAGGTCTTTATAGAACTCAGCAATGTAATTAAGGGATCCTAAGAACCTTTGTAATTGAGTTTTATCAAGAATTTCATCAGGAAACTTGGAAGCAAACTCAATAGAGCGACTGATTGGGAGAATAGTATTATGATGAATATCATAACCTAAAAACCTAACTTTTGTTTGAAACAATTTAATCTTAGGAGCAGATATGACTAGACCATGACTCTTAATTGTATAAAAGAAGGCAATTAAATGTTTCCAATGTTCACTAATTGATTTTGAAAAAATTAATATGTCATCAATGTAAACAATTGAAAAATGACTAAATGGGTTGAATATGTCATTCATTATATTTTGAAATTCACTAGGAGCATTTTTTAATCCAAATGGCATAACATTCCATTCATATTGACCAAAGGGTGTATTAAATGCAGTTTTGTTTCTATCTTTAGGATGAATTTGAATTTGCCAGAAACCACTTTTAAAATCAAATTTACTAAAAATAACAGCTTGATTAAGTCTTTTAATTAAATCCTTTTTATTGGGAATAGGATATCTAATCCATTCAAGAACATCATTTAATGCTTTGTAATTAATTACTAAGCAAGGAACACCTCGTTCTAATTCAGCATTCTTATTAACATAAAAAGCAGGATAAGACCATGGTGACTTACTTGGACTTATAATTCTATTTTTTAATAAGTCATTAATTTCTTTTTTACACATTTCTAGTAATTCATGATTCATTTGAATAGGTCTAGATTTAGTAGGTATTTGTTTGTCATTAAAACCTTTAATATATGGTAAAGTAACTACATGCTTTTTCCGATGCCAAAATGCAGTAGGTAAAGATGAACAAACAGTTGATTCAAGTTTTAATTTAAAATCATTAATTTGAGAGATTAAAACTCGGTCAGTTAACTGTTGATCAATTCTTTTATAATTAATTTCTTCTTTAAGAAAATTAATATGTCGAGTTAATCGATTAATAGTATGAGAAATAGAACAATCTTGTAATTGATTTAATTCTAATTGTTCAGGTGGAAATAAGAATTTAAATGTGACAGGATGTCCTAAAACATGAGTAGTAATTCCTTCCGTAGAAGTGGTAAATGGATATAATAAGGATATAAATGGTGTACCTAAAATAATTCTATCAGTCATATTTTTAACTAGAACAAAAGTAGTTTTGAAACAAACATTATTTTGACAAACATATACCTTAGGTAACTTGTATTTAATATGCATTTTACTACCATTAGCAGAGGTTAGTTTCTCTTGACATTTGTGATAATATTTAGTAGGAAGTAATCCTTCTTGAATGCAATTTAAATCAGCACTAGTATCAATTAATGCAACTAAGTCTAATTCAAAATCTTCAACTCTGATTGTAATTCCTGAATACCATTTTTGCATATAGATTTTATTAAGTAAATTTAATCGTTTATCTTTAAGGTTAGTAGCTTGAGATCGATTATCAAAAATAAGTTTTAGTTGGATCAGTATGATCAGAATCAGAATTATGTTCAGAATTATGAGAGGATTCTGGATTAGGTTGAAAATCATTTAAGTTTTGTTTAAGTTTAATATTAATGATTTCATTTTCTAATTTATTATCTTTGGATTGAAGATCTCTGATAGTTTGTTTAATTTGATTGATTTCAGATTGTAAATCTTGAAGTGTAACTTCTTTAGTTTTATTTTTAAATTTTTCCAAAGTTTTAGATAAACTAATAATAGGTTTATTAAACTTAGGTTTAGTTTCTGATTGAAGCATTAAAGCTTTTAGCTTATCAATATATTTTTGTTTTAACTGGGAATCTTCTAATTTACTAATTAAATCGATTAAAGCAGATTCTTCTTGAGTATGTTTGGTAAGAACAGAAATTTGTTTAACAGGTTTACAACAAACATCATTACATCCTAAGGTAATTTGATTATCAGAATCAGAATTATTGTTATCGGATGGGGAACTAGATGTAGATGGAGGAACAGAAGAGGAATCATTATCAGATTGATTTAATTGGAAGATTTCAAATAATTGAATTTTGGATTCTTCGTTAAGTTGGAGTTGATTAACTCTATCTTTTAGTTTTTGTTTTTCTTTACATTTATTAGCATAGTGACCTTTTTGACCACAATTATAGCAAGTAATATCTTTATTAGATTTTGGATGTGATTTAGATTTATGATATTTCTTTTTAGGTTTAGTATAAAACTTATCATTGGATTTGGAATAGGAATAAGGCTTCTTATATTTGTTATAGTATTTGGATTTATTATTATGTTTTGAATATTTATGTGATTTCCTACGAGAGGGTGCAACAGGAGATAATCCATATTGTTCACAAAAATTGCCTAATTCATATTTAGCTTTATGTTTATCTTTAGAGGCTTTTTGACTAAGTTTTAAATCAATACACATTTTTAATCCTTCTTTTTGAATAGTGCTAATTATATCACCATATGTTAAATTATCATATTCAATAACACCAGTAGGTTGACTAAGAACATCTCTAATTTTGTGAGCAAATAGGCTAGGTAATCCATTAATAAATTTTTCTTTCCAGAATGATTTAGTACAATCTTCTCTTAACATAACCCTAGAGGTAAAGACATCTTTATACCATCTAAAGTCACTTAATGTTGGGCAAGTAAGATTACTAAGTTGATCATGTATGCGAGAATAAATATTAGTTGGGGTTCCAATGAAATGTCTAACAATAGTATAGATTAATTGATTGATTCCATCAGGGTGACAACATCCTAAATTTTCATCAAAAATAGGTAATCCTTGATCATTAGTTTGATTAGCATAAATGATGGATTCTCTTTGATCTTCAGTTAAATATTTTTCCCACCAGGATTTGAGCATACCAGTAAAACCAGTAGTAATTAAAGTAACAATTTCAGGTTGAGTATATTGGGGATAGTTAGATAGATAACTATTGGAGACCATAGATAAATGATTTAACTTTTGGAGGATTTGATCTTCACTGAGACCATCAATATTCCATTCGTATAATCTTTTAGCAGAAACAGAAAATTGATTATTAATATTATTTTCTTCAAACTGTAAATCAACAGGAGTAGGTTTGCTATACCAATTTTTAGTAGTTTGGGGATTAACTTTTGGATAATGAATTTTGTCAACTTGGAATTGTTGAGCGAATTGATTTATTTCTTGATCAGTATCAGATTGGGTAGAATCTGGATTAATATCAAATTGTTGATTTAGAACAGTAATACCTTTATCTTTAGAAGGTGAGGGAGTATCTGTTGTAGACAATTTAGTGAATAATTTTTCAATAGCTTGGACAGTAGAGGATTGATCATTAGTAACTAAACTATTTCGTTTGGAACGATTACTGGGTAAGTTCAGCAAAGGTGCATCTAAGGGTTGTTTATTAGATGAACTGGGAATAGATTCTAAATTAGTTTCTATTTTATCTAATTGTTTACCAATTGTACTTAAATATTGATTTGTATAATTATTTTGTTCAATAAACAACCCTCCATTGAATATCAAACTAACTTCTCCATTGAATAAAAATGAAAGTGGAAGTTCATTCAAGAAACAACTATACCTTAACGATCTATTTGGAAGTTAAATAAAAAAGAAGTTGAATAGAAAAGGAAATTGAATAAAAATGAAAGTTGCATGAAATTAACAATTGAAGTTCATTCAAGAAACCACTATACGTTAAAGATCTATCTGGAAATTGAATAAAAAAGAAAGATAGATAGAAAAACAAATTGAATAAAAATGGAAGTTGAATAAAAATAAAAATGGAAGTTGAATCAAGAAACCACTATACCTTAACGATCTATTTGGAAATAAAATAAAAAAGAAAGTTGAAGAAAAAAACCACTATACCTTAACGATCTATGTGGAAATTAAATAGAAAAGGAAATTGAATAGAAAAGGAAATTGAATAGAAATGGAAATTGCATAAAAATCGGAAGATGAATAAAAATAAAAATAGAAGTTGCATAAAATTAATAATGGAAGTTCATTCAAGAAACCACTACACCTTAACGATCTATTTGGAAATTAAATAAAAAAAGGAAGTTGAATAGAATAGGAAATTGAATAAAAATGGAAGTTGAATAAAATAAAAATTGAAGTTGCTTAAAAATAAAAATGGAACTTTCATAAAACGGAAGTTGAATAAAAATAAAAAGGAAATTGAATAAAAATGGAAGTTCATTCAAGAAACCACTATACCTTAATGATCTATTTGAAAATTAAACAAAAAAGGAAGTTGAATAGAAAAGAAGTTGATTAAGGCCGAAATGTACATAATTAAGGCCGTTAATTAGAATCTCTTAACTTCACTTGCTGGTCAAACCGTATACTTTATGTGTGTGGAATGTCAATCAGGTTGTACATCGTCGGGGCATAAAATGGACAAAAAGACAAAATTTGGACAGAGTTGACTTTTTCTGGAAAAGTCAAACCGATGTTTTAAACCTGTTTGGAAGTGAGTAGAAGTATAAAAAGAAATGGAAAAAGGCTTTTCTAGGGTTCTGAAATTGTTTTGACCTAAAGGGAGATGCTACGGTTTGGAAGGGAAGAAAAACAAAAAGCTTCAAGGATGTCTCCCATGGTGGTTTCTTCTCCATCTACCTCCTTCCACTCCTCCATGAGTGGCTAGTCTTCTTTTCTAGGGTTTTGATGAAACCCTAGCCATGTAATTATTTTGTTTTCTTTTTGATTTTTAATTATGTAAAGGTTTGAACATTTGTATGGTGATTTAGAAGTTTCTTTTATATATTTTTCATTATCTCTTCGAATATTTGACTTTCTATGATTGTTGAATGTTATCCATACATGTGTTTTCTATTCCTTCACATTCAAGGTATGAGACGAACCATACTACGAGGAACGAGTCGTATCACTACCTCAGTTTAGAGTGAACGATTCGTATTACTTGAGATGGTTCGTGCTCGTACATTGAATGTGATGATCTTCTTGTCAAATGCTTCGAGCTTGTAGTTGCGAAACATTAATCCGTTCAAACCATGGCATAATTGATTTCAATTGGAAACCCTAATTATGTGGTTAGTGGTGAATTTTCTACCCTAGGATTTTTCACCAATTCAGTAAACCCAATTTCAATTATTATTGATAATTTAATTCCTTAGTTTAATTTATTTGTTATTAAATTAGGTTATGAACAATCAATCTTTTTATCAAAATTAATTTAGGAATTTAACAATTAAATTAGTTTAATTTCACAATTGTCCCTGTGGATCGATACCTGGACTTGCCATTATTCTGATAGAATTTGGTATAGTTTAGTATTTAATTTTGGTGTGTTCAACGACCCATCAAAATTTTGGCGCCGTTGTCGAGGACTTCTGGATAAAATTAGTTAATTTAAAGTTACATTCTTATTTTAATTTTTAGTTTAGGATTTTATGCTTTTGTGGTTGCTAAGTGTGCAGAGCGTTTGAAATTGGAGCTATCATTGAAGTGCAAGCGGAGCGCAGCCGAGTTTAAAAAAAAAAAAAACTGCAGCACTAAAGTGAGTAAACAGAAGCAAACACTCACAAGTGAATCACCAAAGTGCTAAAACGAAAGTCAAAGCTCAATTGGGGGTTGGAGACAACGTCTACACGCCAAGCATCCGCAAGACGAGTAAAGCGTTTTCGTTAAACCGCTGTGAGTATTTCTCTTTTAGTATTCTGCTTTCGTAACTTAGTGCACCGAGTCGAACTTATTGTGTGTGTGTGGGTAGTGTATGCACGGGCGTCGTTCTTGTCGCCCTGAATTGTGGTGTTTGGACCTTGAACTAGAAAGGACCCTTAGGAGACTTAGGGCTTCTGTCCGTGTTCCTAGGCTTGAGTATTCATATTCATACATTGAGCCATTAGAGATGGCAGATCCTAATGTCCCGAATGTGCCTAACCTGACCCTGAAGGATTATTTTACACCCACTGCATATACATCACCATCATGCATCCAATTGCTCAACACCACTGCTGCTCATTATGAGATTAAGTCCAGCACCATACAAATGCTCCCATCATTCCATGGACTAACTCATGATGACCCTTATAAGCATTTGAATGAATTTCTGGAAATTTGCTCGACAGTGAAGATCTAGAATTTCACAAATGAGGCCTTAATGTTGCGATTGTTTCCATTCTCGTTAAAGGATAAAGCCAAACACTGGCTAAATTCTTTACCTGATAATTCAATCACAACTTGGGACCAATTACAGCAACGGTTCTTGGAGAAGTACTTTCCCATAGGTAAAACCAACCAACTTAGGCGAGCCATCACAAACTTTGCTCAAATGGATGGCGAGCAATTCCATGAAACGTGGAAAAGACTTCGAGACCTTCTCCAACAGTGTCCCCACCACCATGTAACAACCCTCATTTTTGACTTAGCCATGCTTGCATACATTCCTGTATGATCTTGTCTTGTGATGTTGCAAATCTTGTTTATCTTGTTTTGTCTTGCTTTGTTTAAGGTGTTGCTTGCATGATTTTGTTCTTTGCTTGGTGTGTAGCCGAGGTCATCTTGAGCTTAGTTCACCTCTGAACCTTTGTACTTAGAACTATTTTGGAACCACTTGGTTGACCTCCATCTTCACCCGGGCATGCTTGCCGAGATGTCACTATCTGGGCCGAGGTGTTCGGAACCAAGGCCGAGGAGTGTATCATCTAGGCCGAGATGTTTTGCAGTTAGTGATCTTTGTCCTTGGGCAAGTATGGCTTAGACCGAGGTGTGGCACACCCAGGCCAAGGTGTGGCACAGCTTAGTCAAGTGTCGTCCTCCCTAGCCGATGTCTTTGTTACCCTATTGCCGAAGATTTGACTTTTGCCGATGTCGTCACTTGCCGATGTGTCTTGCCATCTAGCTTGTTGAATACGCTTTGTCAGAGACTTGTCTTATCAATCAGTCACCCTTTTGAGTTGAACCAACCCGGTAGTGCCATGTGTCCGAAATTTGAATGTTAAGGCAATGCGTGGACCTAGAAACAAATCATTTTGTCTCAAATCTTTGCCTTTAGAGAGAGAAGCTCTTGGGGAAGAAGGTAGAGTTTTAGAGTGAGAGAGTAATTTCCAAGTGTGATCTGTGGAGTTTGAACCATTAGATTCAAGCTTTGAGGTAAGAATCTTGATCCACTTTGATTGTTCTTATTGATCATCTAGCTGCATTGCAAGATCGGATCTGTTTTGCATGCCATGCATCGATTTGAAGTTGGTTTTAGAAAGAGGAAATAGTATTCATGTGTTCTTGAAGAAAAGTCTTGTTTTGATCCGAAAGTTTGGAACAAGAACCATGTTTTTGTGTTTGTTCTTGCATGATCTTCTTGTATGGGTACCCAGTTCCATGTTTTGAACTCATGGCATGAAATCTCAGACTTTGTAACAAGTTATGATCTTTGCATTCATCTTCTTCATGATCATGTTCATCATGTTCTTCAAAGAAACCAGTTTTCCCGACTTTGCTTTGAATGTGGCCATCGGGACCACACCTCGGCGAGAGGTGTGGGACCTCGACAAACCTAGTTGGTACCCAGTGTGTTTTCATGAGATGAAAAACAGTGTTTTAACTTCCAGCAAGTTTTATTTTGTTATTGGCATAGATTTGGTGTGAATGCCGAGATCATTTGCATGCATGTAAAGCTCGTTTTGAGAACGTATTTGGCATGTGATTGTAGGTCCTTGATCTTTGCTTTGAGCCTACACCCAAGAAGAACTATGTGAGTGGTATTTTAATAAAGCTATGTTATACTGTTTTGATAAATCTGCTTTGCTTTGTTTTGATGAAAGTATTTGTTAAGCATGAATGATTAGCTCTATTTTGATGTACCAAGTATAAAAGTCCCTTGTCTTTGGAGGACTCTAAACCTTAGCGACACTAAGTATAAAAGGATCTGATCCTTTCTTGGAAAGACTATCGCGTTAAAAGCGAGTTACGGGCAATAACATAAGACCATCGTGTTAAAAAGAGCTACGGGCTTAAGTAACACAAGTCCCTTGTCTTTGGAGGACTATAAACTTTCGCGATACCTTTGACTAATCGATTCACGGATCATGCAGTCTTTGTTTTGCCAGCGGTTTACGCGTGGTTTTGTTTGTTCAGAAAGCTTGATTTGTGTTTTGCCGATGCCAGTAAACATCCCTTGAGACTTGTAAGACTTAATAGGTGAATACGGTTCATCTCTTGATTTGATAAAGTTTTAATGTGTTTTGCTCTGAAAGGATCTCGGCTAATATTCGTATGGTTTTGGCTTGTTTTGTTTTGAAAAGACTTCGGCTATATTCATGCAAAACCTTTATTACTAGTACCATTCACTGAGTATCCAAGCTCACCCTCTCCATATATATGTAGGTGATGAGCAGGACGGCGGCGACGCCTAGATGTGTTTTGCAAAGCTTGTTTCGGATTTTTGTCATGTCGGCTTGATTTGTTTTATGTCAGAAATTTGTATTTACGTCGGCGAATCTCGAAGATTATGCTTCTTTGGCTCGTAATCATTGTATTTGCACATGTTGGCTTTAGAAGCCTTTTGATCAAGATTCTAATATGTATTTGTTTATTATCAACCGAATGTGAAACTATGTCATGTACGTCATTACCTTTGATCTCATACGCTCTTATGGACCACTTGTATTTTGATTTGTCGCTTCCGCATTTGTGAGCCCCCTATATTATACTCTGATTGTGTTTAATCTTTGAAGGTTGGCCTTCGGTAACCTCGGTTTACTGGCCATCACGGCACCATTCTACTAGGGGCGGAATGGGGTCGTGACACACCAAGTGCTTGATTGGCAACTTGTTCAAACATTCTATTATGGCTTAACTGAGCCACACCGCCAAATGGTGGATTCGTCCTATGGTGGGACATTTATGTCTAAAAATGATGCCGAGGCATGGCAATTGTTTGAGAACTTAAGTGATAATTTCCTTCACCATGCCTCCATGACGGCAAGTCCGACAACGATGGTGGAGCCCTGAGAAGAGGGGGCATTTATGAGGTCGGGCAAAACCTAGAGTTAGCCCAACAAGTAGAGGCATTGTCCCGCAAGATAGACCACTTATTAGCTACGGGACATGCCCCTACCCAGCAAGATCAGTCTCAATTTCGTGAGGCATGTGTTATATGTGCGAGCTCTGCTCATGACTTGAGTGAGTGCCCTTCGGCATCACAATTTCCGGAGTTAGTCCAAGAGCATGTGAATGTGGCTCAAGGATTCTCCAACCCGGGTAATTACCCATACTCCAACACATATAATCCGGGATGGAGAAATCACCCTAATTTCTCATGGAGACCCCCTTTACAAGGCACTTCTTACAATCCTCCACCACCAAGGCAGAATTTCAATAATTTTGCCAACCAATCATCCTACCAACCACCACAACCTTATCAATCCCCACAACCGTACCGGTAACCACAACCCCTGCCTGTTCCTCAGGGCAACTCTGCATTTGTGACTCAGGTGTTGGAAGTTCTCTCAGAACTTAAGGGGTTAGCACCGATAGTTCACTCCCACTCACTCTATTGCCAAGATAGAGACCCAATTGGGTCAAATGGCTAACAACATGAATCGGAGAGAGGAGGAAAATTACCAAGTCAAGCTGTGGCCAACCCTAAGGGACAATCTGAGGCGAGAGTTCGGTGGGAATGGTAAGCAACATGAGCAAGTGCAGGCGGTGGTTGCTTTGAGAAGTGGTAGGGAGTTAGAGCCTCAGTTAGTTGCGCCAGATGCAACTAAAATTGAGAAGGGTGACCACGGGGGTACACCTAATGAGAGCAAGGGTGAGGGGGAAACACTTAAGAGGGATGATTTAGTCCCTAGCACTCCATATGTGCCTAAGGCACCCTTTCCCCAATGCCTTGATACACCGTCCCCTTTTAATAAGAAAGCAGCATCTATGGAGGCAATGATAGATGTCTTTAAACAGGTAAAAATCAACCTCCCCCTGTTGGAGGCGATTAAGCAAGTACCATCATATGCCAAATTTCTGAAGGACTTTTGTACGCAAAAGCGTAAATCTAGGACACATGTGTCCCAAAAGGTCCTACTCACGAAGCAAGTAAGCTCCATCTTGTTGAATGACACACCTCCTAAGCTTAAGGACCTGGGTGCCCCAACCATTGCATGCATTATAGGGGACCATTTCATTGATAGGGCCTTATTAGATTTAGGGGCTAGTGTTAATTTATTGTCGTACTCTGTGTACAAAGAATTTGGGCTTGGCAAGTTGAAGCCCACTACTGTCACTCTTTAATTGGCTGACCAGTCCCTCAGAGTGCCACATGGCATGTTTGAGGATGTGCTAGTTAAGGTTGATAGGTTCTACTTCCCTGTTGACTTTTTGGTGTTAGATATGGAATCGGTAGCCAGTTCTAAGAAACAAATCCCGGTGATCTTAGGTCGACCTTTCTTGGCTATAGCCAATGCATGCATCAATTGTCGGACCGGGGTTATGGAAGCTTCATTTGGTAACATGCAATTGAAACTTAATGTTTTCCAAGCATCCCAACAACCTTATGAGAGAGAGGAGTGCTTATTAGTAGATGTTGTAGATGAAATTGTAGAGGAGGCTTTGCCCTCCATTCTTGTAGAGGACCCTTTAGACGCTTGTCTAGCTCATTTTGGGTTTGAAAATTTTGATATTGATGGGTCAGTTAAGGAGGTTTTGAAATTGTTGGATGCGAGTATCATATATCCCATCTCAGATAGCAAGTGGGTTAGTCTCACACAAGTGGTGCCCAAGAAATCGGGCATCATCGTTGTTGAGAACGAGAGAGGAGAGTTAGTCCCCACACGAACCACTACTGGGTGGCAAGTGTGCATTGATTATAGGAGACTAAATTCCTCGACTAGGAAGGATCATTTTCCTTTACCCAGGGGTTTGATGGACCCATTTTACTATGATTGATAGATTGATTCCTTATTCTCTTTTATTTCCTTTCTATGCTATTCTGTTTTTCTTTGTTCTCGTTATGCTTTATTTGCATCTAGGAGACTTTAAATCCTCTAAAGGTGTAATTCCTTTGGTGTTAGCCGTGCCCGAACGACATCTGATAGTCTGGTATAGCCACCTAACCGTGTTTGTAGTGAGTTCCTAGGAGACCAACTGAGACGGTGGAAACTAGAGTTCGAATGGCAAAGCCTAGAACATAACGGTTTGGGATTTCTGAGACTAGAGTCTGGTTTAAATACCCAGGGGTGTGGAGATTGCTTCAAAACTACCTCGGTTTGAACTCTGTATGGTAGCCCCATAGGTTGAGGTAGCTTTATGCTCTTCGATTCTGGATACCGAATCAACCTAGTCTGTCACCCTGTTGGAGAATAGGGAAAGTTACAAACACACTTAGGGAGAAAAGTAGTACCTGTGGTTTTTGCGTGAAGATTATACCTTTAGTGGGCATTCTGTTATGTTCTTATGTGCTTTATTTATTTCGAATGTCAACTGAAGGTAGAAATGGTTTAGTATATTTGGGTTGTACTAGCCCGAAGGCTATATACTATGTTGGGTTTTATTACCTGGGGGATTCTGAAGTGGCAACTTTATGCCATAACTCTGGTGCCTTTTGTTAAGTGTTGAGAGTTAGTTTAAAAAAAAAAGAAAAAAAAAAGAAAAAAGAGGCATGCTTTCATGTTTATTTTCTATGTTAAAATAATAATAATAATAATAATAATAATAATAATAATAATAATAATAATAATAATAGTTGTTATACTTGTTCAATTTAAAAATAAAAATAAAAATAAAATTTTTTTGTTGTTATACATGTTTATTTGTAAAAAAAAAGGAGCCAAGATTCTTAAAAAAAAAAAAAAAGCACCTTGGTGAAATCGCCGCACGTTCGGCCTGGCCCCGGATGTGCGGGAAATTGTGAATCAAAACCACATTGCCTACTGTTTAATAAGCAAGTGCGCGGGGCATGTGCGTTGACCAGCCGCACATGCGGCTTGACTCCCGCACGTGCGGGACACCGATTATTAGAAAAAAAATAAAAAAAATATTCGCGCCAAGGGTGAATCGCCACACGTGCGGGAAAGTTGCCAAACTCCAAATCGCACCCTGCTTGATAAGCAGGTGCGTGTGTTTGTTTTTGTTTTATTTTTTATTTTATTTTATTTTATTCTTATTATTATTATGTAAATAAATACATAAATAAATTTTAAAAATAAATAAATAAATATACATTTATTTTATTTATAATTTTTTATAAAAAGAAAATTTCATTTTATTTATTTAGTTATTTATTTATTTATTTTTATTTATTTCGTTTTACGATTATTGTTAGTACCATTATTTATTTGCTATGTTTGTTTAGTTTAAATTACTTCGTAGTGATTCTGGTTAGTTTAATTAGTTAGTCGATTTTGGTTTTATTTTTATTTTTATTATACTTGTGTAGTTAGTAATGTTATTTTTATTTTTCTTCTATACTGTAATTGTTCATTTAATGAATAAGTAGTTTAGTTTTTATTTTATTTTCTTTTCTTTTCTGTTCTTCTCTTCTATTAAGTGGTTTAGTTTAGTTTAGTTTATCATTTAATGAATAAGTAGTTTAGCTTAGTTTAGTTTACATTTTATTTAATTTAATTTAAGGTCATTTTTATTCATTTATTTAATTATTTTTGTTTTTATTCACAAAAAATAAAATAAAAATGAGTGTGTCTCTGTTACTCTCTGCCTACGGATCTCACCTACATTTACGTAATTTTCTCTCATTTCTCTTTACTTTTCCATTGAGGAGAATGTCATATTCAAGTTGGGGATGAGGGTTATATTTTCTTTTTGCATTTCTATTTAACTCATAATTCATGCTTATACCTGTTTCACTTGATTGCATTACTTCACTTAATGTGACTTTTTGCTAGTAGGGTGATGATATTTGCATATGTTTATTGGAGAGCATACTAGACTTGTATGAAAAGGGTTTATTGGGTAGATACTTGCATGCGATGTTTGCACGAGGAGAGTTATGTGTTTGTGATTTTAGTACACTTGTCATGTGTATGCCTTAATTCACATGAACACACTATCATAGCGGTGATCTTTTTATTATAATCCCTGGTGTACATCATTGATAATAGCTAGAGTTGCAGAAAAGAATAAATGAGGAGCCAAGATTCTTTAAAAAAAAAAAAAAAAAACACTTGACTTGTTTGGGTTCGTAACCTTTTTAACTCGAGTTATTAAGCCCGTAGGGGTGTCTCTACACCTAATGCTCTAAAACCATCTGGTTTGGGAGTCATTGGCCCAAAACTTGCTACATGGGTTGATTAGAAAGCTTAATGGATCAGGACATTGCACAGTCATTAAAAAAATAAAATAAAATAAAAATAAATAAAATTGGGAATCTTGGCTGCAACAGGTTAGTTTTTCTGTATATGTTGGGTGTTATTATAAGTTACACTGGACTATTATAGTGGATAGTTAATTAATATGGAGATTACACTTTACACCGAGGGTACTCATGACTTGTCTACTAGCATGCACAAGTACAAGAAACTTTACTTTTGTATTAACTGAATTGTGGTTTTGACACAATAGGTTCCTTCATGCTTGTCCCTTTGTGCCTTTAATGACTCATGATGTCTCAATATCACACTGTAGTGGCACATAAGTTGATTGTTAGGTGGAGTAGTGTGGTTATTTGTTGTTAAGTATATATGAATAAGTTAATGTTTGTGGGTATCATTTCTGGAAACCTTCACGAGACTTTACTCATCCACTTGGGGTAACCATGTGGTTTAAAGGCTTGTTGCATATGCTAAATGCAACCGTTTTCCCATGAAAGAGGAAATAGATAGATTTTGTTTAATTTAATTTTATTTTACTTTCTTGAGGACTAGCAAGTAGTAAGTTGGGAGATGTGATTAAGGCCGAAATGTACATCATTGAGGCCGTTAATTAGAATCTCTTAACTTCACTTGCTGGTCAAACCGTATACTTTATGTGTGTTGAATGTCAATCAGGTTGTATATCGTCGGAGCATAAAATGGGAAAAAAGACAAAATTTGGATAGAGTTGACTTTTTCTGGAAAAGTCAAACCGATGTTTTAAACCTGTTTGGAAGTGAGTAGAAGTATAAAAAGAAAAGGAAAAAGGCTTTTCTAGGGTTACGAAATTGTTTTGACCTAAAGGAGAGGCTAGGGTTTGGAAGGAAAAAAACACAAAAAGCTTCAAGGATGTCTCCCATGGTGGTTTCTTCTCCATCTACCTCCTTCCACTCCTCCATGAGTGGCTAGTCTTCTTTTCTAGGGTTTTGATGAAACCCTAGCCATGTAATTATTTTGTTTTCTTTTTGATTTTTAATTATGTAAAGGTTTGAACATTTGTATGGTGATTTAGAAGTTTCTTTTATATATTTTTCATTATCTCTTCGAATATTTGACTTTCTATGATTGTTGAATGTTATCCATACATGTGTTTTCTATTCCTTCACATTCAAGGTATGAGACGAACCATACTACGAGGCAAGTCGTATCACTACCTCAGTTTAGAGTGAACGATTCGTATTACTTGAGATGGTTCGTGCCCGTACATTGAATGTGATGATCTTCTTGTCAAATGCTTCAAGCTTGTAGTTGTGAAACATTAATCCGTTCAAACCATAGCATAATTGATTTCAATTGGAAACCCTAATTATGTGGTTAGTGGTAAATTCTCCACCCTAGGATTTTTCCCAAATTTAGTAAACCCAATTTCAATTATTATTGATAATTTAATTCCTTAGTCTAATTTATTTGTTATTAAATTAGGTTATGAACAATCAATCTTTTTATCAAAATTAATCTAAGAATTTAACAATTAAATTAGTTTAATTTCACAATTGTCCTTATGGATCGATACCTGGACTTGCCTTTATTCTGATAGAATTTGGTATAGTTTAGTATTTAAATTTGGTGTGTTCAACGACCCACCAGAAGTTGAATAAAAATGGAAGATGAATAAAAATAAAAGTACAATAAAAAAGGAACTTAAATAAAAAATGAAGTCGAATAAAAATAAAAATGGAAGTTGCATAAAATTAAAAATGGAAGTTCATTCAAGAAACTACTATACCCTAACGATTTATTTGGAAATTAAGTAAAAAATGAAGTCGAATAGAAAAGATTAAAAATTGAAGTTCATTCAAGAGACCATTATACCTTAACAATCTATTTCGAAATTAAATAAAAAATGTAGTTGAATAGAATAGGAAATTGAATAAAAATGGAAGTTAATTCGAGAAACCACTATACCCTAACGATCTATTTGCAAATTAAATAAAAAAGAAAGTTGAATAAAAATGGATGTTGAAAAAAAATAAAAATAAAAATGGAACTTGCATAAAAACGGAAGTTGAATAAAAATAAAAAAGGAAATTGAATAAAAATGGAAGTTCATTCAAAAAACCACTATACCTTAACTATAGCGATCCCGGGTTTACCCTTGTCGTACAGTGATCCGGACGTGTGTCCGTGGATGTTGGTAGTGGATTGTTGTCCTGTTTACGTCCTTTCATATATTGTATTTGAGTTATAGGATGTGTTGGGCGAGTTTGTTTCGAGTTGGTTGTATTTGGGAGCCAAGGGTTCTTTGCCGAAATTTTTGTCCTTCGCTCGGCGAGAGTTTGTCGCTCGGCGGCGTTGAGTTTTAATGTCTGGTGGGTCGAGCAGGCGGCCGCTTCGGCGAGTGGCTAACGTCTGGTGGACTGAACACCATGATTTCGCTCGGCGGTGATTCTTCGCTTCAGCGTCTGGTTTGGTCTTCGCTCGGCGGCGGTTCGTCGCTTCAGCGTCGTCTAATTGCGAACTGAAGGTCGAGCTCTGGCTCAGCGAGCTTTATTCGCTCGGCGAGCTTCTAGGATGTTGGCTCGGCGAGACCTTTTTGGCTCGAGCTACGGTTTTCAGGTTGGTCGCTCGGCGACCAAGTCTTCCTTCAGCGAGCCTATTTATATCGATTCGACGGCAATGAAGTTTCAAATCAGATTTTTATAAACTTTTGATCCAATCCTCCGGATCGAGAGCTTCTCTCTCTAACTTTACTCTCTCTAAGGTTTGATCTATCTAGGATCATTTCCTTTCCATCTTGCTTTGTTAAAAAGGTAGAGGTTGTCGAGGGCTTCGATTTAATCTGAAAAAGTCGGTGTTTGGAGCACTTTGATTCTTGGGTCTTCATCTCCTTTTGGGCTTAAACTTTGAGGTAGGGATATCCTACTCCTTTTATAGATTTTGTCTTTGAATTTTAGCATTTTGATATGTTGGTTGTTGTTTGTGAAATTTTGGGAAACTTTGGGCCATTGTGTAATTTTATAAAAGTTTGGGGTTTTGTCTATAATAAACCTAGAAGCATGTTTGGTATAGAAACATGGGATTAATGTTGAAACATTAGTGAAATTGGAACCTAAGGGTTGTAATGTTAATCATGGAAACGTCCTAATTACATTGATTAATTAATTTGAATAATTAATTGTGGAAAAGCGAGAATTGAAGTTGAATTGAGTCATGGGTTATGACGATGGGAAGAATACATAGATTTTATGTATTGATATGTGATGTGTATAATTGTGATATATATATATGCATTGTGTTGTGTTGGAGGAGATAGGGGATGGACTCCACGGTTTAGGGAAGATAGGGATGGACCTCTAAACGGATGTTCTTGGGAGGAGATAGGGGATGAACTCCGTAGATAGAGCATGTATGCTTATCTAGAAAATATTGGCGAGCATGTATGCTTGTCATGGAAAGTGTGAATATATCTGTTTTGTTTATACTTGTTGAAGTGATGAAAGAATGTAAGAGAATGGACCATCTATCAATTGTTAATCTTTTAGTCATTATTTATGATTGGTTTAGTATATTTCTCTTTGGTGTAGCTCACCCTATATAGGACATCATTTTCAGGTACTGGTAGCATGCCACCTCCAAGGACATAACTTGGAAGGCTAGTGGCGGATGGACTTTTGTTTGTCTTTCCTTTTGCAGTGTTACATGTAAATTCAAGCCTAGGGCTTAATGTGTAAATGAGCTAGCACTCTATTTTCGTGTAACCAAGTGTTAACTTGGAAAGTCAGAAGCCCTTAGGGCATTTGCTTTTGTTGTTAACATGTAATCGTTTTGTAATAGAACCTGTTGAGTGAAAGAACGTGGATCCTTTTATATATCATAGCATGTCAATATTGTTGGGTTAAATGTCATTATTTCGAGCGTTACAACTTGGTATCGAGGCGTCTGGTTGAATACTTTGGGTGCGTGGGAAGTGATTAGGATCACAATGGGTTTGTCTCGCTTGATAGAGACTTAGGTGTCTTGTTATATGTTTATGTGATAACATGCTTATGTGATTATTTGGGTATGGGATTTAGTTTTTAGGATGTTGATTGGGTCTTTGGGTTTAAGTCTTGTTGGAAAGGCACTTGATCAATCTTGTTTCTAACGATACTCTAGTAACGCCTTGGGACTATCATCATCAGGAAATGAAATTGTAAGTGCTATATGTGTTTATGTGCTTACGTGGAATGAATTCTGATTATCCATGCATTAGGGCGTGAGTGTTTAGTTTTGGCACGTTTATAAATGTGCTAACGTTACTGTGTTACCTTTATTAGGATGTCGGGGCGAGCAAGAGGTGGTAGGCGTGGTAGGCCTAGGAGGCGAGAAGTGCCATTACGGATGAGGTTCCGGCAGTTCGAGAAGAAGGGTTGGTCGAGCCAATGTGGCCGAGCGATGGGTCGGCGAGCCATGGGTGCCTTGGCAGAGATAGCGAGGGCCTTAGGTATTCTCGAGCGAAATCGACAACCGAGGCGGGACCTTCTTTCTTGAAGAGGAGTTCTTCGGTCTAACCCGGAGGAGTTTGTTGGAGATCCTAAGGAGCCATTGAAGGCGAGCAGTGGCTAGAAACGGATGAGTAAAAGCGTTAAATGCTAGGCATTGAGGATGGAGCGTTGAAAGTGACCTTGGCATCCTTCCAGGTGAAGGAGATCTTGGTCAATGGTGGAAAGTATGAGAAAGTTCGTGCGGGTGGTACTTGGGTGGCGTTTGTGAATGCTTTCGGAGAGGTTTTTATCCGATGGCTAGGGAGAGACTAAGGGATCGGTTACCAAGCTTAGCGAGGAGGTTTATGCGTGGCGAGTTTGAGGCTACATTTACTAGCTTGTCGAGGTTTGCACTGAACTTGTGGCGACGAAGAGCCCGTTGTTATGAGTTTGAGCGGAAGTTGAGGTGGGACCTCAAGTTGAAAGTTGGTGGACCTTATATTCGAGAGTCTGAGGCATTTGGTGGATCTTTGCGGCTCATATGGAGTGATGATGCAGGAGGGAGAAGAGGAGAAACATGGGGGCTCCAAGAGGGGCCAAGAGGAGACAGTGATGGCGGGAGGCGAGGGGTTATAACCCTCGGCCGTCCCAGTGGTTGGCGGTCGACTTTCCAGATCCAGTCACGAGCTCGGGAGGCGATCGAGAGAGTTCACTGTTTCAAGTGTGGCGGCCGGTCA
This sequence comes from Camellia lanceoleosa, assembly GCA_025200525.1. Lineage (NCBI taxonomy): Eukaryota > Viridiplantae > Streptophyta > Magnoliopsida > Ericales > Theaceae > Camellia > Camellia lanceoleosa. The sequence continues at coordinate 786,769 of JANUSC010000057.1, forward strand.
CAAGGCTTCTGTTGCCACTTGAAGGCGGGGTCGAGAGCTGCTTCTTCGTCGGCCAGACCACGAGTCGAGTTGAGGCGGCGGCCGTGTCGTGTTACAGTGTGGGCAGCGGGCACAGGAAGAGGACTTGCCCACGGTTGAGTGCCACACCAGGAGCGTCTGGTTCTAGACAGACGCGGGGATTTCAGCCAGCTCAGTCTGTGCAGGCCTCGAGGGCCAATCCGGGGGCCTCGTCGTCCCGATCGATCTGTGATCCTATGCTCGAAAGCGGCGAGTAGATCGAGGCCTCTGAGGCGCGTGTATCTTTGTTGCCGCGAGGACCTAATCTCCGGCTCCATCGGTAGTGAGAGGTACCTTTTGTTTTGCAATTCGGTTGCTAGAGTGTTGATTGACACGGTGCATCTCATTCTTTTGTATCTGCTACATTTGCATCGTGTTGGGCGGAGTTAGCACTTTTAGCATCTCCTATTTGCGTTGTGTCACCTATTGGGGTGAGTTAATTTTGAGGCACGGATGTAGAGGTTGTGATTTAGAGGTCGGCGATCATCGACTTCCTTTTCCATTTGTAGTTATGCCCATGAAGGGCTTTGATGTTATTTTGGGTATGGGTAGTTATCGTCATACCGGGCGGTTATTGATTGCTACCATGAGGTTACTATTTGTCTGATGAGCAGGGAGTTTTCCACTTTTTAGGAGACCGGGTTGGTAGTATTGTGCCACGAGTGCGGTCTGGCGGCGAATGAGCTTAGTAGTTTACTTGCTAGTTTTGAGAATGGTGAGTGTGATGAGACCCAGTTGAGTTGCCAGAGTAGTTTGTGAATACGCAGATGTCTTTCGAGGATCTTATTGATTTGCCACCCAGAGAGCGAGTTCTCTATTGATTTAGTGCGGCACGCCGATTTCTATGGCACCTTACCGTTTTGCACCGCAGAGTTGATTGAGTTGAAAGTTCGGCTCAAGAATTGCTAGATAAGGGCTTCGTTAGCCCTAGTGTATCGCCAGAGCACCGCCTCTTTGCTAAAAAGAAAGACGGTGCCTTGAGGTTGTGTATCGATTAGGAAGTTGAATCGAACTACGATTAAGAATAAGTACCCTATGCCCGTATAGATGACTTGTTTGACCGGTTGAAGGGTTCCGTTGTTTCTCTAAGATAGACTTGAGATCGGGTTACCACCGGTTGAGGGTCGAGAGGAGGATATTCAAGACGGCATTCCGTGCAGCGGTATGGCCATTATGAGTTTTGGTGATGCCATTTGGGCTTACCAACGCAGCGATCTTTATGGACTTGATGAACCGGATCTTCCGGAATTCTTGGATCGTTTTGTGGTCGTTTTGTGGATGATATTCTTATCTATTCACCCTCGAGCAAACACGAGGAACACTTGAGAGTGGTGCTTGAATTGCTTAGAGCCCATAAATTTGTATGCCAAGTTTGGGAAGTCTGAGTTACGGCTAAGAAGTCAAGTTCTTAGGCCATGTAGTTTACGGGAAGGTGTCTGTTGATACATCCAAGATTGAGGCGATGCAAGACTGGGCCTGACCTAAGAATGTGTTTGAGATTCGCGATTTTAGGATTAGGGTACTACCGTCGATTTGTGAAAGATTTCTCGAGTTAGCCGCTGTTGACTAGGTTGACTCGCCAGAAGTCAAATTTGTATGGGGTGAGACTTGTGAAAAAGTCGTTTGAGAATTGAAGGTTAGATTGACCACCGCTCGATCTTGATTATCCGAGAGAGGGTTGGGTTATCGATCTATTGTGATGCCTCACGAGAGGGTTTGGGTTGTGTGTTAATGCAAGAGGAAAGTAGTAGCCTATGGTTCACGTCGATTAAAAATACGAGAAGAATTACCCTACACGACCTAGAGTTGGCGGCTGGGATCTTTGCCTTGAAAATCTGGAGGCACTCCCTCTATGGTGAGAGCTTCGAGGTGTTCTGTGATCATAAAAGTCTGAAGTATCTGTTTTCACAAAAAGAACTGAACTTGAGGCAGAGAAGGTGGATGGAGTTTATAGAAGATTACGACTTGAGTTGCATTATCACCGGGGGAAGGCCAATGTTGTGGCCGATGCTCTTAGTAGGAAATCCATTAGTGATGTAGCTTGTGTAGCCATCCGAGAGTGGGAGATGTTGGGGGCACTTGGCGAGTTTGACTTGCTTCTGGGCGAATCCGTTGAGACAGCGGCCTTGTTTTTTACGTGGTTCTTGACCCTACACTTGTGACTCGAGTGGTAGAGGCACGAAGGTGATCTTGAGGTAGAATCCCTCGGAGAAGATCTCCAGTGGAAAAGTTGAGAAAGGTTTGTGGCGTATCCGGACTGAGTTTGAGATACCGAGACCGTCTGTTTGTCTTGAGTCTGTCGAGAGGAGGTACTCAGAGTTCCATCATTCGCGCCTTCTTGGCGCATCCGGAGGTACTAAGATGTATCGGGATTTGGGTCGTCAGGTTTGGTGGCGGGGTATGAAGAGAGATGTGGCAGTCTTCGTGTCTAAGTGCCTTACTTGTCAGCAAGTGAAGGCCGAGCATCAAAGGCCAGCGGGTTTGTTACAACCCTTGCCTATTGCCGAGTGGAAGTGGGAGCATGTCACCATGGACTTCGTTGTAGGTCTTCCGAAGACTCAGGGGGGTAGTGACACTATTTGGGTGGTGGTAGACCGGTTGACCAAGTCGGCGCATTTTATTCCAATGCGCGTGAGAGATTCGATGAATCATCTTGCCGACTTGTATGTTGGGACATAGTGAGATTGCACGGGTCGGTGGACGATCGTCTCGAGATAGAGATCCTCGTTTCTTGCTAGGTTGTGGCGAGTTTGCGAGTGCTTTAGGTACTAAGTGACCTTTAGTCTGACTTATCATCCTCGGTGATGGGCGATCGGCGTACCATTCAGATCCTTGAGGATATGCTTGAGGTTGTGTCCTTGATTTCGATGGGACATGGAGAGGCACTTACCATGGTGAGTTTGCCTACAATAACGGTTTCGATCTAGTATCGGTATGGCACCATTTGAGGCCTTGTATGGCCGACCTTGTAGGTCTCTCGGTCTGTTGGGCGAGGTGGGTGACACACCTTTGTTGGGTCCGGAGTTGGTTAGGGAGGACGCGGAGAAAGTTGAGCTTATCCGTAGGAGGCTTGTTACGGCCCAGAGTCGTCAGAAGTCCTATGCTGACCGTAGAAGGAGACCGTTAGAGTTTGAGGTGGGTGATCACGTCTTTCTGAAGATATCACCTAGGCGGGGTTTGTTGAGATTTGGGAAGAGTGGGAAGTTGTCCCCTCGGTTTATTGGTCCTTTTGAGGTCCTTGGGCGGATTGGCGAGGTTGCTTATCGTTTAGCTTTGCCGCCACAGTTGGCCGGAGTTCATGACGTGTTTCATGTAAGTATGCTTCGGAAGTATGAACCGGATCCATCACACGTGTTGGATTGGACCGACTTAGAGGTAGATGAGGATGCCTCGTATGAGGAGAGGCCGGTTCAGGTCTTGGATAGGCGGGATCAAGTCCTGCGTGGTAAGACCATCCCTTTGGTTAAGGTTTTGTGGAAACATCACGGAGTGGAGGAGGCCACTTGGGAACGTGAGTTGGGAGTCCGTGAGAAATATCCGGACTTATTTGTTGATGTGTAATCAAGTGTTGCAATTTTGTAAATTGTAATGAACTTTAAGAACATTTGAAATGTCCTAAGTTGTAAAACATGGTGTATGTTTTGGTTAATGTAAATGTTGTAGAACTTGCCTTGTTATGGGAGTTGATTATAATATTGCATATGTTAGCTATATTATAGAAATAAAATTGTATCATGATTATTGCTTATGATATAAATTGTAAACCATATATGTGGGAAATGGTTGAAATGGAAAGAAATTGCATGTTGAAATGTACATGTTGAGAAATGCCTCTTAATAGGAGATGGATGACCGTAATGGGTCGAATTGTTAAATGTTGTGTTATGACATTGTTTAAAATGGAGAAAAAAAAAAAGGCTTGCTTTTCAAAAACTTGTTTTGATTTGAGGGACGAAATTCCTTAAGGGGAGGTTATAGCGATCCGGGTTTACCCTGTCGTCTGATGATCCGGACGTGTGTCCGTGGATGTTGGTAGTGGATTGTTGTCTGTTCGTCCTTTCATATATTGTATTTGAGTTATAGGATGTGTTGGCGTGTTTGTTTGAGTTGGTTGTATTTGGGAGCCAAGGGTTCTTGCCGAAATTTTTGTCCTTCGCCGGCGAGGAGTTTGTCGCTTCAGCGGCGTTGAGTTTAATGTCTGGTGGGTCGAGCCAAGCGCTTCGCTGAGCGAGTGCTAACGTCTGGCTGGACTGAACACCATGATTTCGCTCGGCGAAATGATTCTTCGCCGAGCGATCTGGTTTAGTCTTCGCCGAGCGAGCGGTTTCGCTTCAGCGTCGTCTAGTTGCGAACTGAAGCGGTCGAGCTCTGGCTCGGCGAAGCTTTTATTCGCCGAGCGAGCTTCTAGGATGTTGGCTCGAGCGAGACCTTTTGGCTCGAGCTACGGTTTTCGTGTCTGTCGCTCGGCGACCAAGTCTTCCTTCAGCGAGCCTATTTATATCGATTCGGCAATGAAGTTTCAAATCGATTTTTATAAACTTTTGATCCAATCCTCCGAGATCGAGCTTCTCTCTCTAACTACACTCTCTCTAAGGTTTGATCTATCTAGGATCATTTCCTTTCCATCTTGCTTTGTTAAAAAGGTAGAGGTTGTCGAGGGCTTCGATTTAATCTGAAAAAGTCGGTGTTTGGAGCACTTTGATTCTTGGGTCTTCATCTCCTTTTGGGCTTAAACTTTGAGGTAGGGATATCCTACTCCTTTTATAGATTTTGTCTTTGAATTTTAGCATTTTGATATGTTGGTTGTTGTTTGTGAAATTTTGGGAAACTTTGGGCCATTGTGTAATTTTATAAAAGTTTGGGGTTTTGTCTATAATAAACCTAGAAGCATGTTTGGTATAGAAACATGGGATTAATGTTGAAACATTAGTGAAATTGGAACCTAAGGGTTGTAATGTTAATCATGGAAACGTCCTAATTACATTGATTAATTAATTTGAATAATTAATTGTGGAAAAGCGAGGAATTGAAGTTGAATTGAGTCATGGGTTATGACGATGGGAAGAATACATAGATTTTATGTATTGATATGTGATGTGTATAATTGTGATATATATATATGCATTGTGTTGTGTTGGAGGAGATAGGGATGGACTCCACGGTTTAGGGAAGATAGGGATGGACCTCTAAACCGGATGTTCTTGGGAGGAGATAGGGGATGAACTCGTAGATAGAGCATGTATGCTTATCTAGAAAATATTAGCGAGCATGTATGCTTGTCATGGAAAGTGTGAATATATCTGTTTTGTTTATACTTGTTGAAGTGATGAAAGAATGTAAGAGAATGGACCATCTATCAATTGTTAATCTTTTAGTCATTATTTATGATTGGTTTAGTATATTTCTACTGGGCTGTAGCTCACCCTATATGGGAACATCTTTTTCAGGTACTGGTAGCATGCCACCTCCAAGGACATAACTTGGAAGGCTAGTGGCGGATGGACTTTTGTTTGTCTTTCCTTTTGCAGTGTTACATGTAAATTCAAGCCTAGGGCTTAATGTGTAAATGAGCTAGCACTCTATTTTCGTGTAACCAAGTGTTAACTTGGAAAGCTGTAAGCCCTTAGGGCATTTGCTTTTGTTGTTAACATGTAATACGTTTTGTAATAGAACCCTGTTGAGTGAAAGAACGTGGATCCTTTTATATATCATAGCATGTCAATATTGTTGGGTTAAATGTCATTATTTCCAGGGCGTTACATTAACGATCTATTTGAAAATTAAACAAAAAAGGAAGTTGAATAGAAAAGAAGTTGAATAAAAATGGAAGATGAATAAAAACAAAAGTTGAATAGAAAAGGAAGTTAAATAAAAAATGAAGTCGAATAAAAATAAAAATGGAAGTTACATAAAATTAAAAATGGAAATTCATTCAAGAATCCACTATACCCTAACGATTTATTTGGAAATTAAGTAAAAAATGAAATCGAATAGAAAAGATTAAAAATTGATGTTCATTCAAGAGACCACTATACCTTAACGATCTATTTGGAAATTAAATAAAAAACAAAGTTGAATATAGTAGGAAATTGAATAAAAATGGAAGTTCATTCAAGAAACCACTATACCCTAACGATCTATTTGGAAATTAAATAAAAAAGAAAGTTGAACAAAAATGGATGTTGAATAAAAATAAAAATAAAAAATGGAACTTGCATAAAAATGGAAGTTGAATAAAAATAAAAAAAGAAATTGAATTAAAAATGGAAGTTCATTCAAGAAACCACTATACCTTAAGGATCTATTTTAAAATTAAACTAAAAAGGAAGTTGAATAGAAAAGAAGTTGAATAAAACTGGAAGATGAATAAAAATAAAAGTTGAGTAGAAAAGGAAGTTAAATAAAAAATGAAGTTGAATAAAAATAAAAATGGAAGTTGCATAAAATTAAAAATGGAATTTCATTCAAGAAACCACTACACACTAACGATTTATTTGGAAATTACGTAAAAAAATGAAGTCGAATAGAAAAGATTAAAAATGGAAGTTCATTTAAGAGACCACTATACCATAACGATCTATTTGGAAATTAAATAAAAAATGAAGTTGAATAGAATAGGAAATTGAAAAAAAAATGGAAGTTCATTCAAGAAACCACTATACACTAACGATTTATTTGGAAATTAAGTAAAAAATGAAGTAGAATAGAAAAGATTAAAAATTGAAATTCATTCAAGGGACCACTATACCTTAACGATCTATTTGGAAATTAACTAAAAAATGAAGTTGAATAGAATAGGAAATTGAATAAAAATGGAAGTTAATTCGAGAAACCACTATATCCTAACGATCTATTTGGAAATTAAATAAAAAAGAAAGTTGAATAAAAATGGATGTTGAATAAAAATAAAAATAAAAATGGAACTTGCATAAAAACGGAAGTTGAATAAAAATAAAAAAAGAAGTTGAATAAAAATGTAAGTTCATTCAAGAAACCACTATACCTGAACGATCAATTTAAAAATTTAACAAAAAAGGAAATTGAATAGAAAAGAAGTTGAATAAAAATGGAAGATGAATAAAAACAAAAGTTGAGTTGAAAAGGAAGTTAAATAAAAAATGAAGTCGAATAAAAATAACAATGGGTGTTGCATAAAATTAAAAATGGAAGTTCATTCAAGAAACCACTATACCCTAACGATTGATTTGGAAATTAAGTAAAAAATGAAGTCGAATAGAAAAGATTAAAAATTGAAATTCATTCAAGAGACCACTATACCTTAATGATCTATTTGGAAATTAAATAAAAAATGAAGTTGAGTAGAACAGGAAATTGAATAAAAATGGAAGTTCATTCAAGAAACCGCCATACCCAAACGATCTATACGGAAATTATATAAAAAAGAAAGTTGAATAAAAATGGATGTTGAATAAAAATAAAAATAAAAATGGAACTTGCATAAAAATGGAAGTTGAATAAAAATAAAAAAGGAAGTTGAATAAAAATGGAAGTTCATTCAAGAAACCACAATACCTTAACGATCAATTTGAAAACTAAACAAAAAAGGAAGTTGAATAGAAAAGAAGTAGAATAAAAATGGAAGATGAATAAAAACAAAGTTGAGTAGAAAAGGAAGTTAAATAAAAAATGAAGACGAATAAAAATAAAAATGGTTGTTGCATAAAATTAAAAATGGAAGTTCATTTAAGAAACCACTATACCCTCACGATTTATTTGGAAATTAAGTAAAAAATGAAGTCGAATAGAAAAGATTAAAAATTGAAGTTCATTCAGGAGACCACTATACCTTAACGATCTATTTGGAAATTAAATGAAAATTGAAGTTGAATAGAATAGGAAATTGAATAAAAATGGAAGTTCATTCAAGAAACCACTATACCCTAACAATCTATTTGGAAATTAAATAAAAAAGAAAGTTGAATAAAAATGGATGTTGAATAACAATAAAAATAAAAATGGAACTTGCATAAAAACGGAAGTTCAATAAAAATAAAAAAAGGAAATTGAATAAAAATGGAAATTCATTCAAGAAACCACTATACTTTAACGATCTATTTGAAAATTAAATAAAAAATGAAGTTGAACAGAAAAGATGTTGAATAAGAATGGAAGATGAATAAAAACAAAAGTACAATAGAAAAGAAAGTTAAACAAAAAAATATATTCGAATAAAAATAAAAATGGAAGTCGCATAAAATTAAAAATGAAAGTTCATTCAAAAAACCACTATACCCTAACGATTTATTTGGAAATTAAGTGAAAAATGAAGTCGAATTGAAAAGATTAAAAATTAAAGTTCATTCAGGAGACCACTATACCTTAACGATCTATTTGGAAATTAAATAAAAAATGAAGTTGAATAGAATAGGAAATTGAATAAAAATTGAAGTTCTTCAAGAAACTGCTATACCCTAACGATCTATTCGAAAATTAAATAAAAAAGAAAGTTGAATAAAAATGAATGTTGAATAAAAATAAAAATAAAAATGGAACTTGCATAAAAACGGAAGTTGAATAAAAATAAAAAAGGAAATTGAATAAAAATAGAAGTTCATTCAAGAAACCACTGTACCTTAACGATCTATTTGAAAATTAAACAAAAAAGAAAGTTGAATAGAAAAGAAGTTGAATAAAAGTGGAAGATGAATAAAAATAAAAGTTGAGTAGAAAAGGAAGTTAAATAAAAAATGAAGTCGAATAAAAATAAAAATAGAAGTTGCATAAAATTAAAAATGGAAGTTCATTCAAGAAACCACTATACTCTAACGATTTATTTGGAAATTAAGTAAAAAATGAAGTCGAATAGGAAAGATTAAAAATTGAAGTTCATTCAGGAGACCACTATACCTTAACGATCTATTTGGAAATTAAATAAAAAAATGAAGTCGAATAGAATAGGAAATTGTATAAAAACGGAAGTTCTTTCGAGAAACCACTATACCCTAACAATCTATTCGGAAATTTAAAAAAAAAGAAAGTTGAATAAAAATGGATGTTGAATAAAAATAAAAATAAAAATGGAACTTGCATAAAAATGGAAGTTGAATAAAAATAAAAAAGGAAATTGAATAAAAATGGAAGTTCATTCAAGAAACCACTATACCTTAACGATCTATTTGAAAATTAAACAAAAAAGGAAGTTGAATAGAAAAGAAGTTGAATAAAAATGGAAGATGAACAAAAATAAAAGTTGAACAGAAAAGGATGTTAAATAAAAAATGAAGGCGAATAAAAATAAAAATGGAAGTTGCATAAAATTAAAAATGGAAGTTCATTTAAGAAACCACTATACCCTCACGATTTATTTGGAAATTAAGTAAAAAATGAAGTCGAACAGAAAAGATTAAAAATTGAAGTTCATTCAGGAGACCACTATACCTTAACGATCTATTTGGAAATCAAATGAAAATTAAAGTTGAATAGAATAGGAAATTGAATAAAAATGGAAGTTCATTCAAGAAACCACTATACCCTAACAATCTATTTGGAAATTAAATAAAAAAGAAAGTTGAATAAAAATGGATGTTGAATAACAATAAAAATAAAAATGGAACTTGCATAAAAACCGAAGTTGAATAAAAATAAAAAAGGAAATTGAAAAAAAATGGAAGCTCATTCAAGAAACCACTATACCTTAAAGATCTATTTGAAAATTAAACAAAAAAGGAAGTTGAATAGAAAAGAAGTTGAATAAAAATGGAAGATGAATAAAAGAAAAAAGTTGAATAGAAAAGGTTGTTAAATAAAAAATGAATGCGAATAAAAATAAATATAGAAGTTGCATAAAATTAAAAATGGAAGTTCAATCAAGAAACCAGTATACCCTAACGATTTATTTGGAAATTAAGTAAAAAATGAAGTCGAATGGAAAAGATTAAAAGTTGAAGTTCATTCAAGAACCCAATATACCTTAACAATCTATTTGGAAATTAAATAAAAAATGAAGTTGAGTAGAATAGGAAATTGAATAAAAATGGTAGTTCATTCAAGAAACCGCTATACCGTAACGATCTACTCGGAAATTAAATAAAAATGGACGTTGAATAAAAACAGAAATTAAAATGGAACCTGCATAAAAACGGAAGTTGAATAAAAATAAAAAAAGAAATTGAATAAAAATGGAAGTTCATTCAAGAAATCACTATACCTTAACGATCTACTTGAAAATTAAACAAAAAAGGAAGTTGTATAGAAAAGAAGTTGAAAAAAAATGGAAGATGAATAAAAATAAAAGTTGAGCAGAAAAGGATGTTAAATAAAAAATGATGTCGAATAAAAATAAAAATGGAAGTTGCATCAAATTAAAAATGGAAGTTCATTCAAGAAACCACTATACCCTAACGATTTTTTTGGAAATTAAGTAAAAAATGAAGTCGAATAGAAAAGATTAAAAATTGAAGTTCATTCAGGAGACCACTATACCTTAACGATCTATTTGGAAATTAAATAAAAAATGAAGTTGAATAGAATAGGAAATTGAATAAAAATGGAAGTTCATTCAAGAAACCGCTATACCGTAACGATCTATTCGGAAATTAAGTTAAAAAGAAAGTTGAATAAAAATGGTTGTTGAATAAAAATAAAAATAAAAATGGAACCTGCATAAAAACAAAAGTTGAATAAAAATGGAAGCTCATTCAAGAAACTACTATACCTTAACAATCTATTTCAAAAGTAAATAAAATAGGAAGTTGAATAGAAAAGAAGTTGAATAAAAATCGAAGATGAATAAAAACAAAAGTTGAATAGAAAAGGATGTTAAATAAAAAATGAAGTCGAATAAAAATAAAAATGGAAGTTGCATAAAATTAAAAATGGAAGTTCATTCAAGAAACCACTATACCCTAACGATTTATTTCGAAATTAAGTAAAAAATGAAGTCGAATAGAAAAGATTAAAAATTGAAGTGCATTTAAGAGACCATTATACCTTAACGATCTATTTGGAAATTAAATAAAAAATGAAGTTGAATAGAATACGAAATTGAATAAAAATGGAAGTTCATTCAAGAAACCGCTATACCGTAACGATCTATTCGGAAATTAAATAAAAAAGAAAGTTGAATAAAAGTGGATGTTGAATAAAAATAAAAATAAAAATGGAACTTGCATAAAAACGGAAGTTGAATAAATATAAAAAAGGAAATTGAATAAAAATGGAAGTTCATGCAAGAAACTACTATACCTTAACGATCTATTTCAAAATTAAATAAAAAAAAGAAGTTGAATAGAAAAGAAGTTGAATAAAAATGGAAAATGAACAAAAATAAAAGTTGAGTAGAAAAGGAAGTTAAATAAAAAATGAAGTCGAATAAAAATAAAAATGGAAGTTGCATAAAATTAAATATGGAATTTCATTCCAGAAACCACTATACCCTAACGATTTATTTGAAAATTAAGTAAAAAATGAAGTCGATTAGAAAAGATTAAAAATTGAAGTTCATTGAAGAGACCACTATACCTAAACGATCTGTTTGGAAATTAAATAAAAATTGAAGTTGAATAGAATTCGAAATTGAATAAAAATCGAAGTTCATTCAAGAAACCACAATACCCTAACGATCTATTTGGAAATTAAATAAAAAAGAAAGTTGAATAAAAATGGATGTTGAGTAAAAATAAAAATAAAAATGGAACTTTCATAAAAACGGAAGTTGAATAAAAATGGTAGTTCATTCAAAAAACCACTATACCTTGACGATCTATTTGAAAATTAAAAAAAAAAGGAAGTTGAACAGAAAAAAAGCTGAATAAAAATGGAAAATGAATAAAAACAAAAGTTGAATAGAAAAGGAAGTTAAATAAAAAAATGAAGTCGAATAAAAATAAAAATGGAAGTTGCATAAAATTAAAAATGGAAGTTCATTCAAGAAACCACTATACCCTAACAATTTATTTCAAAATTAAGTAAAAAATGAAGGCGAATAGAAAACATTAAAAATTGAAGTTCATTCAGGAGACCACTACACCTTAACGATCTATTTGGAAATGAAATAAAAAATGAAGTTTAATACAATAGGAAATTGAATAAAAATGGAAGTTCATTCAAGAAACCGCCATACCCTAACGATCTATTCGGAAATTAAATAAAAAAGAAAGTTGAAAAAAAATGGATATTGAATAAAAATAAAAATAAAAATGAAACTTGCATAAAAACGGAAGTTGAGTAAAAATAAAAAAGGAAATTGAATAAAAATGGAAGTTCATTCGAGAAACCACTATGCCTTAACGATCTATTTGAAAATAACACAAAAAAGGAAGTTGAATAAAAATGGAAGAAGAATCAAAATAAAAGTTGAGTAGAAAATGAAGTTAAATAAAAAATGAAGTCGAATAAAAATAAAAATGGAAGTTGCATAAAATTAAAAATGGAGTTTCATTCAAGAAACCACTATACCCTAACGATTTATTTGGAAATTAAGTAAAAAATGAAGTCGAATAGAAAAGATTAAAAATTGAAGTTTATTCAAGAGACCACTATACCTTAACGATCTATTTGAAAATTAAATAAAAAAATGAAGTTGAATAGAATAGGAAATTGAACAAAAATGGAAGTTCATTCAAGAAACCACTATACCCTAACAATCTATACGGAAATTAAATAAAAAAAAAGTTGAATAAAAATGGATGTTGACTAAAAATAAAAATAAAAATGGAACTTGCATATAAACGGAAGTTGAATAAAAATAAAAAAGGAAATTGAATAGAAATGGAAGTTCATTCAAGAAACCACTATACCTTAACGATCTATTTGAAAATTAAGCAAAAAAGGAAGTTGAATAGAAATGAAGTTGAATAAAATTGGAAGATAAACAAAAATAAAAGTTGAATAGACAAGGATGTTAAATAAAAAATGAAGGTCAATAAAAATAAAAATGGAAGATGTATAAAATTAAAAATGAAAATTCATTCAAGAAAACACTATACCCTAACGATTTATTTGGAAATTAAGTAAAAAATGAAGTCGAATAGAAAAGATTAAAAATTGAAGTTCATTCAAGAGACCACTATACCTTAACGATCTATTTGGAAATTAAATAAAAAATGAAGTTGAATAGAATAGAAAATTGAATAAAAATGGAAGTTCATTCAAGAAACCACTATACCCTAACGATTTATTTGGAAATTAAATAAAAAAGAAAGTTGAATAAAAATGGATGTTGAATAAAAATAAAAATGGAACTTGCATAAAAACGGAAGTTGAATAAAAATAAAAACGGAAATTGAATAAAAATGGAAGTTCGTTCAAGAAACCACTATACCTTAATGATCAATTTGAAAATTAAACGAAAAAGGAAGTTGAATAAAAATGGAAGATGAATAAAAATAAAAGTTGAGTAGAAAAGGAAGTTAAATAAAAAATGAAGTCGAATAAAAATAAAAATGGAAGTTGCATAAAATTATAAATGGAATTTCATTCAAGAAACCACTATACCCTAACGATTTATTTGGAAATTAAGTAAAAAATGAAGTCGAATAGAAAAGATTAAAAATTGAAGTTCATTCAAGAGTCCACTATACCTTAACGATCTATTTGGAAATTAAATAAAAAATGAAGTTGAATATTATAGGAAATTGAATAAAAATGGAAGTTCATTCAAGACACCACTATACCTTAACAATCTATTCGGAAATTAAAGAAAAAAAAGAAAGTTGAATAAAAATGGATGTTGAATAAAAATAAAAATAAAAATGGAACTTGCACATAAACGGAAGTTGAATAAAAATTAAAAAGGAAATTGAATAGAAATGGAAGTTCATTCAAGAAACCACTAAACCTTAACGATCTATTTGAAAATTAAACAAAAAATGAAGTTGACTAGAAAAGAAGTTGAATAAAATTGGAAGATGAATAAAAATAAAAGTTGAATAGAAAATGATGTTAAATAAAAAATGAAGGCGAATAAAAATAAAAATGGAAGTTGCATAAAATTAAAAATGGAAGTTCATTCAAGAAACCACTATAACCTAACGATTTATTTGGAAATTAAGTAAAAAATGAAGTCGAATAGAAAAAATTAAAAATTGAAGTTCATTCAAGAGACCACTATACCTTAACGATCTATTTGGAAATTAAATAAAAAATGAAGTCGAATGGAATAGGAAATTGAATAAAAATGGAAGTTCTTTCAAAAAACCACTATACCCTAACAATCTGTTCGGAAATTAAATAAAAAAGAAAGTTGAATAAAAATAGATGTTGAATAAAAATAAAAATGGAACTTGCATAAAAATGGAAGTTGAATAAAACTAAAAAAGGATATTGAATAAAAATGGAAGTTCATTGAAGAAACCACTATACCTTAACGATCTATTTGAAAATTAAACAAAAAAGGAAGTTGAATAGAAAAGAAGTTGAATAAAAATGGAAGATGAACAAAAATAAAAGTTGAACAGAAAAGGATGTTAAATAAAAAATGAAGGCGAATAAAAATAAAAATGGAAGTTGCATAAAAATAAAAATGGAAGTTCCTTTAAGAAACCACTATACCCTAACGATTTATTTGGAAATTAAGTAAAAAATGAAGTCGAATAGGAAAGATTAAAAATTGAAATTCATTCAAGAGACCACCATACCTTAACGATCTATTTGGAAATTAAATGAAAATTGAAGTTGAATAGAACATGAAATTGAATAAAAATGGAAGTTCATTCAAGAAACCACTATACCCTAACAATCTATTTGGAAATTAAATAAAAAAGAAAGTTGAATAAAAATGGATGTTGAATAAAAATAAAAGTGGAACTTGCATAAAAACGGAAGTTGAATAAAAATAAAAACGGAAATTGAATAAAAATGGGAGTTCATTCAAGAAACCACTATACCGTAACGATCAATTGGAAAATTAAACGAAAAAGGAAGTTGAATAGAAAAGAAGTTGAATAAAAATGGAAGATGAATAAAAATGGAAGATGAATAAAAATAAAAGCAAAATAGAAAAGGAAGTTTCATAAAAAATGAAGTCGAATAAAAATAAAAATGGAAGTTGAATAAAATTAAAAATGGAATTTCATTCAAGAAACCACTATGCCCTAACGATTTATTTGGAAATTAAGTAAAAAATGAAGTCGAATAGAAAAGATTAAAAATTGAAATTCATTCAGGAAACCACTATACCTTAACTATTTATTTGGAAATTAAATAAAAAATGAACTTGAATAGAATAGGAAATTGAATAAAAATAGAAGTTCATTGAAGAAACCGCTATACCGCAAAGATCTATTCGGAAATTACAGAAAAAAGAAAGTTGAATAAAAATGGATGTCGAATAAAAATAAAAATAAAAATGGAACCTGCATAAAAACGGAAGTTGAATAAAAATGAAAAAGGAAATTGAATAAAAATGGAAGCTCATTCAAGAAACCATTATACTTTGACGATCTATTTGAAAATTAAACAAAAATGGAAGTTGAATAGAAAAGAAGTTGAATAAAAATGGAAGATGAATAAAAATAAAAGTTGAATAGAAAAGGATGTAAAATAAAAAATGAACGTGAATAAAAATAAACATGGAAGTTGCATAAAATTAAAAATGGAAGTTCATTCAAGAAGCCAGTATACCCTAACGATTTATTTGGAAATTAAGTAAAAAATGAAGTCGAATTGAAAAGATTAAAAACTGAAGTTCATTCAAGAGACCACTATACCTTAACAATCTATTTGGAAATTAAATAAAAAATGAAGTTGAATAGAATAGGAAGTTGAATAAAAATGGAAGTTAATTCAAGAAACCGCTATACCGTAATGATCTATTCGGAAATTAAATAAAAATGGATGTTGAATAAAAATAAAAATTAAAATGGAACCTGCATAAAAATGGAAGTTGAATAAAAATAAAAAAGGAAGTTGAATAAAAATGGAAGTTCATTCAAGAAACCACTATACCTTAACGATCTATTTGAAAATTTAACAAAAAAGGAAGTTGAATAGAAAAGAAGTTGAAAAAAAATGGAAGATGAATAAAAACAAAAGTTGAGTAGAAAAGGATGTTAAATAAAAAATGAAGTCGAATAAAAATAAAAATGGAAGTTGCATAAAATTAAAAATGGTAGTTCATTCAAAGAACCACTATACCCTAACGATTTATTTGGAAATTAAGTAAAAAATGAAGTCGAATAGAAAAGATTAAAAATTGAAGTTCATTCAGGAGACCACTATACCTTAACGATCTATTTGGAAATTAAATAAAAAATGAAGTTGAATAGAATAGGAAATTGAATAAAAATGGAAGTTCATTCAAGAAACCGCTATACCGTAACGATCTTTTCAGAAATTAAATAGAAAAAGAAAGTTGAATAAAAATGGATGTTGAATAAAAATAAAAATAAAAAAGGAACCTGCATAAAAACAGAAGTTGAATAAAAATAAAAAAGGAAATTGAATAAAAATGGAAGCTCTATCGAGAAACCACTATACCTTAACGATCTATTTGAAAATTAAAGAAAAAAGGAAGTTGAATAGAAAAGAAGTTGAATAAAAATGGAAGATGAATAAAAATATAAGTTGAGTAGAAAAGGAAGTTAAATAAAAAATAAGTCGAATAAAAATGAAAATGGAAGTTGAATAAAATTAAAAATGAAATTTCATTCGAGAAACCACTATACCCTAACGATTTATTTCGAAATTAAGTAAAAAATGAAGTCGAATAGAAAAGATTAAAAATTGAAGTTCATTCAGGAGACCACTATACCTTAACGATCTATTTGGAAATTAAATAAAAAATGAAGTTGAATAGAATAGGAAATTAAATAAAAATGGAAATTCAATCAAGAAACCGCTATACCCTAAGGATCAATTTGGAAATTAAATAAAAAAGAAAGTTGAATAAAAGTGGATGTTGAATAAAAATGAATATAAAAATGGAACTTGCATAAAAACGGAAGTTGAATAAAAATAAAAAAAGAAATTGAATAAAAATGGAATTTCATTCAAGAAACCACTATATACCTTAACGATCTATTTGAAAATTAAACAAAAAAGGAAGTTGAATAGAAAAGAAGTTGAATAAAAATGGAAGATGAATAAAAATAAAAGTTGAGTAGAAAAGGAAGTCAAATAAAAAATGAAGTCGAATAAAAAAAGAAATAGAAGTTGCATAAAATTAAAAATGGAATTTCATTCAAGAAACCACTATACCCTAACGATTTATTTGAAAATTAAGTAAAAAATGAAGTCGAATAGAAAAGATTAAAAATTGAAGTTCATTCCAGAGACCACTATACCTTAACGATCGATTTGGAAATCAAATAAAAAATGAAGTTGAATAGAATAGGAAATTGAATAAAAATTGAAGTTCATTCAAGAAACCACTATACCCTAACGATCTACTTGGAAATTAAATAAAAAAGAAAGTTGAATAAAAATGGATGTTGAATAAAATAAAAATAAAAATGGAACTTGCATAAAAACAGAAGTTGAATAAAAATAAAAAACAAAATTGAATAAAAATGGAAGTTCATTTAAGAAAGCACTATACCTTAACGATCTATTTGAAAATTGAATAACAAAGGAAGTTGAACAGAAAAGAAGTTGAATAAAAATGGAAGATGAATAAAAACAAAAGTTGAATAGAAAAGGAAGTTAAATAAAAAATGAAGTCGAATAAAAATAAAAATGGAAGTTGCATAAAATTAAAAATGGAAGTTCATTCAAGAAACCACTATACCCTAACTATTTATTTAGAAATTAAGTAAAAAAGGAAGTCGAATAGAAAAGATTAAAAATTGAAGTTCATTCAGTAGACCACTATACCTTAACGATCTATTTGGAAATTAAATAAAAAATGAAGTTGAATAGAATAGGGAATTGAATAAAAATTGAAGTTTATTCAAGAAATCGCTATACCGTAATGATCTATTCGGAAATTAAATAAAAAAAAAGTTGAATAAAAATGGATGTTGAATAAAAATAAAAATAAAAATCGAACCTGCATAAAAACAGAAGTTGAATAAAAATAAAAAAGAAAATTGAATAAAAATGGAAGCTCATTCAAGAAACCACTATACCTTAACGATCTATTTGAACATTAAACAAAAAATGAAGTTGAATAGAAAAGAAGTTGAATAAAAATGGAAGATGAATAAAAATATAAGTTGTGTAGAAAAGGAAGTTAAATAAAAAATGAAGTCAAATAAAAGTAAAAATGGAAGTTGAATAAAATTAAAAATGGAAGTTCATTCAAGAAACCACCATACCGTAACGATTTATTTCGAAATTAAGTAAAAAATGAAGTCGAATAGAAAAGATTAAAAATTGAAGTTCATTTAAGAGACCACTATACCTTAACGATCTGTTTGGAAATTAAATAAAAAATGAAGTTGAATAGCCATGCTTGCATACATTCCTATATGATCTTGTCTTGCGATGTTGCAAATCTTGTTTATCTTGTTTTGTCTTGCTTTGTTTAAAGTGTTGCTTGCATGATTTTGTTGCTTGCTTGGTGTGTAGCCGAGGTCATCTTGAGCTTAGTTCACCTCTGAACCTTTGTACTTAGAACTATTTTGGAACCACTTGGTTGACCTCCATCTTCACCCCGGGCATGTTTGCCGAGATGTCACTATCTGGGCCGAGGTGTTCGGAACCAAGGCCGAGGAGTGTATCATCTAGGCCGAGATATTTTGCACTTAGTGATCTTTGTCCTTGGGCAGGTATGGCCTAGACCGAGGTGTGGCACACCCAGGCCAAGGTGTGGCACAGCTTAGTCAAGTGTCGTCCTCCCTAGCCGATGTCCTTGTTACCATGTTGCCGAAGCTTTGACTTTAGCCGATATCATTACTTGCCGATGTGTCTTGCCTTAGCTTGCTGCATACGCTTTGTCATAGACTTGTCTTATCAATCAGTCACCTTTTTGAGTTGAACCAACCCGGAGGCGCCACGTGTCCGAGCTGAGTGTTAAGACAGCCGGCAGACCTAGAAACAAATCATTTTTGTCTCAAATCTTTGCCTTTAGAGAGAGAAGCTCTAGAGGAAGAAGGAGGAATTCTTGAGTGAGAATAGATCTTCCAAGCTTGATCTTTGGAGTTTGAGCCGTTAGATTCGTGTCTTGAGGTTAGAATCTTAACCTACTCTTGTTGTTCTTATTGATCATCTAGATGCATTGCATGATCGAATCTGTTTTGCATGTCATGCATCGATTTGAAGTTGGTTTTGGAAGAGAAAAATAGTATTCATGAGTTCTTGAAGAAAAGTCTCGTTTTGATCCGAAAGTTTGGGACAAGAACCATGTTTTTGTGTTTGTTCTTGCATGATCTTCTTGTATGGGTACCCAGGTCCATGTTTTTGAACTCATGGCAGGAAATCTCAGGTTTTGTAACAAGTTATGATCTTTGCATTCATCTTCTTCATGATCATGTTCATCATGTTCTTCATGTTCTTCAAAGGGAAACTCAGGTTTTCCCCGACTTTGCTTTTGAATGTAGCCATCGGGACCACACCTCGGCGAGGAGGTGTGGGACCTCGGCAAAGACCTGGTTGGTACCCAGTGTGTTTTCATGAGACAGAAAGCAGTACTTAAAACTCCCAGCATGTTTTGCTTTGTTATTGACTTGGATCTGGTGAGAATGCCGGGATCATTTGCATGCATGCAAAGCTTGTTTTGAGAATGTGATTGTAGGTCCTTGATCTTCGCTTTGAGCCTACACCCGAGAAGAACTAAGTGAGTGGTATTTTTAATAAAGCTATGTTATAAAGTTTTGATAAATCTTGCTTTGCTACGTTTTGATGAAAGTATTTGATAAGCATGAATGATTAGCCTTATTTTGATGTATCGAGTATAAGCTTTGTTTGATGTCACCTTTGGAAAGTCCCTTGTGCTGGAGGACTCTAAACTTTCGCAGCACTAAGTAATAAAAAGTCCCTTGTGCTGGAGGACTCTAAACTTTCGCAGCACTAAGTAATAAAAAGTCCCTTGCGCTGGAGGACTCTAAACTTTCGCAACACTAAGTAATAAAAAGTCCCTTGTACTGGAGGACTCTAGACTTGTGCAGTACCCTCGTGATAAAAGGATACGGTCCTTTCTTAAAAAGACTATCGTGTTAAAGCGGGCTACGGGCCTAAGTAACACAAGACCATCGTGTTAAAAAGAGCTACGGGCTTAAGTAACACAAGTCCCTTGTGCTGGAGGACTATAAACTTTCGCAGTACCATTGACTAATCGATTACGGATCGTGCAGTCTTTGTTTTGCCACTGACGGTTTACCGCGTGGATTTGTTTGTTCGGAAAGCTTGATTTGTGTTTTGCCGATGCCAGTAAGCATCCCTTGAGACTTGTAAGACTTGATAGATGAATACGGTTCATCTCTTGATTTGATAAAGTTTTGATGTATTTTGCTCTGAAAGGATCTCGGCTAATATTCGTATGGTTTTGGCTTGTTTTGTTTTGAAAAGACTTCGGCTATATTCATGCAAAACCTTTATTACTTGTACCATTCACTGAGTATCCAAGCTCACCCTCTCTATATATATGTAGGTGATGAGCAAGACGGCGGCGACGCCTAGATGTGTTTTTATAGCGACCCCGGTCTCTTTCCATTTGGTGGTTGTGTCCGGACTTACGTTCCGTAGATTCTGTTGTTACATATTTTTTGTTGTCATCCTTTAATTCCCTATTTTTTTTGAGCTATAGGATGTTTTGGGCAGGTTTGTTACAGGTTGGTTGGGTTTGGAAATCAAGTGTTCTGTCGAATTTTGTGTGTCTTCGCCGAGCAGGAGTTGGTCGCTCGAGCGAGCGATTCGTCTAGTATAGACCGACAGCGAGTTTCTTGGCTCAGCGAACTTTCCTTCGCTCGGCGAGTTTAGTTCTTCGCTCAAGCGAGCGAGCATTCTCGCTCGGCGTGCTTCAGGTTGCAGAAGCATTGCATTCTTGGCTCGAGCTAGACTTTCTTCGCTCGACCGAGTAATTCTTGTGTCTGGTTGCTCGAGCGACCAATCCTTCGCTCGAGCGAGCCTGTGGGGTTTAAATAGGCAGCGGCGGGTTTTAAAACACTTTTTCAGCTTCTTTTTGATTTCAGAACCCTAGGGCCGTTTTCTCTCTCCTTCCACTCACCTTCTCTCTTAGGTTTGATCTATTTAGAGTGTGTTTCTACCCTAGATCCTTTATTAAAAAGATAGAGTGAGTCGAGGGCTTCCTTTTAATCTGAACAATCTTGGGTTTGGAGCACTTTGGATTTTCATCATCTTCTCCATCCGGGTTCTTCACTTCGAGGTAGGGATTTCCTACTCCATATTATAGGTTTTGTCCTAAGTTCTAGTATTTTGATATGTTGGGGGTTGTTTGGTAATTTTGGGAAAAACCCTAGTGGTTGAAATAAATTAATTTGTATAATTAATTTAGGAAAAAATGTGGAATTGAGTTTAATTCAAGGAATTGGAGAACTTAGTGATTTAATGGTGTAGCTGGTTAGTTTAATTACTCACCTATGAAAATGTTAAATTTACATTTGTTGATACATTTATTTCCTGCTTAGAAATAACTGTTTTGGGCTATCGGTGGAGGATAGTCGTGATTGTTGTGGACATTGCATGTGGATTAGGGAAAACTGAAACTAATCACATTGGTTAAGTCATTGATTTTGACTATTGAATTAATACAGAAAATATGTGTATTGATTGTGTGTTGCATATGCGTTTTGTTTGGGAGGAGATAGGGGATGTACTCCATGGTTTAGGGGAAGATAGGGGATGGACCTCTAAACCGGATTTGTTTGGAAGGAGATAGGGGATGGACTCCATTAGCATCGCTATATGTGTGCTTATTGATTTGAAGTGTTTTTACATATTGTTGATACAGCACTAAAATGTGTATCAATCGGGAAGTATGGAAGTGTTTTGATATGAGCCTTTGTCTCATTTATTTTGTTGATATTGGAAGAAACGTTAATGTGATATATAGTTCACTGTTACGGTTTGGCCAGGTTCTGAGCCATATTGATATAAATGGAAAGTGGAATAGATAATGGAAAGTGAAACGTGTCATAGACACTAAGGTCATGAAACTGTATGTTGGTGAAATGAATAGTTGTGTTAACCATCTATTGAATGCTATTGCTTTATTCAATGCTTATATTTGGTTTAGTATATTTCTACTGGGTTGTGGCTCACCCTATATGGGAACATCATTTTCAGGTTCAGGTGATGTGCTACATTCAAGGACTTAGCTTGGATGGATTGGGAGTTAAAGACTTTGTTTAGATTAGCTGTTTATTTTGTTTTATTTTGATGTTACATGTAAACTCAAGCCTAGGGCTTAATGTGTAAATGAGTTAGTACTCATACTTTTGTGTCCAAGTGGTGGCTTGGAAAGATGTAAGCTCGTAGGGCATTTACTTTCATTATTATGTGTAATGTCTTTTGTTAAGGTTACTTTGATGAATGAAATAATGTTTTGTTTTCTTATAACGTTGCATGTTAATAATATATATTATGGGTTTAATTTTGAGGGCGTTACAACTTGGTATCAGAGCATACCGGGTTCGAATACTTTAGTGCGTGGGAAGTGATTAGTATCACAATGGGTTCGTCTCGTTTGATAGAGACTTAGTGTAATGTTATATGCTTACATGATAACTTGTTTATGTGACTATGTGGGTATGGAATGTAGTTTCTAGGATATTGGTTGGACCCTTGAGTTGCTAGTAGTCTTGTTGGAAAGGCGCTTGATCAATGCTTTCTTGGAACTATAATAGTAACGCTTCGGGACTGTCATTATCCAGGAATGAAATTCGTAGGTGCTTATGTGATTATGTGCTTACGTGGAATGAATTACTGTTGTCCAATGCATTAGGACGCGAGTGTTATAGCTTCAGCACATTTATTAATGTGCTAACGTCTTTGTTTCCTTTATTAGGATGTCAGGACGAGGACAAGGACGTGCTAGGCGTGGTAGGCAAGGTAGGCAAGACGTACCTATACCGGATGACATTCCGGAACAGCAGGAGGAAGTTGGCCAGGCTAATGTGGCTGAGCCGGAAGGACATCAGGCTATGGGCGCTTTGGCCGAGAGATAGCAGGGGCATTCAGGGAGTCAGTTGGCATTCTTAGGGCTGAGAATCAAGCCCAGGTTGTTGTTCTTGAATCTGGGACCTTCTTTTCTCAAGAGGAGTTCTTCGGTCTAACCCGGACAAATTTTAGGTGATCCTAAAGAGCCACTTAAGGCGGATGAATGGCTCGAGCAGGCATAACGAAGACGTTTGAGATGCTTGGCATCGAAGACGAGGTTGAAAGTGACCTTGGCATCGTTCCAACCGAAGGGGATCTTGGTCGATGGTGGAAGTTTACAAAGGGTCGATAGGGTGCATTGGGAGGCCTTTGTGAATGCTTGCCAGGAGAAGTTCCTATCCTCAGCTGTTAAGGAGAGGTTGAGAGATCAGTTCTGCCAGCTTAAGAAGAACAGTTCTTCTGTGGCCGAGTTTGAGGCCGCATTTACTAGCTTGCCCAGGTTTGCACCTGAGTTGGTGGCGTCTGAGGAACGCCGTTGTATTGAGTTCGAGAAGAAGTTGAGGCGCGGCCTCAAGTTGAGAGTTGTAGGGACTATGATTCGAGATTATGGGCGTCTGGTTGATGCTGCAGCCCACACTGAGATCATGATGCAGGAGGAGGAGGAAGGACAGAAAGGCTCCAAGAGGAGTCAAGATGGACAGAGTGATGGCAGGAGACAGAAGGGTTTTAACCCTCAGCAGTCTCAGGGTAGTTTTTCTAGATTGACTTTTCCTGTGCCGAGTGCTAGTTCTGGGAAAGACAGCCAGGGAGACATTACCTATTTCAAGTGTGGTCAGCTGGGCCACAAGTCTCCAGTTTGTCCTCAAAGGGGAGGAGAATAGAGAGCAGCATCTTCTTCGGCTCGATCTCAGAGCCAGAGTCAGGGTAGAGGCCAGCCACTCTCTTGTTTTCAGTGTGGTCAGGCAGGGCACATGAAGAGGTATTGCCCGCAGTTGAGTGGCACATCTGGTGCATCTGGTTTGAGGCAGACTCAAAGTCATCAGCCAACTCAGTCAGTTCAGGCCTCGAGGACCAATCAGGGGGCTTCATCGTCCCAGTCTGTACAGCAGTCTTATGCTCCTAGGGGTGAGCAGGTTGATCAGAGATCGTTTGGGCACGCGTGTATCTTTATTACAGACGGGATCTTATGCAGCTCCATCGGTTAGAGAGGTACCTTCTTGTTTTGCAATTCGGTTGCTAGTGTATTGATTGATCTGGTGCATCTCATTCCTTTGTGTCTCTTTGCATTTGCATCTGTTTTGGAGTTGGAGTTAGCACGATTAGCATCTCCTATTTGTGTAGTGTCACCTTTTGGGGTGAATTGATCTTGAAACAAGGTGTTAGGGGTTGTGATATAGAGGTCGCCGATCATAGGCTTCCCTTTCCTTTGTAGTTATGCCCATGAAGGGCTTTGATGTTATTTTGGGTATAGGAGTTATCGTCATACCAGCAGTTATTGATTGCTACCGCCAGAGGGTCACTTGTTGTACCGTGAGAGGAGTGTTTTCATTTTACGGGGACGGGTTGGTAGTGTTTTGCCACGAGGTATGATCCATGAGAGGTGAGCTTAGTGGTCTACTTGCTAGCTTTGAGAGTGGTGAGTGTGATGAGACCTGCATCTGTGTTGCCGAGAGTGGTTAGTGAGTACTCGGACGTCTTCCCTGAGGATCTTGTTAGTTTGCCACCTCACAGAGAGATTGAGTTCTCTATTGACTTAGTGCCCGGCACGACGCCAATTTCTATGGCACCTTATCGTTTTGCCCCAGCCGAGTTAGTTGAGTTGAAGATTCAACTCCAGGAGTTGCTAGATAAGGGCTATATACGTCCTAGTGTTTCGCCGTAGAGAGCACCGGCCCTCTTTGCTAAGAAGAAAGGTGGTGCTTTGAGATTGTGTATCGATTACCGGAAATTGAATCGGGCTACGGTCAAGAATAAGTACCCTATGCCTCGTATAGATGATCTGTTCGATCAGTTGAAGGGTTCCCGTTGTTTCTCTAAGATAGATTTGAGATCGGGTTACCACCAGTTGAGAGTTAGGGAGGAGGATATTCCGAAGACGACATTCCGTACGCGGTATCGCCACTATGAGTTTCTGGTGATGCCATTTGGGCTCACAAATGCACCGGCAGTCTTTATGGACTTGATGAACCGGATATTCCGGGAATTCTTGGATCATTTTGTAGTAGTCTTTGTAGACGATATTCTTATCTATTCATCTTCAGAGAAGGGGCACGAGGAGCACTTGAGAGTGGTGCTTGAGTTACTTAGAGCCCATAAACTTTATGCTAAGTTTGGGAAATGTGAGTTCTGGCTAGAAGAGGTGAAGTTTTTAGGCCATGTAGTTTCTGGGAAAGGAGTGTCTGTTGATTCATCCAAAATTGAGACAGTGCAAGATTGGGCACAGCCTAAGAGTGTGTTTGAGATCCGCAGTTTTCTGGGATTAGCTGGGTACTACCGACGGTTTGTGAAAAATTTCTCCAAGTTAGCTTCGCCGTTGACTAGATTGACTCGGAAGGCAGTCAAATTTGTATGGAGTGAGACTTGTGAAAAGTCGTTTCAGGAGTTGAAGGTTAGATTGACCACCGCTCCAGTTTTGATTATTCCGGAGAGGGTTGGGTTATGCTGTTTATTGTGATGCCTCACGAGAGGGTTTGGGTTGTGTGTTGATGCAAGAGGGGAAAGTGGTAGCCTATGGCTCACGTCAGTTGAAAATACACAAGAAGAATTACCCTACCCATGACCTAGAGTTAGCAGCTGTGATCTTTGCCTTGAAGATTTGGAGGCATTACCTTTATGGTGAGAGATTCGAGGTATTCTCGGATCATAAGAGTCTGAAATATCTATTTACAGAAGATGTGAACCTGAGGCAGAGGAGGTGGATGGAGTTTATTGAGGATTATGACTTCGAGTTGCATTATCATCCGGGGAAGGCCAATGTGGTGGCCGATGCCCTTAGTAGGAAATCTGTTGGTGACGTAGCTAGTATAGCCATCCGGGAATGGGAGATGTTGGGTGCACTTGGGGAGTTTGATTTACTTCTGGGCGAATCCGTTGAGGTTGCGGCCTTGTTTTCTATTGTTGCGCAGCCTACACTTGTGACTTGAGTGTTAGAGGCACAGAGAGGTGACCTTGAGGTGGAATCTCTCCGAGAGAAGATCTCCAATGGGAAGGTTGAGAAAGGTTTGACGGTGTATCCCGACCAGAGTGTGAGATACCGAGACCGTTTGTTTGTGCCGGAGTCTTGTCGAGAGGAAGTACTCCGAGAGTTTCATCATTCACGCCTTGCGGTGCATCCGGGAGGCACTAAAATGTATCGGGATTTGGGTCGCCAGTTTTGGTGGCGGGGTATGAAGAGAGATGTGGCAGCTTTCGTGTCCAAGTGCCTTACTTGTCAGCAAGTGAAGGCCGAACATCAGAGGCCAGCGGGTTTGTTACAACCCTTGCCTATTGCCGAGTGGAAGTGGGAGCATGTCACTATGGACTTCGTGGTAGGTCTTCCGAGGACTCAGCGAGGTAGTGATGCTGTTTGGGTGGTTGTAGACCGGTTGACTAAGTCGGCGCACTTCATTCCTATGCGCGTGAGAGATTCGGTAGATCATCTTGCCGACCTGTATATTCAGGACATAGTGAGGTTGTACGGAGTTCTA
Source organism: Camellia lanceoleosa (assembly GCA_025200525.1). Lineage (NCBI taxonomy): Eukaryota > Viridiplantae > Streptophyta > Magnoliopsida > Ericales > Theaceae > Camellia > Camellia lanceoleosa. The sequence goes on from JANUSC010000057.1 coordinate 813,468, forward strand.
GTGATGATCGTCTCGGATAGACATCCTCGTTTTACTGCCAGGTTGTGGCAGAGTTTACAGGGTGCCTTGGGCACTAAGTTGACCTTTAGCACAGCTTATCATCCTCGGTGACCGGCGGTCAGCGTCCTATTCAGATCCTTGAGGATATGCTTCGGGGTTGTGTTCTTGACTTTAGTGGGTCGTGGGAGAGGCACTTGCCTTTGGTGGAGTTTGCCTACAACAATAGTTTCCAGTCTAGTATCGGTATGGCACCGTTTGAGGCCTTGTATGGCCGACCGTGTAGATCTCTAGTTTGTTAGGCCGAGGTAGGTGATGCACCTTTGTTGGGTCCGGAGTTGGTGAGGGAAACGACGGAGAAAGTTGAGCTTATCCATAGGAGGCTTGTTACAGCCCAGAGTCGTCAGAAATCTTATGCCGACCGTAGGAGAAGACCTTTGGTGTTTGAGGTGGGTGATCATGTCTTTCTAAAAATATCACCTAGGCGGGGATTGATGAGGTTTGGGAAGAGCAGGAAGTTGTCCCCTCGGTTTATTGGCCCTTTTGAGATCCTTGAGAGGATTGGCGAGGCTACCTATCGTTTAGCTTTGCCGCCGCAGTTATCCGGAGTACATGACGTGTTTCATGTGAGTATGCTTCGGAAGTATGAGCCGGATCCATCACATGTGTTGGATTGGACCGACTTAGAGGTTGACGAAGATGTCTCGTATGAGGAGAGACCGGTTCGGGTTTTGGATAGGCGAGATCAAGTTTTGCGAGGCAAGACCATCCCTTTGGTAAAGGTTTTGTGGAAACATCACGGAGTGGAGGAAGCCACTTGGGAGCGTGATTTGGAAGTCCGCGAGAAATATCCGGACTTGTTTGTTGATGTGTAATCATGTATTGAGATTTTGTAATTTTAGTGAACTTTAAGAACATTATATATATGTCTTAAGTTGTAAAACATTGTGAATGTTTTGGTTTCATAGAAGTTTATAGCAACATTGCATATGTTGAATGCGTTGTAGAATTGGAGTTATATCATGAAATTGAATATGATATGGGAATGGGAATCAGGTGTATTGAAAACTGTTGAAATTGAAAGAGATGCATGTTGACGATGCAAGTTAAATATATATTGTTTTACTTATTGTGAGATGCCTCTTGATAAGAGATGAAATGACCGGTATTGGGTCAAGTTGTTTATTATTGTAATGTAATACCATTGGAAATTGAGAAAAACTTGTTTTCAAAAACTTATGCTTAATTTCGGGGACGAAATTCTTTAAAGGGGGGAGGTTATAGCGACCCGGTCTCTTTCCATTTGGTGGTTGTGTCCGGACTTACGTTCTGTAGATTCTGTTGTTACATATTTGTTGTTGTCATCCTTTAATTCCCTTTTGAGTTATAGGATGTTTTGGGCAGGTTTGTTACAGGTTGGTTGGGTTTGGAAACCAAGTGTTGCTGTCCAGAATTTTGTGTCTTCGCTCGAGCGAGGAGTTGGTCGCTCGAGCGAGCGATTGCGTCTAGTATAGACACAGCGAGGTTTCTTGGCTCGGCGAGCTTTCCTTCGCCGAGCGAAGTTCTTCGCTCGGCGAGCGATTAAGCATTCGCCGCCGAGCGAGTAATCTTAGTCTGGTCGCCGAGCGACCAATCCTTCGCTCGAGCAAGCCTGTCGGGTTTAAATAGGCAGCAGCGGTTTTTAAAACACTTTTTCACCCTTTTTCTGATTCCAGAACCCTAGGTACGTTTTCTCTCTCCTTTCACTCACCTTCTCTCTTAGGTTTGATCCATTTAGAGTGTGTTTCTACCCTAGATCCTTTATTAAAAAGATAGAGTGAGTCGAGGGCTTCCTTTTAATCTGAACAATCTTGGGTTTGGAGCACTTTGGATTTTCATCATCTTCTCCATCCGGGTTCTTCGCTTCGAGGTAGGGATTTCCTACTCCATATTATAGGTTTTGTCCTAAGTTCTAGTATTTTGATATGTTGGGGGTTGTTTGGTCATTTTGGGAAAAATCCTAGTGGTTGAAATAAATTAATTTGTATAATTAATTTAGGGAAAAATGTGGAATTGAGTTTAATTCAAGGAATTGGGGAACTTAGTGATTTAATGGTGTAGCTGGTTAGTTTAATTACTCACCTATGAAAATGTTAAATTTACATTTGTTGATACATTTATTTCCTGCTTAGAAATAACTGTTTTGGGCTATCGGTGGAGGATAGTCGTGATTGTTGTAGACATTGCATATGGATTAGGGAAAACTGAAACGAATCACATTGGTTAAGTCATTGATTTTGACTATTGAATTAATACAGAAAATATGTGTATTGATTGTGTGTTGCATATGCATTTTGTTTGGGAGGAGATAGGGGATGTACTCCACGGTTTTGGGGAAGATAGGGGATAGACCTCTAAACCGGATTTTGTTTGGGAGGAGATAGGGGATGGACTCCATTAGCATCACTATATGTGTGCTTATTGATTTGAAGTGTTTTTACATATTGTTGATACAACACTAAAATGTATATCAATCGGGAAGTATGGAAGTGTTTTGATATGAGCCTTTGTCTCATTTATTTTGTTGATATTGGAAGAAACGTTAATGTGATATATAGTTCATCGTTATTGCGGTTTGGCGGAGTTCTCGAGCCATATTGATATAAATGGAAAGTTGAATAGATAATGGAAAGTGAAAGCGTGTCATAGACACTAAGGTCATGAAAGCCGTATGTTGGTGAAATGAATAGTTGTGTTAACCATCTATTGAATGCTATTGCTTTATTCAATGCTTATATTTGGTTTAGTATATTCCTACTGGGTTGTGGCTCACCCTATATGGGAACATCATTTTCGTGTTCAGTGATGTGCTACCTCCAAGGACTTAGCTTGGATGGATTGGGAGTTGAAGACTCTGCTTAGATTAGTCATTTATTTTGTTTTATTTTGATGTTACATGTAAACTCAAGCCTAGGGCTTAATGTGTAAATGAGTTAGTACTCATACTTTTGTGTCCAAGTGGTGGCTTGGAAAGATGTAAGCCCGTAGGGCATTTACTTTCATTATTACATGTAATGTCTTTTGTTAAGGTTACTCTGATGAATGAAATAATGTTTTGTTTTCTTATAACGTTGCATGTTAATAATATATATTATGGGTTTAATTTTGAGGGCGTTACAGTTTTGGCAAGCTTGTTTTGGATTCTTGTCATGTCGGCTTGACTTGTTTTATGTCGAAAAAATTTGTATTTACGTCGGCGAATCTTGAAGATTATGCTTCTTTGGCATGTAATCATTGTATTTGCACATGTCGACTTTAGAAGCCTTTTGATCAAGATTCTAATATGTATTTTGTTTATTATCACCCGAATGTGAAACTATGTCATGTACGTTGTTACATTTGATCTATGCACAGCTCTTACGGACCACTTGTATTTTGATTTATTGCTTCCGCATTTGTGAGCCCCATATATTATACTCTGATTGTGTTTAATCTTTGAAAGTTGGCCTTCGGTAATTACGGGTTACTGGCCATGACGGCGCCATTCTATTAGGGGCGGTTTGGAGTCGTGACAGAATAGGAAATTGAATAAAAATGGAAGTTCATTCAGGAAACCACTACACCATAACGATCTATTTGGAAATTAAATAAAAAAGAAAGTTGAATAAAAATGTATAGCGACCTCGGTCTTTTCCCTTTTGATTATTGTATTCGGACTTATGTTCCGTAGATTCTATTGTCTTATTATTATTTGTTGTTGTCCTTTAATTCCTTATTCTTGAGTTATAGGATGTTTTGGGCAGGTTGATTGCAGGTTGGTTGGGTTTAGAAACCAAGTGTTGATATTCAGTTTTTGGCTTGTCCGCTCGAGCGGGGACTTGTTGTTCCTTGTCCGCTCGAAGCGGGGTTTTGGCGCCGAGCGGAAAAACACCCATCCAAGATTTCTTCTTGAGGTTGTACGCTCGGCGGAGTTGGGCCGCCGGCGAGTCTCAGTGTCCGCCGGCGGGGTTTGTCTGCCGGCGGGCGTCTGGGTATAAAATCGTGTTTTGTCGTTTTAAAACCGTTTTCGGCTTCAGTTTATAAAACCCTAGGTTACGAGTTTTCTCTCTCCCAACTCATCTTCTCTCCTGGGATTGATCTAGTTAGGGTGGTTTTTATCCTAGTTGCTTTACAAAAAAAGATAGAGGAGAGTGAGGGCTTTCATTTAATCTGAACAAACTTGAATTTGGAGCACTTTGGAATTTGGGCTATCATCTTCGTCTTCTTCTTTTTGGGTTCTTGCTTCGAGGTAGGGATTTTCTACTCTATTTATACGCTTTAATCCTAAGTGTTGGTATTTCGGTATGTGTGGGTAGTTTGGTAATTTTGGGAGAAACCTTAGGGTTTTGGCTTAGATTAATTTGTATAATTAATTTAAGGGAAGAATGTGGAATTGGGTTTAATTCATGAAGTTGGGAAAATTATGAGATTAATGATATAGTTGGGTAGTTTAAATACTCACATATGAGAATGTTGATTTTACATTCATTATTGTATTTATTTCTTGTTTAGAAATAACTGTTTTGGGCTATCGGTGGAGGATAGTCGTGATTGTTGTAGACCTTGCATGTGGCTTAGGTATAACTGGAATTAAGTCACTTATGTTGACTGTTGAATTAATACAGAACATTACTTGTATTGATTATGTGTTGTATATGGCAATTGTGTGTTTCATTGCATATGCATGTTATTTGAAGAAGATAGGGGATGAACTCCACGGTTTAGGGGAAGATAGGGGATGTACCTCTAAACCGGATTTGTTGGGAGGAGATAGGGGATGGACTCCAGTAGCATCACTCATATGTGTGCTTATTGATAATAGCAATATTGCTATTTGTTGTTGATATGATACATCATTATAATGTGTATCAGTTGGAAGTATGGAAGTGTTGTGGTTTGAGCTTTAGTCTCATTTATTTTTATGACATCTGGATCACTATTATAGTTGGCCAGGTTCTGAGCCATAATGATATAATTGGGAAGTTGAATAAATATTGGAAAGTGAAAGGTGTCATAGACAATATGTCATAGACAATGTACACATACGTGTCATGAAATTGGAAATTGATTATCTTGTGTTAACCATGTATCGAATGCTAATGCTTTAGTTAATTCTTATACTTGGTTTAGTATTTTTCTACTGGGCTGTGGCTCACCCTATATGGGAACTTCATTTTCAGGTTCAGGTGGTTCACTACCTCCAAGGACTTAGCTTGTGAGGATTTGGACTCGAAGACTTGCTTTATTTTATTTATTTTATTTGAACAACTTGTAAACTTTCAAGCCTAGGGTTTTATTTGTTTTTGAGTTAGAACTCATGGAATTGTGTCCAAGTGTTGGCTTGGCAAGATGTAAGCCCATAGGGCATTTATTATGATGTTTTTATTTCATGGTACTCTGATGAATGGAATAAGATACTTTATTTCCTTATAATTCCGCATGTTAACATTATGTATTATGGGTTATTTTTTAGGGCGTGACAAAATGGATGTCGAATAAAATAAAAATAAAAATTGAACTTGCATAAAAACGGAAGTTGAATAAAAATAAAAAAAGGAAATTGAATAAAAATGGAAGTTCATTCAAGAAACCACTATACCTTAACGATCTATTTGAAAATTAAATAACAAAGGAAGTTGAACAGAAAAGAAGTTGAATAAAAATGGAAGATGAATAACAACAAAAGTTGAATAGAAAAGGAAGTCAAAATAAAAAATGAAGTCGAATAAAAATAAAAATGGAAGTTGCATAAAATTAAAAATGGAAGTTCATTCAAGAAACCACTATACCCTAACGATTTATTTAGAAATTAAGTAAAAAAGGAAGTCGAATTGAGAAGATTAAAAATTGAAGTTCATTCAGGAGACCACTATACCTTAACGATCTATTTGGAATTTAAATAAAAAATGAAGTTGAATAGAATAGGAAATTGAATAAAAATGGAAGTTCATTCAAGAAACCGCTATACCGTAACGATCTATTCGGAAATTAAGTAAAAAAGAAAGTTGAATAAAAATGGATGTTGAATAAAAATAAAAATAAAAATGGAACCTGCATAAAAACAGAAGTTGAATAAAAATAAAAAAGGAAATTGAATAAAAATGGAAGCTCATTCAAGAAACCACTATACCTTAACGATCTATTTGAAAATTAAATAACAAAGGAAGTTGAACAGAAAAGAAGTTGAATAAAAATGGAAGATGAATAACAACAAAAGTTGAATAGAAAAGGAAGTCAAATAAAAAATGAAGTCGAATAAAAATAAAAAAGGAAGTTGCATAAAATTAAAAATGGAAGTTCATTCAAGAAACCACTATACCCTAACGATTTATTTAGAAATTAAGAAAAAAAGGAAGTCGAATTGAGAAGATTAAAAATTGAAGTTCATTCAGGAGACCAATATACCTTAACGATCTATTTGGAATTTAAATAAAAAATGAAGTTGAATAGAATAGGAAATTGAATAAAAATGGAAGTTCATTCAAGAAACCGCTATACCGTAACGATCTATTCGGAAATTAAGTAAAAAAGAAAGTTGAATAAAAATGGATGTTGAATAAAAATAAAAATAAAAACGGAACCTGCATAAAAACAGAAGTTGAATAAAAATAAAAAAGGAAATTGAATAAAAATGGAAGCTCATTCAAAAAACCACTATACCTTAACGTTCTATTTGAAAATTAAACAAAAAAGCAAGTTGAATCGAAAAGAAATTGAAAAAAAATGGAAGATGAATAAAAATATAAGTTGAGTAGAAAAGGAAGTTACATAAAAAATGAAGTCGAATAAAAATAAAAATGCAAGTTGAATAAAATTAAAAATGGAAGTTTATTCAAGAAACCACCATACCCTAACGATTTATTTCGAAATTAAGTAAAAAATGAAGTCGAATAGAAAAGATTAAAAATTGAAGTTCATTCAAGTGACCACTATACATTAACGATCTATTTGGAAATTAAATAAAAAATGAAGTTGAATAGAATAAGAAATTGAATAAAAATGGAAGTTCATTCAAGAAACCACTATACCCTAACAATCTATTCGGAAATTAAATAAAAAAGAAAGTTGAATAAAAATGGATGTTGAATAAAAATAAAAAAAAGAAATTGAATAGAAATGGAAGTTCATTCAAGAAACCACAATACCTTAACGATCTATTTGAAAATTAAACAAAAAAGGAAGTTGAATAGAAAAGAAGTTGAATAAAAATGGAAGATGAATAAAAATAAAAGTTGAATAGAAAAGGATGTAAAACAAAAAATGAAGGCGAATAAAAATAAAAATGGAAGTTGCATAAAATTAAAAATGGAAGTTCAGTCAAGAAACCACTATACCCTAACGATTTATTTGGAAATTAAGTAAAAAATGAAGTCGAATAGAAAAGATTAAAAATTGAAGTTCATTTAAGAGACCACTATACCTTAACGATCTATTTGAAAATTAAATGAAAATTGAAGTTGAATAGAATAGGAAAATGAATAAAAATTGAAGTTCATTCAAGAAACCACTATACCCTAACAATCTATTTGGAAATTAAATAAAAAAGAAAGTTGAATAAAAATGGATGTTGAATAACAATAAAAATAAAAATGGAACTTGCATAAAAACGGAAGTTGAATAAAAATAAAAAAGGAAATTGAAAAAAAATGGAAGTTCATTCAAGAAACCACTATACCTTAACGATCTATTTGAAAATTAAACAAAAAAGGAAGTTGAATTGAAAAGAAGTTGAAAAAAAAATGGAAGATGAAAAAAAATAAAAGCTGAATAGAGAAGGAAGTTACATAAAAAAATGAAGTCGAATAAAAATAAAAATGGAAGTTGAATAAAATTAAAAATGGAATTTCATTCAAGAAACCACTATACCCTAACGATTTATTTGGAAATTAAGTAAAAAATGAAGTCGAATAGAAAAGATTAAAAATTGAAATTCATTTAGGAGACCACTATACCTTAACTATCTATTTGGAAATTAAATAAAAAATGAAGTTGAATAGAATAGGAAATTGAATAAAAATGGAAGTTCATTCAAGAAACCGCTATACCGTAACGATCTATTCGGAAATTAAATAAAAAAGAAAGTTGAATAAAAATGGAACCTGCATAAAAACGGAAGTTGAATAAAAGTAAAAAAGGAAATTGAATAAAAATGGACGCTCATTCAAGAAACCACTATACCTTGACGATCTATTTGAAAATTAAATAAAAAAGGAAGTTGAATAGAAAAGAAGTTGAATAAAAATGAAAGATGAATAAAAATAAAAGTTGAATAGAAAAGGATGTAAAATATAAAATGAATGCGAATAAAAATAAATATGGAAGTTGCATAAAATTTAAAATGGAAGTTCATTCAAGAAGCCAGTATACCCTAACGATTTATTTGGAAATTAAGTAAAAAATGAAGTTGAATGGAAACGATTAAAAATTGAATTTCATTCAAGAGACCACTATACCTTAACAATATATTTGGAAATTAAATAAAAAATGAAGTTGAATAGAATAGGAAATTGAATAAAAATGGAAGCTCATTCAAGAAACCGCTATACCGTAACGATCTATTCGAAAATTAAATAAAAAAGAAAGTTGAATAAAAATGGATGTTGAATAAAAATAAAAATAAAAATGGAACTTGCATAAAAACGGAAGTTGAATAAAAAAAAAAAGAAAAAGGAAACTGAATAAAAATGGAAGTTCATTCAAGAAACCAGTATACCTTAACGATCTATTTGAAAATTAAACAAAAAAGGAAGTTGAATAGAAAAGAAGTTAAAAAAAATGGAAGATGAATAAAAATAAAAGTTGAGTAGAAAAGGATGTTAAATAAAAAATGACGTCGAATACAAATAAAATGGAAGTTGCATAAAATTAAAATGAAAGTTCATTCAAGAAACCACTATACCAGAACGATTTATTTGAAAATTAAGTAAAAAATGAAGTCGAATAGAAAAGATTGAAAATTGAAGTTCACTCAAGAGACCACTATACCTTAACGATCTATTTGGAAATTAAATAAAAAATGAAAATGAATAGAATCGAAAATTGAATAAAAATGGAAGTTCATTCAAGAAACCACTATACCCTAACGATCTATTTGGAAATTCAATAAAAAAGAAACTTGAATAAAAATGGATGTTGAATAAAATAAAAATAAAAATGGAACTTGCATAAAAACGGAAGTTGAATAAAAATAAAAAAGGAAGATGAATAAAAATGGAAGCTCATTCAAGAAACCACTATACCTTAACGATCTATTTGAAAATTAAACAAAAAAGGAAGTTGAATAGAAAAGAAGTTGAATAAAAATGGAAGATGAATAAAAATAAAAGTTGAATGGAAAAGGATGTTAAATAAAAAATTAAGTCGAATAAAAATAAAAATGGAAGTTGCATAAAATTAAAAATGGAAGGTCATTCAAGAAACCACCACACCCTAACGATTTATTTCGAAATTAAGTAAAAAATGAAGTCGAATAGAAAAGATTAAAAATTGAAGTTCATTCAAGAGACCAGTATACCGTAACGATCTATTTGGAAATTAAATAAAAAATGAAGTTGAATAGAATTGGAAATTGAATAAAAATGGAAGTTCATTCAAGAAACCGCTATACCGTAACGATCTATTCGGAAATTAAGTAAAAAAGAAAGTTGAATAAAAGTGGATGTTGAATAAAAATAAAAATAAAAACGGAACCTGCATAAAAACAGAAGTTGAATAAAAATAAAAAAGGAAATTGAATAAAAATGGAAGCTCATTCAAAAAACCACTATACCTTAACGTTCTATTTGAAAATTAAACAAAAAAGCAAGTTGAATCGAAAAGAAATTGAAAAAAAATGGAAGATGAATAAAAATATACGTTGAGTAGAAAAGGAAGTTACATAAAAAATGAAGTCGAATAAAAATAAAAATGGAAGTTGAATAAAATTAAAAATGGAAGTTTATTCAAGAAACCACCATACCCTAACGATTTATTTCGAAATTAAGTAAAAAATGAAGTCGAATAGAAAAGATTAAAAATTGAAGTTCATTCAAGTGACCACTATACATTAACGATCTATTTGGAAATTAAATAAAAAATGAAGTTGAATAGAATAAGAAATTGAATAAAAATGAAAGTTCATTCAAGAAACCACTATACCCTAACAATCTATTCGGAAATTAAATAAAAAAGAAAGTTGAATAAAAATGGATGTTGAATAAAAATAAAAAAAGAAATTGAATAGAAATGGAAGTTCATTCAAGAAACCACAATACCTTAACGATCTATTTGAAAATTAAACAAAAAAGGAAGTTGAATAGAAAAGAAGTTGAATAAAAATGGAAGATGAATAAAAATAAAAGTTGAATAGAAAAGGATGTAAAACAAAAAATGAAGGCGAATAAAAATAAAAATGGAAGTTGCATAAAATTAAAAATGGAAGTTCAGTCAAGAAACCACTATACCCTAACGATTTATTTGGAAATTAAGTAAAAAATGAAGTCGAATAGAAAAGATTAAAAATTGAAGTTCATTCAAGAGACCACTATACCTTAACGATCTATTTGAAAATTAAATGAAAATTGAAGTTGAATAGAATAGGAAAATGAATAAAAATTGAAGTTCATTCAAGAAACCACTATACCCTAACAATCTATTTGGAAATTAAATAAAAAAGAAAGTTGAATAAAAATGGATGTTGAATAACAATAAAAATAAAAATGGAACTTGCATAAAAACGGAAGTTGAATAAAAATAAAAAAGGAAATTGAAAAAAAATGGATGTTCATTCAAGAAACCACTATACCTTAACGATCTATTTGAAAATTAAACAAAAAAGGAAGTTGAATTGAAAAGAAGTTGAAAAAAAAATGGAAGATGAAAAAAAATAAAAGCTGAATAGAGAAGGAAGTTACATAAAAAAATGAAGTTGAATAAAAATAAAAATGGAAGTTGAATAAAATTAAAAATGGAATTTCATTCAAGAAACCACTATACCCTAACGATTTATTTGGAAATTAAGTAAAAAATGAAGTCGAATAGAAAAGATTAAAAATTGAAATTCATTTAGGAGACCACTATACCTTAACTATCTATTTGGAAATTAAATAAAAAATGAAGTTGAATAGAATAGGAAATTGAATAAAAATGGAAGTTCATTCAAGAAACCGCTATACCGTAACGATCTATTCGGAAATTCAATAAAAAAGAAAGTTGAATAAAAATGGAACCTGCATAAAAACGGAAGTTGAATAAAAGTAAAAAAGGAAATTGAATAAAAATGGACGCTCATTCAAGAAACCACTATACCTTGACGATCTATTTGAAAATTAAATAAAAAAAGGAAGTTGAATAGAAAAGAAGTTAAATAAAAATGAAAGATGAATAAAAATAAAAGTTGAATAGAAAAGGATGTAAAATAAAAAATGAATGCGAATAAAAATAAATATGGAAGTTGCATAAAATTAAAAATGGAAGTTCATTCAAGAAGCCAGTATACCCTAACGATTTATTTGGAAATTAAGTAAAAAATGAAGTTGAATGGAAACGATTAAAAATTGAATTTCATTCAAGAGACCACTATACCTTAACAATCTATTTGGAAATTAAATAAAAAATGAAGTTGAATAGAATAGGAAATTGAATAAAAATGGAAGCTCATTCAAGAAACCGCTATACCGTAACGATCTATTCGAAAATTAAATAAAAAAGAAAGTTGAATAAAAATGGATGTTGAATAAAAATAAAAATAAAAATGGAACTTGCATAAAAACGGAAGTTGAATAAAAAAAAAAAAAGGAAACTGAATAAAAATGGAAGTTCATTCAAGAAACCAGTATACCTTAACGATCTATTTGAAAATTAAACAAAAAGGAAGTTGAATAGAAATGAAGTTAAAAAAAATGGAAGATGAATAAAAATAAAAGTTGAGTAGAAAAGGATGTTAAATAAAAAATGACGTCGAATACAAATAAAAATGGAAGTTGCATAAAATTAAAAATGAAAGTTCATTCAAGAAACCACTATACCGTAATGATTTATTTGAAAATTAAGTAAAAAATGAAGTCGAATAGAAAAGATTGAAAATTGAAGTTCACTCAAGAGACCACTATACCTTAACGATCTATTTGGAAATTAAATAAAAAATGAAAATGAATAGAATCGAAAATTGAATAAAAATGGAAGTTCATTCAAGAAACCACTATACCCTAACGATCTATTTCGAAATTCAATAAAAAAGAAACTTGAATAAAAATGGATGTTGAATAAAATAAAAATAAAAATGGAACTGGCATAAAAACGGAAGTTGAATAAAAATAAAAAAGGAAATTGAATAAAAATGGAAGCTCATTCAAGAAACCACTATACCTTAACGATCTATTTGAAAATTAAACAAAAAAGGTAGTTGAATAGAAAAGAAGTTGAATAAAAATGGAAGATGAATAAAAATAAAAGTTGAATGGAAAAGGATGTTAAATAAAAAATTAAGTCGAATAAAAATAAAAATGGAAGTTGAATAAAATTAAAAATGGAAGGTCATTCAAGAAATCACCACACCCTAACGATTTATTTCGAAATTAAGTAAAAAATGAAGTCGAATAGAAAAGATTAAAAATTGAAGTTCATTCAAGAGACCAGTATACCGTAACGATCTATTTGGAAATTAAATAAAAAATGAAGTTGAATAGAATTGGAAATTGAATAAAAATGGAAGTTCATTCAAGAAACCGTTATACCGTAACGATCTGTTCGGAAATTAAGTAAAAAAGAAAGTTGAATAAAAATGGATGTTGAATAAAAATAAAAATAAAAACGGAACCTGCATAAAAACAGAAGTTGAATAAAAATAAAAAAGGAAATTGAATAAAAATGGAAGCTCATTCAAAAAACCACTATACCTTAACGTTCTATTTGAAAATTAAACAAAAAAGCAAGTTGAGTCGAAAAGAAATTGAAAAAAAAATGGAAGATGAATAAAAATATAAGTTGAGTAGAAAAGGAAGTTACATAAAAAATGAAGTCGAATAAAAATAAAAATGGAAGTTGAATAAAATTAAAAATGGAAGTTTATTCAAGAAACCACCATACCCTAACGATTTATTTCGAAATTAAGTAAAAAATGAAGTCGAATAGAAAAGATTAAAAATTGAAGTTCATTCAAGTGACCACTATACATTAACGATCTATTTGGAAATTAAATAAAAAATGAAGTTGAATAGAATAAGAAATTGAATAAAAATGGAAGTTCATTCAAGAAACCACTATACCCTAACAATCTATTCGGAAATTAAATAAAAAAGAAAGTTGAATAAAAATGGATGTTGAATAAAAATAAAAACAAAAATGGAACTTGCATATAAACGGAAGTTGAATAAAAATAAAAAAAGAAATTGAATAGAAATGGAAGTTCATTCAAGAAACCACAATACCTTAACGATCTATTTGAAAATTAAACAAAAAAGGAAGTTGAATAGAAAAGAAGTTGAATAAAAATGGAAGATGAATAAAAATAAAAGTTGAATAGAAAAGGATGTAAAACAAAAAATGAAGGCGAATAAAAATAAAAATGGAAGTTGCATAAAATTAAAAATGGAAGTTCAGTCAAGAAACCACTATACCCTAACGATTTATTTGGAAATTAAGTAAAAAATGAAGTCGAATAGAAAAGATTAAAAATTGAAGTTCATTCAAGAGACCACTATACCTGTCACGACCCCAACCCGCCCCTAGTAGGATGGTGCCGTGATGGCCAGTAATCCGTGATTACCGAAGGCCAACTTACCAAAATCCACACACAACAGAGTACACATAGGGGGCTTACAAAAATGCGGAAGCCATAAATCGAATTACAAGTGGTCCATGAGAGCTGTGCGTAAATCAAATGGAAAGACATATTCAATATAGTCTTACAACCAGTCCAAGTTATCAAAATACAAATCAAATCTTGATCAAAAGGCTTCTAAGCCGACAAGTACAAAATACAATGAATATGAGCCAAGAAGCATGATTTTCAAGATCTGCCGAGATAAATACAAAATGCCGACGTAAACACAAAATGCGAGTGGAAAACAGATGCCGACAAGAATGCAAAACAAGCCGACGTAAAAATCGAGAATCCAAAATAAGTCTTGCATACACATCTAGGCGTCACCGCCGTCCTGCTCATCACCTACATATATATATATATAGAGGGTGAGTATGGAAACTCAGTGAATGATACTAATAATAAAGGTTTGCATGAATATAGCCGGAGTCTGTTCAAAACAAAACATATCAAAACCATCAAAACATTAGCCGAGGTTCTATCAAGCAAAGCACATCAAAAGCATCAATCAAGGGATGAACCATATTCATCTGTTAAGACTTCAGATTTCAGGGGATGCTCACTGCCATGGGCAAAACATAATCTAAAGCTGTCCGAACAAATAGTAACCCATTGGTGGCATAACAAGGTTGTACGATCCGTAATCGTTTTATACAAGATGGTGCTGCGAAAGATTAGAGTCCTCCAGCCCAAGGACTTATGTTACTTAGGCCGTAGCCCTTTTAACCCAATAACTTTTCCGGAAAGGACCGTATCCTTTATATACAAGAGACTATGTCACTTAGGCCCGTAGCCCTTTTGACAAATGATCTTTGCGAAAGTTTAGAGTCCTCCGACTAGGGACTTGTGTTCAAGAAAGGACCGTATCCTTTTTATACAAAATGCTGCGAAAGTTTAAAGTCCTCCAGCTAAGGGACTTTTACAATTAGTACTGCGTAAGTTTATAGTCCTCCAGTACAAGGGACTTGTGTTCCAGGAAAGGACCGTATCCTTGTATACATAATACTGCAAAAGTTTAAAGTCCTCCAGCTAAGGCACTTTTACACTTAGTACTGCGAAAGTTTATAGTCCTCCAGTACAAGGGACTTCTCAAGGAAACATCAAGACAAGGCCCACATTAATACATCGGATTAGACTAATCATTCATGCTTAACAAATACTTTTATCAAAACAAAGCAAGGGAAGATTTATCAAAACGGGTTAACATAGCTTTATTAAAAATACCACTCACCGCTCTTCGTGTAGGCTCAAAAGCAAGATCAAAGTCCGACAATCACATATCAAATCACATTTTCAAAACAAGCTTTACTTACACATAATGATCTCGGTACTACCACCGAATCCAAATCAATAACGAAACGAAACATGCTAAGTCAAGCTGGGTACTGCCCAGGTCATGCCGAGGTCCCGCACCTCCTAGCCGAGGTGTGGTCCTGCTGGCCACATACAAACGAAGTCAGGAAACCTGAGTTTTCCTCTGAAGGATGCAAGGAACAAGAACATCAAGAACATCAAGAACATGCATATTAGAACCATAACTCGTTTATTCAAAATCTGGGGTTTCATGCTAAGAGTTCAAGAACGTGGACTTAGGCACCCAACCAAAAAGAACATGCAAGAACAAACACAATAACATGGCTCTAGCCATAAACTTCTAGATCAAAGTGCAACTTTCATCAAGAACACATGAATACTAACTTTCTCTTTCAAGACCAACTTCAATCAATGCATGGCATGCAAAACAGATTCGATTAAGCAATGCAGCTAGATGTTTGATACGAATAATCAAAGTAAAGCAAGAATCTAACCTCAAAACTCAAATCCAACGGTTCGATCTTCCACGATCAAGCTCGAACTCAACTTCTCTCTAAAACTCAGACTCCATGTTCTAGAGCTTCTCTCTAAAGGAACAAAGATTGAGACCAAATGATGCCAAAAAGGATACAAAATGATGTGTTATAGGCTGTCGGTGACTTAGCCTCCGGCTGGGACACGTGGCATCGCCGGGTTGGTTCGATTCAAAAGGTGGTGATTGTCAAGACGAGTCTCTGACAAAGCGTATACAACAAGCTAGATGGCAAAACACATCGGCAAGCAAGGACATCGGCTAAAGTCAAAGCTTCTGCAAGGATAACAAGGACATCGGCTAGGGAGGTCGGCACTTGACTAAGTGGTGCCACACCTTGGCCTGGGTGTGCCACACCTCGGTCTAGGCCACACCTACCCAAGGGCAAGAATCGCTAACACAAAACATCTCGGCCTCGGTCCTAAACACATCGGCCCAAAGAGTGACATCTCGGCAAACATGCCGAGGTGAAGATAGAGGTCAACCAAGGTTCCAAAACGATTCCAAGTACAAAGGTTTAAAGGCGAGCTAAGCTAAGCTGACCTCGGCTATACATCAAGCAAGGTACAAGATCAAGCAAGCAAGCAATACTTAACAAGCAAGACAGAACAAAATAACAAGGTTTATAATCATGGCAAGAGAAGGTCATACAAAGGTGTACGTAAGCATGACTAAATCAAGATGAGGGTTGTTACAATACCTTAACGATCTATTTGAAAATTAAATGAAAATTGAAGTTGAATAGAATAGGAAAATGAATAAAAATTGAAGTTCATTCAAGAAACCACTATACCCTAACAATCTATTTGGAAATTAAATAAAAAAGAAAGTTGAATAAAAATGGATGTTGAATAACAATAAAAATAAAAATGGAACTTGCATAAAAACGGAAGTTGAATAAAAATAAAAAACGAAATTGAAAAAAAATGGAAGTTCATTCAAGAAATCACTATACCTTAACGATCTATTTGAAAATTAAACAAAAAAGGAAGTTGAATTGAAAAGAAGTTGAAAAAAAAATGGAAGATGGAAAAAAATAAAAGCTGAATAGAAAAGGAAGTTACATAAAAAAATGAAGTCGAATAAAAATAAAAATGGAAGTTGAATAAAATTAAAAATGGAATTTCATTCAAGAAACCACTATACCCTAACGATTTATTTGGAAATTAAGTAAAAAATGAAGTCGAATAGAAAAGATTAGAAATTGAAATTCATTTAGGAGACCACTATACCTTAACTATCTATTTGGAAATTAAATAAAAAATGAAGTTGAATAGAATAGGAAATTGAATAAAAATGGAAGTTCATTCAAGAAACCGCTATACCGTAACGATCTATTCGGAAATTAAATAAAAAAGAAAGTTGAATAAAAATGGAACCTGCATAAAAACGGAAGTTGAATAAAAGTAAAAAAGGAAATTGAATAAAAATGGATGCTCATTCAAGAAACCACAATACCTTGACGATCTATTTGAAAATTAAATAAAAAAGGAAGTTGAATAGAAAAGAAGTTGAATAAAAATGAAAGATGAATAAAAATAAAAGTTGAATAGAAAAGGATGTAAAATAAAAAATGAATGTGAATAAAAATAAATATGGAAGTTGCATAAAATTTAAAATGGAAGTTCATTCAAGAAGCCAGTATACCCTAACGATTTATTTGGAAATTAAGTAAAAAATGAAGTTCAATGGAAACGATTAAAAATTGAATTTCATTCAAGAGACCACTATACCTTATTAATCTATTTGGAAATTAAATAAAAAATGAAGTTGAATAGAATAGGAAATTGAATAAAAATGGAAGCTCATTCAAGAAACCGCTATACCGTAACGATCTATTCGAAAATTAAATAAAAAAGAAAGTTGAATAAAAATGGATGTTGAATAAAAATAAAAATAAAAATGGAACTTGCATAAAAACGGAAGTTGAATAAAAAAAAAAAAAGGAAACTGAATAAAAATGGAAGTTCATTCAAGAAACCAGTATACCTTAACGATCTATTTGAAAATTAAACAAAAAAGGAAGTTGAATAGAAAAGAAGTTAAAAAAAATGGAAGATGAATAAAAATAAAAGTTGAGTAGAAAAGGATGTTAAATAAAAAATGACGTCGAATACAAATAAAAATGGAAGTTGCATAAAATTAAAAATGAAAGTTCATTCAAGAAACCACTATACCGTAACGATTTATTTGAAAATTAAGTAAAAAATGAAGTCGAATAGAAAAGATTGAAAATTGAAGTTCACTCAAGAGACCACTATACCTTAACAATCTATTTGGAAATTAAATAAAAAATGAAAATGAATAGAATAGAAAATTGAATAAAAATGGAAGTTCATTCAAGAAACCACTATACCCTAACGATCTATTTGGAAATTCAATAAAAAAGAAACTTGAATAAAAATGGATGTTGAATAAAATAAAAATAAAAATGGAACTTGCATAAAAACGGAAGTTGAATAAAAATAAAAAAGGAAATTGAATAAAAATGGAAGCTCATTCAAGAAACCACTATACCTTAACGATCTATTTGAAAATTAAACAAAAAAGGAAGTTGAATAGAAAAGAAGTTGAATAAAAATGGAAGATGAATAAAAATAAAAGTTGAATGGAAAAGGATGTTAAATAAAAAGTTAAGTCGAATAAAAATAAAAATGGAAGTTGCATAAAATTAAAAATGGAAGGTCATTCAAGAAACCACCACACCCTAACGATTTATTTCGAAATTAAGTAAAAAATGAAGTCGAATAGAAAAGATTAAAAATTGAAGTTCATTCAAGAGACCAGTATACCGTAACGATCTATTTGGAAATTAAATAAAAAATGAAGTTGAATAGAATTGGAAATTGAATAAAAATGGAAGTTCATTCAAGAAACCGCTATACCGTAACGATCTATTCGGAAATTAAGTAAAAAAGAGAGTTGAATAAAAGTGGATGTTGAATAAAAATAAAAATAAAAACGGAACCTGCATAAAAACAGAAGTTGAATAAAAATAAAAAAGGAAATTGAATAAAAATGGAAGCTCATTCAAAAAACCACTATACCTTAACGTTCTATTTGAAAATTAAACAAAAAAGCAAGTTGAATCGAAAAGAAATTGAAAAAAAATGGAAGATGAATAAAAATATAAGTTGAGTAGAAAAGGAAGTTACATAAAAAATGAAGTCGAATAAAAATAAAAATGGAAGTTGAATAAAATTAAAAATGGAAGTTTATTCAAGAAACCGCCATACCCTAACGATTTATTTCGAAATTAAGTAAAAAATGAAGTCGAATAGAAAAGATTAAAAATTGAAGTTCATTCCAGTGACCACTATACATTAACGATCTATTTGGAAATTAAATAAAAAATGAAGTTGAATAGAATAAGAAATTGAATAAAAATGGAAGTTCATTCAAGAAACCACTATACCCTAACAATCTATTCGGAAATTAAATAAAAAAGAAAGTTGAATAAAAATGGATGTTGAATAAAAATAAAAACAAAAATGGAACTTGCATATAAACGGAAGTTGAATAAAAATAAAAAAAGAAATTGAATAGAAATGGAAGTTCATTCAAGAAACCACAATACCTTAGCGATCTATTTGAAAATTAAACAAAAAAGGAAGTTGAATAGAAAAGAAGTTGAATAAAAATGGAAGATGAATAAAAATAAAAGTTGAATAGAAAAGGATGTAAAACAAAAAATGAAGACGAATAAAAATAAAAATGGAAGTTGCATAAAATTAAAAATGGAAGTTCAGTCAAGAAACCACTATACCCTAACGATTTATTTGGAAATTAAGTAAAAAATGAAGTCGAATAGAAAAGATTAAAAATGGAAGTTCATTCAATAAACCACTATACCTTAACGATCTTTTTGAAAATTAAATGAAAATTGAAGTTGAATAGAATAGGAAAATGAATAAAAATTGAAGTTCATTCAAGAAACCACTATACCCTAACAATCTATTTGGAAATTAAATAAAAAAGAAAGTTGAATAAAATGGATGTTGAATAACAATAAAAATAAAAATGGAACTTGCATAAAAACGGAAGTTGAATAAAAATAAAAAAGGAAATTGAAAAAAAATGGAAGTTCATTCAAGAAACCACTATACCTTAACGATCTATTTGAAAATTAAACAAAAAAGGAAGTTGAATTGAAAAGAAGTTGAAAAAAAAATGGAAGATGAAAAAAAATAAAAGCTGAATAGAAAAGGAAGTTACATAAAAAAATGAAGTCGAATAAAAATAAAAATGGAAGTTGAATAAAATTAAAAATGGAATTTCATTCAAGAAACCACTATACCCTAACGATTTATTTGGAAATTAAGTAAAAAATGAAGTCGAATAGAAAAGATTAAAAATTGAAATTCACTTAGGAGACCACTATTGTAAGGACCCACATTTCATGCCTTAGTCATGCTTGCATGCAGTTATATGATTTGCCATGTTAAGATTTGCTATCATGAATTGTGCCTTGTTTT
Organism: Camellia lanceoleosa; assembly: GCA_025200525.1. Lineage (NCBI taxonomy): Eukaryota > Viridiplantae > Streptophyta > Magnoliopsida > Ericales > Theaceae > Camellia > Camellia lanceoleosa. The sequence goes on from JANUSC010000057.1 coordinate 833,605, forward strand.
GTACGTATGTGATTTGCCTAAGTTACTACCGACGGTCTATGAACGGGTAGGTATGTCTTGTTGCTATCGACGGTCTATGAACGGATAGTCCCCACGGACGGTCTATGAACGAGTGGATTTGCCATCGACGGTCTATGAACGGGTGGACATGTTTTGTATACGCTATGCCAAGTACATGTTTGATACAAGTTTTGCTAAGTATGTGTTTTGATGCAAGCCATGTTATACGTATGTTTTTGAATAGGCTATGATATATGTATTGTTTTGACAAGACCTCGGGAATCATTCATTTAACCCCTTTATTACTTGTACCATTCACTGAGTTTCCAGACTCACCCTCTCTATATATATGTAGGTTCCAAGCTAGAAGTCGGCTCCGCCGAGGTGTGTTTTGTGCCCGATGTTTTGTATGCATGTTAGGTCGGCAATCTTGTACTGACGTCGGCAGTTCTGAAGATGATGTTTCTTGATGTGTATCTCATGTGTTTTGTTACGTCGGCTTGTGAAGCCTTTTGTCAAGATGTAATGTATATTTTATTTTGCTTATATTCAAGTTGTAAAGTCATGTAAAGATGTTTGCCATTTCATTTGACTTATGCACGGCTCTTATGGACCACTTGTATTTTAAGTTATTGCTTCCGCTCTTGTAGCCCCATATGTATACTCTGATTGTGTGTGATTTTAGAAAGTTGGCCTTTGGTAATCTCGGATTACTGGCCATCACGGCACCATTCTACTAGGGGCAGTTTGGGGTCGTGACAGAATGGTATCAGAGCACAAGTTCCTCATAGTACGTTGTTCACACACTTGAGTCCTAAAGAGCATATGATTTCCCCTAGACTTGATATTAGGATTGCATCATGTTGCTTGCTACTTGACAAGGTGTGCATCATCTCGGCATCAGCATTTATTACATCGGCATGATCATTTGTTACTTGCATACACGTTTATTTGCTCGATTGTTTTAAGAGAGTCGCATTTTGCATACCTTTAGCATCATGAGAAGAGGTAGACCCCCAGTTCGCCGAGATCATCCCGAAGACAGGTTGGACAGATTAGAAAGGATTGTTGAAGGTTTGGTCGGTGAGTTAAGGCAAGTAAGGCAACAGAACACTGGCACTACATCCACTCAGGCCGAACAAACAGCTGGCCGACAAGCAGTGCCACCTCCACCTCCTCCAGTGCAACAAGTGCCTCCACAGCCAGCTTTGTATGGGGATGGTACATTGACTTTGATCAAGGAATTCAAGAAGATGCAACCCCCCCCGTTCCAAGGAGGTATTGGGCCGATGAAGGCAGGGGCATGGGTTCTTGAGGTGGAGGAGTTGTTTGAGGTTTTCCTAGCACCGACGCAGAAGGTGTCATTGGCAGCATTTACATTGGAAGACGACGCACGTAGATGGTGGATGATGATCCGAGAAAGTAATCCAGACTTGACTTGGGCCAGATTTTTGGAGTTGTTTTACAACAAACATTTTTCCCTAAGTGTTCGAAACCGCAAGGCTACCGAGTTTCAGACATTGACGCAAGGCAGTAAAACAGTGGCCGAATATGACCGTGCCTTTACCGAATTAGCGAGGTATGCACCTCACATGGTCAACGACGAATATATGAAGGCTAGGAAGTTTGAAAGTGGGCTTCGGGGGCCAATACAAGATCGGGTAAATTTGCTCAACATGCCGACGTATGCCGGAGTGTTAGATAAGGCCATCCTGGCAGAAGCCAACCTGAACAGAAGTCAGAGTTCGGGAGGGAATCAGAAGAAGCGGCAGACCCGAATGATGCCGAGGAAGAGACAGAAGTAGATGGATCCAGCAATGTAAACCAGGAAGATGGCACCAGGCCGACATGTACAAGTTGCGGCAGGCGGCATTTTGGAGTTTGTCATCGCGTATCTGGAGCATGTTTTGAATGTGGTGAGATAGGTCACCGTGTGAAGGACTGTCCGAAGGCAAAGGCCAGAAAAGATAAGAAGGAATGAGAATCCGTCATGTGGAATTGTTTTGGGGACATGGTAAGTTAAGCTTGGGGACCAAACTTCTTTAAGGGGGGAAGGATGTAAGGACCCACATTTCATGCCTTAGTCATGCTTGCATGCAGTTATATGATTTGCCATGTTAAGATTTGCTATCATGAATTGTGCCTTGTTTTGTACGTATGTGATTTGCCTAAGTTACTACCGACGGTCTATGAACGGGTAGGTATGTCTTGTTGCTATCGACGGTCTATGAACGGATAGTCCCCACTGACGGTCTATGAACGAGTGGATTTGCCATCGACGGTCTATGAACGGGTGGACATGTTTTGTATACGCTATGCCAAGTACATGTTTGATACAAGTTTTGCTAAGTATGTGTTTTGATGCAAGCCATGTTATACGTATGTTTTTGAATAGGCTATGATATATGTATTGTTTTGACAAGACCTCGGGAATCATTCATTTAACCCCTTTATTACTTGTACCATTCACTGAGTTTCCAGACTCACCCTCTCTATATATATGTAGGTTCCAAGCTAGAAGTCGGCTCCGCCGAGGTGTGTTTTGTGCCCGATGTTTTGTATGCATGTTAGGTCGGCAATCTTGTACTGACGTCGGCAGTTCTGAAGATGATGTTTCTTGATGTGTATCTCATGTGTTTTGTTACGTCGGCTTGTGAAGCCTTTTGTCAAGATGTAATGTATATTTTATTTTGCTTATATTCAAGTTGTAAAGTCATGTAAAGATGTTTGCCATTTCATTTGACTTATGCACGGCTCTTATGGACCACTTGTATTTTAAGTTATTGCTTCCGCTCTTGTAGCCCCATATGTATACTCTGATTGTGTGTGATTTTAGAAAGTTGGCCTTTGGTAATCTCGGATTACTGGCCATCACGGCACCATTCTACTAGGGGCAGTTTGGGGTCGTGACAACTATACCTTAACTATCTATTTGGAAATTAAATAAAAAATGAAGTTGAATAGAATAGGAAATTGAATAAAAATGGAAGTTCATTCAAGAAACCGCTATATCGTAACGATCTATTCGGAAATTAAATAAAAAAGAAAGTTGAATAAAAATGGAACCTGCATAAAAACGGAAGTTGAATAAAAGTAAAAAAGGAAATTGAATAAAAATGGACGCTCATTCAAGAAACCACTATACCTTGACGATCTATTTGAAAATTAAATAAAAAAGGAAGTTGAATAGAAAAGAAGTTGAATAAAAATGAAAGATGAATAAAAATAAAAGTTGAATAGAAAAGGATGTAAAATAAAAAATGAATGCGAATAAAAATAAATATGGAAGTTGCATAAAATTTAAAATGGAAGTTCATTCAAAAAGCCAGTATACCCTAACGATTTATTTGGAAATTAAGTAAAAAATGAAGTTGAATGGAAACGATTAAAAATTGAATTTCATTCAAGAGACCACTATACCTTAACAATCTATTTGGAAATTAAATAAAAAATGAAGTTGAATAGAATAGGAAATTGAATAAAAATGGAAGCTCATTCAAGAAACTGCTATACCGTAACGATCTATTCGAAAATTAAATAAAAAAGAAAGTTGAATAAAAATGGATGTTGAATAAAAATAAAAATAAAAATGGAACTTGCATAAAAACGGAAGTTGAATAAAAAAAAAAAAAAGGAAACTGAATAAAAATGGAAGTTCATTCAAGAAACCAGTATACCTTAACGATCTATTTGAAAATTAAACAAAAAAGGAAGTTGAATAGAAAAGAAGTTAAAAAAAAATGGAAGATGAATAAAAATAAAAGTTGAGTAGAAAAGGATGTTAAATAAAAAATGACGTCGAATACAAATAAAAATGGAAGTTGCATATAATTAAAAATGAAAGTTCATTCAAGAAACCACTATACCGTAACGATTTATTTGAAAATTAAGTAAAAAATGAAGTCGAATAGAAAAGATTGAAAATTGAAGTTCACTCAAGAGACCACTATACCTTAACGATCTATTTGGAAATTAAATAAAAAATGAAAATGAATAGAATCGAAAATTGAATAAAAATGGAAGTTCATTCAAGAAACCACTATACCCTAACGATCTATTTGGAAATTCAATAAAAAAGAAACTTGAATAAAAATGGATGTTGAATAAAATAAAAATAAAAATGGAACTTGCTTAAAAACGGAAGTTGAATAAAAATAAAAAAGGAAATTGAATAAAAATGGAAGCTCATTCAAGAAACCACTATACCTTAACGATCTATTTGAAAATTAAACAAAAAAGGAAGTTGAATAGAAAAGAAGTTGAATAAAAATGGAAGATGAATAAAAATAAAAGTTGAATGGAAAAGGATGTTAAATAAAAAATGAAGTCGAATAAAAATAAAAATGGAAGTTGCATAAAATTAAAAATGGAAGGTCATTCAAGAAACCACCACACCCTAATGATTTATTTCGAAATTAAGTAAAAAATGAAGTCGAATAGAAAAGATTAAAAATTGAAGTTCATTCAAGAGACCAGTATACCGTAACGATCTATTTGGAAATTAAATAAAAAATGAAGTTGAATAGAATTGGAAATTGAATAAAAATGGAAGTTCATTCAAGAAACCGCTATACCGTAACGATCTATTCGGAAATTAAATAAAAAAGAAAGTTGAATAAAAGTAGATGTTGAATAAAATTAAAAATAAAAATGGAACTTGCATAAAAACGGAAGTTGAATAAAAATAAAAACGGAAATTGAATAAAAGTGGAAGTTCATTCAAGAAACCACTATACCTTAACGATCAATTCGAAAATTAAACAAAAAATGAAGTTGAATAGAAAAGAAGTTGAATAGAAATGAAAGATGAAGAAAAATAAAGTTGAGTAGAAAAGGAAGTTAAATAAAAAATGAAGTCGAATAAAAATAAAAATGGAAGTTGCATAAAATTAAAAATGGAATTTCATTCAAGAAACCACTATACCCTAACGATTTATTTGAAAATTAAGTAAAAAATGAAATGGAATAGAAAAGATTAAAAATTGAAGTTCATTCAAGAGACCACTATACCTTAACGATCTATTTGGAAATTAAGTAAAAATTGAAGTTGAATAGAATAGGAAATTGACTAAAAATGGAAGTACATTCAGGAAACCACTATGCCCTAACGATCTATTTTGAAATTAAATAAAAAAGAAAGTTTAATAAAAATGGATGTTGAATAAAAATAAAAATAAAAATGGAACTTGCATAAAAACGGAAGTTGAATAAAAATGTAAATTCATTCAAAAAACCACTATACCTTAACGATCTATTTGAAAATTAAATAAAAAAGAAAGTTGAACAGAAAAGAAGTTGAATAAAAATGGAAGATGAATAAAAATAAAAGTTGAATAGAAAAGGAAGTTGAATAAAAAATGAGGTCGAAGAAAAATAAAAATGGAAGTTGCATAAAATTAAAAATGGAAGTTCATTCAAGAAACCACTATACCCTAACGATTTATTTGGAAATTAAGTAAAAAATGAAGTCGAATAGAAAAGATTAAAAATTGAAATTCATTCAGGAGACCACTATACCTTAACGATCTATTGGGAAATTAAATGAAAAATGAAGTTGAATAAAATAGGAAATTAAATAAAAATGGAAGTTCATTCAAGCAACCGCTAGACCCTAACGATCTATTCGGAAATTAAATAAAAAAGAAAGCTGAAAAAAATGGCTATTGAATAAAAATAAAAATAAAAACGGAACTTGCATAAAAACGGAAGTTGAATAAAAATAAAAAAGAAAATTGAATAAAAATGGAAGTTCATTCAAGAAACCACTATACCATAACGATCTATTTGAAAATTGAACAAAAAAGGAAGTTGAATAGAAAAGAAGTTGAATAAAAATGGAAGATGAATAAAAATAAAAGTTGAGTAGAAAAGGAAGTTAAATAAAAAATGAAGTCGAATAAAAATAAAAATGGAATTTCATTCAAGAAACCACCACACCCTAACGATTTATTTGGAAATTAAGTAAAAAATGAAGTTGAATAGAAAAGATTAAAAATTGCAGTTCATTCAAGAGACCACTATAGCTTAACGATCTATTTGGAAATTAAATAAAAAATGCAGTTGAATAGAATAGGAAATTGAATAAAAATGGAAGTTCATTCAAGAAACCACTACACCCTAACAATCTATTCGGAAATTAAATAAAAAAGAAAGTTGCATAAAAATGGATGTTGAATAAAAATAAAAATAAAAATGGAACTTGCATATAAACGGTAGTTGAATAAAAATAAAAAAGGAAATTGAATAGAAATGGAAGTTCATTTAAGAAACCACTATACTTTAACGATCTATTTGAAAATTAAACAAAAAAGGAAGTTGAATAGAAAAGAAGTTGAATAAAATTGGCAGATGAATAAAAATAAAAGTTGAATAGAAAAGGATGTTAAATAAAAAATGAAGGCGAATAAAAATAAAATTGGAAGTTGCATAAAATTAAAAATGGAAATTCATTCAAGAAACCACTATACCCTAATGATTTATTTGGAAATTATGTAAAAAAATGAAGTCCAATAGAAAAGATTAAAAATTGAAGCTCATTCAAGAGACCACTATACCTTAACGATCTATTTGGAAATTAAATAAAAAATGAAATTGAATAGAATAGAAAATTGAATAAAAATGGAAGTTCATTCAAGAAACCACAATACCCTAACGATCTATTTGGAAATTAAATAAAAAAGAAAGTTGAATAAAAATGGATGTTGAATAAAAATAAAAATGAACTTGCATAAAAACGGAAGTTGAATAAAAATAAAAACGGAAATTGAATAAAAGTGGAAGTTCATTCAAGAAACCACTATACCTTAACGATCAATTTGAAAATTAAACAAAAAGGGAAGTTGAATAGAAAAGAAGTTGAATAAAAATGGAAGATGAATAAAAATAAAAGTTGAGTAGAAAAGGAAGTCAAATAAAAAATGAAGCCGAATAAAAATAAAAATGGAAGTTGCATAAAATTAAAAATGGAAGTTCATTCAAGAGACCACTATACCTTAACGATCTATTTGGAAATTAAATAAAAAATGAAGTTGAATATAATAGGAAATTGAATAAAAATGGAAATTCATTCAAGAAACCACTATACCCTAACAATCTATTCGGAAATTAAATAAAAAAGAAAGCTGAATAAAAATGGTTGTTGAATAAAAATAAAAATAAAAGTGCAGCTTGCAAAAAAACGGAAGTTGAATAAAAGTAAAAAAGGAAATTGAACAAAAATGGAAGATCATTCAAGAAACCTCTATACCTTAACGATCTATTTGAAAATTAAACAAAAAAGGAAGTTGAATAGAAAATAAGTTGAATAAAAATGGAAGATGAATAAAAATAAAAGTTGAATAGAAAAGGATGTTAAAAAAAAAATGAAGGCGAATAAAAATAAAAATGGAAGTTGCATAAAATTAAAAGTGGAAGTTCATTGAAGAAACCACTATACCCTAACGATTTATTTGGAAATTAAGTAAAAAATGAAGTCGACCAGAAAAGATTAAAAATTGAAATTCATTCAAGAGACCACTATACCATAACGATATATTTGGAAATTAAATAAAAAATGAAGTTGAATAGAACAGGAAATTGAATAAAAATGGAAGTTAAGTCAAAAAACCACTATACCCTAACGATCTATTAGGAAATTAAATAAAAAAAAAAGTTGAATAAAAATGGTTGTTGAATAAAAATAAAAATAAAAATGGAACAAGCATAAAAACGGAAGTCGAATAAAAATAAAAAAGGAAGTTGAATAAAAATGGAAGTTCATTCAAGAAACCACTATACCTTAACGATCAATTTGAAAATTAAACAAAAAAGGAAGTTGAATAGACAAGAAGTCGAATAAAAATGGAAGATGAATAAAAACAAAAGTTGAGTAGAAAAGGAAGATAAATAAAAAATGAAGTCGAATAAAAATAAAAATGGGTGTCGCATAAAGTTAAAAATGGAAGTTCATTCAAGAAACCACTATACCCCAATGATTTATTTGGAAAATAAGTAAAAAATGAAGTCGAATTGAAAAGAATAAAAATTGAAATTCATTCAAGAGGCCCGTATACCTTAACGATCTATTTGGAAATTAAATAAAAATGAAGTTGAATAGAATAGGAAATTGAATAAAAATGGAAGTTCATTCAAGAAACCGCTAAACCCTAACGATCTATACGGAAATTAAATAAAAAAGAAAGTTGAATAAAAATGGATGTTGAATAAAAATAAAAATAAAAATGGAACTTGCATAAAAACGGAAGTTGAATAAAAATAAAAATAGAAATTGAATAAAAATAGAAATTGATTCAAGAAACCACTATACCTTAACGATCCATTTGAAAATTAAATAAAAAATGAAGTTGAACAGAAAAGAAGTTGAATAAAAATGGAAGATGAATAAAAACAAAAGTTGAATAGAAAAGGAACCAAAATAAAAAAGGAAGTCGAATAAAAATAAAAATGGGTGTCGCATAAAATTAAAAATGGATGTTCATTTCAGAAACCACTATACCCTAACGATTTATTTGGAAATTAAGTAAAAAATGAAGTCGAATTGAAAAGATTAAAAATTGAAGTTCATTCAGGAGACCACTATACCTTCACGATCTATTTGGAAATTAAATAAAAAATGAAGTTGAATACAATAGGAAATTGAATAAAAATGGAAGTTCATTCAAGAAAATGCTATACCGTAACGTTCTATTCGGATATTAAATAAAAATGAAAGTTGAACAAAAATGGATGTTGAATTAAAAAAAAAATAAAAATGGAACTTGCATAAAAACGGAAGTTGAATAAAAATAAAAAAGGAAATTGAATAAAAATGGAAGCTCATTCAAGAAACCACTATACCTTAACGATCTATTTGAAGATTAAACAAAAAAGGAAGCTGAATAGAAAAGAAGTTGAATAAAAATGGAAGACGAATAAAAATAAAAGTTGAATAGAAAAGGATATTAAATAAAAAATGAAGGCGAATAAAAATAAAAATGGAAGTTGCATAAAATTAAAAATGGAAGTTCAATCAAGAAACCACTATACCCTAACGATTTATTTGAAATTTAAGTAAAAAATGAAGTCGAATAGAAAAGATTAAAAATTGAAGTTCATTCAAGAAACACTATACCTTAACGATCTCTTTGGAAATTAAATAAAAATGAAGTTGAATAGAATAGGAAATTGAATAAAAACGGAAGTTCATTCAAGAAATCGCTATACCGTAACGATCTATTCGGAAATTAAATAAAAAAGAAAGTCGAATAAAAATGGATGTTCAATAAAAATAAAAATAAAAATGGAACTTGCATGAAAACGGAAGTTGAATAAAAATAAAAAAGGAAATTGAATAAAAATGGAAGTTCATTCAAGAAACCACTATACCTTAACGATCTATTTGAAAATTAAACAAAAAAGGAAGTTGAATAGAAAAGAAGTTGAATAAAATTAGAAGATGAATAAAAATAAAAGTTGAATAGAAAAAGAAGTTACATAAAAAATGAAGTCGAATAAAAATAAAAATGGATGTTGAATAAAAATAAAAATGAAACTTCTTTCAAGAAACCACTATACCCTAACGATTTATTTTGAAATTAAGTAAAAAATGAAGTCGAATAGAAAAGATTAAGAATTGATGTTCATTCAGGAGACCACTATACCTTAACGATCTATTTGGAAATTAAATAAAAAATGAAGTTGAATAGAATAGGAAATTGGAAAAAAATGGAAGTTCAATCAAGAAAACGCTATACCGTAACGATCTATTCGGAAATTAAATAAAAAAGAAAGTTGAATAAAAATGGATGTTGAATAAAAATAAAAATAAAAATGGAACCTGCATAAAAACGGAAGTTGAATAAAAATAAAAAAGAAAATTGAATAAAAATGGAAGCTCATTCAAGAAACCACTATACCTTAACGATCTATTTGAAAATTAAACAAAAAAGGAAGTTGAATAGAAAAGAAGTTGAATGAAAATGGAAGATGAACAAAAATAAAAGTTGAATCGAAAAGGATGTTAAATAAAAAATGAAGGCGAATAAAAATAAAAATGGAAGTTGCATAAAATTAAAAATGGAAGTTCAATCAAGAAACCACTATACCCTAACGAATTATTTGAAAATTAAGTAAAAAATGAAGTCGAATAGAAAAATTAAAAATTGAAGTTCATTCAAGAGACCACTATACCTTAACGATCTCTTTGGAAATTAAATAAAAAATGAAGTTGAATAGAATAGGAAATTAAATAAAAATGGAAGTTCATTCAAGAAACCGCTATACCGTAACGATCTATTCAGAAATTAAATAAAAAAGAAAGTCGAATAAAAATGGATGTTGAATAAAAATAAACATAAAAATGGAACTTGCATAAAAACAGAAATTGAATAAAAATAAAAAAGGAAATTGAATAAAAATGGAAGTTCATTCAAGAAACCACTATACCTTAACGATCTATTTGAAAATTAAACAAAAAAGGAAGTTGAACAGAAAAGTGGTTAAATAAAAATGGAAGATGAATAAAAATAAAAGTTGAATAGAAAAGGATGTTAAATAAAAAATGAAGGCGAATAAAAAAAAAATGGAAGTTGCATAACATTAAAAATGAAATTTCATTCAAGAAACCACTATACCCTAACGATTTATTTGGAAATTATGTAAAAAATGAAGTCGAATAGAAAAAGTTAAAAATTGAAGTTCATTCAGGAGACCACTATACCTTAACGATCTATTTGGAAATTAAATAAAAAATGAAGTTGAATAGAATAGGAAATTGAATAAAAATGGAAGTTCATTCAAGAAACCGCTATACCGTAACGATCTATTCGGAAATTAAATAAAAAAGAAAGTTGAATAAAAATGGATGTTGAATAAAAATAAAAATAAAATTGGAACCAGCATAAAAGCGGAAGTTGAATAAAAATAAAAAAGGAAATTGAATAAAAATGGAAGCTCATTCAAGAAACCACTATACCTTAACGATCTATTTGAAAATTAAACAAAAAAGGAAGTTGAATAGAAAAGAAGTTGAATAAAAATGGAAGATGAATAAAAATGTAAGTTGAGTAGAAAAGGAAGTTAAATAAAAAATGATGTCGACTAAAAATAAAAATGGAAGTTGCATAAAATTAAAAATGAAATTTCATTCAAGAAACCATTATACCCTAACAATTTATTTCGAAATTAAGTAAAAAATGAAGTCGAATAGAAAAGATTAAAAATTGAAGTTCATTCAAGAGACCACTATACCTTAATGATCTATTTGGAAATTAAATAAAAAATGAAGTTGAATAGAATATGAAACTGAACAAAAATGGAAATTCAATCAGGAAACCGCTATATCCTAACGATCTATTTGGAAATTAAATAAAAAAGAAAGTTGAATAAAAATAAAAATAAAATTGAAACTTGCATAAAAACGGAAGTTGAATAAAAAAAAAAAAGAAATTGAATAAAAATGGAATTTCATTCAAGAAACCACTATACCTTAACGATCTATTTGAAAATTAAACAAAAAACGAAGTTGAATAGAAAAAAATTGAATAAAAATGGAAGATGAATAAAAATAAAAGTCAAGTAGAAAAGGAAGTTAAATAAAAAATGAAGTCGAATAAAAATAAAAATGGAAGTTGCATAAAATTGAAAATGGAAGTTCAATCAAGAAACCACTATACCCTAACGATTTATTTGGAAATTAAGTAAAAAATGAAGTCGAATAGAAAAGATTAAAAATTGAAGTTCGTTCAAGAGACCACTATACCTTAACGATCTCTTTGGAAATTTAAGTAAAATTGAAGTTGAATAGAATAGGAAATTGAAACAAAATGGAAGTTCATTCAAGAAACAACTATACCCTAACGATCTATTTGGAAATTAAATAAAAAAGAAAGTCGAATAAAAATGGATGTTGAATAAAAATAAAAGTAAAAATGGAACTTGCAGAAAAACGGAAGTTGAATAAAAATGAAAAAGGAAATTGAATAAAAATGGAAGTTCATTCAAGAAACCACTATACCTTAACGATGTATTTGAAAATTAAACAAAAATGGAAGTTGAATAGAGAAGAAGTTAAATAAAAATGGAAGATGAATAAAAATAAAACTTGAATACAAAAGCATATTAAATAAAAAATGAAGGCGAATAAAAATAAAAATGGAAGTTGCATAAAATTAAAAATGGAAGTTCATTTAAGAAACCACTATACGCTAACGGTCTATTTGGAAATTAAGTAAAAAATGAAGTCGAATAGAAAAGATTAAAAATTGAAGTTCGTTCAAGAAATTAAATAAAAAATGAAGTTGAATAAATTAAGAAATTGAATAAAAATGGAAGTTCATTCAAGAAACCACTATACCGTAGCGATCAATTTGCAAATTAAATAAAAAAGAAAGTTGAATAAAAATAGATGTTGAATAAAAATTAAAATGAAAATAGAACTTGTATAAAAACGGAAGTTGAAGAAAAATAAAAAAGGAAATTGAATAAAAATGGAAGTTCATTCAAGAAACCACTATACCTTAACGATCAATTTGAAAATTAAACAAAAAAGGAAGTTGAACAGAAAAGAAGTTGAACAAAAATGGAAGATGAATAAACACAAAAGTTGAATGGAAAAGGAAGTTAAATAAAAAATGAAGTTGAATAAAAATAAAAATGGAGGTTGCATAAAATTAAAAACGGAATTTCGTTCAAGAAACCACTATACCCTAACGATTTATTTGGAAATTAAGTAAAAAATGAAGTCGAATAGAAAAGATTAAAAATTGAAGTTCATTCAAGAGACACTTATACCTTAACGATCTATATGGAAATTAAACAAAAAATAAAGTTGAATAGAATAGGAAATTGAATAAAAATGAAAGTTCATTCAAGAAAACGCTATACCTTAACGATCTATTTAGAAATTATATAAAAAGAAAGTTCAATAAAATGGATGTTGAATAAAAATAAAAATAAAAATGGAATTTGCATAAAAGCGGAAGTTGAATAAAAACAAAATGGAATTTGAATAAAAATGGAAGCTCATTCAAGAAACCACGGACCTTAACGATCTATTGAAAATTAAATAGAAAAGGAAGTTGAATAGAAAGGAAGTTGAATAAAAATGGAAGATGAATAAAAATAAAAGTTGAGCAGAAAAGGTTGTTAAATAAAAAATGATGTCGAATAAAAATAAAAATGGAAGTTGCATAAAATTAAAAATAGAAGTTCATTCAAGAAACCACTCTACCCTAACGATTTATTTGGAAATTAAGTAAAAAATGAAGTAGAATAGAAAAGATTTAAAAATGAAGTTCATTCATGAGACCACTATACCTTAACGATCTATTTGGAAATTCAATAAAAAATGAAGTTGAATAGAATAGGAAATTGAATAAAAATGGAAGTTCATTCAAGAAACCACTATACCTATAGCGATCCCGGGTTTACCCCTTGGTGTACAGTGATTCGGACTTATGTCCGTGGGTGTTAGAGGTTGTTTGAACCTTGGTTGCGTCCTTTTAGACTTTGTATTTGGGTTATAGGACGTGTTGGGCGGGTTCGTTTTGGCTTGGTTGTGTTTGGAGCTAAGTGTTGGTGCCCAGAATTTTGCTCCTTCGCTCGAGCGAGGAGTTGGTCGCTCGAGCGAGCGTGGTTTCTTGTGTCTGGTGGGTCGAGCCAGGGTGGCGTCGCTCAGCGGCAGCTGCGTCTAAAATCGAACTGAGCTTTGTTTCTTCGCTCGAGCGAAATCCGTCGCCGCCGGCGTGGGTCTAGATGCGATTGCAACTGAAGGCTTGCATTCTTGGCTCGGCGAGCTATTCTTCGCTCGAGCGAGCCTGGTCGATGGTTGGCTCGGCGAGGATTTCTTGGCTCGGCGATGGGAGCTTTGAGGCGGTGTTGGGTGTTTTCGTGTCAGTCGCTCGGCGGCAGGTCTTCGCTTCAGCGAGCTGGTGTATATCAAGATGGCGGCGGAGAGAACTTCACTTTTTCTTCTTCTTTCATTTTGGAACCTTAGCAGCCGACTCCCTCTCTCTCTAAACATATATTCTCTCTAGGATTTCATCTCTCTTTAGTGTGGATCTAACCTAAGTCCTTTGTTAATAAGATAGAGGGTGGTGAGATCTTCGTTTTAATCTGAAAAAGTTGGGATTTGGAGCACTTTGGGTTTTGGTCTTCATCTCCGTTTGGGCTCGAATTTCGAGGTAGGGATATCCTACTCCTCCTTATGGTCTTTGTCTTTAAATTTTAGCACTTGGATATGTTGGGGGTTGTTGCGTAATTTTTGAGAAACTTTGGGGCCTTTTGTGCAATTTTACAAAAGTTGGGGTTTTGTTTAGAAATGAGCCTGTATGCATGTTTGGCATAGGAAAGGGAGTAAATAATGATTGTAAATGAAAATGGAGCCTTAGGGTTGTTTTGTGAATTATGGTAATTTGCCCTAATTGGTTTAATTAATTAATGTATATAATTAATTAAAGAGAATGAGAATTGGATTGAATATGTGGAAATTGAGAATGTCTGGGGTTAAAGGGTGTAGTTGAATCGTGTATTACTCACTGATTGAAATATGGTTATATTATCCATTTGTGCATTTATTTCTGTTTAGAAATAAGCGCTTTGGCTACCGGTGGAGGGTAGTGTTGATTGTTGTAGACAATGCATCTTGATTAGGCAAACTAAACCTAATCGAGTGGAAATGTCATAGAGTATGACAGTGATCGAATACATTAACTTTATGTATTGATTGAATGCGTATGTGGTTATGTGTTTATATGCATTGTTTGTGTTTGTGTATGGGAGGAGATAGGGATGTACTCCACGGTTTAGGGAAGATGGGGATGTACCTCTAAACCGGTTAATCGATGGCTAGGGAAGATGGGGATGTACCTCTAGGCCATTGAAAAATATTGGATATAGCTCATATGCTTGTCCATGGAAAATATTGGATGTAGCTCATATGCTTGTCCATGGAAAATATTGGATGTAGCTTATATGCTTGTCCATGGAGAAATATTGGAAATAGCTCATATGCTTTTCCATGGAGATGTGTTGAAGTGTTGTTTGTTGATATGATATAGCACTAAAATGTATATCATTATTGTTTTGGGAAATGGAAGTGTATGGATTGATTTGATATAGCACTAAAATGTATATCGTTATCAATTGTGAAGTATAGAAAATGTTTCTATGTTAAGTTGATACAACACCAACATGTGTGTCATAAGTAAAGAATGAAAGTGGTTTATGTGTTAGTGATATAACTTGAAAAGGTTTTGGCCAGATCTTGAGCAGGTTTTCAAACTCTTGTTGAAGAAGAAATGGAAAGTGAATTGGTACTTAAAATTTGGGTTGTCTTGAAATGGTAAAAGAATGTAAGTGTTGTCTCGAATGTATAAGTGTAGGCCATCTGTTGATTGCTAATGTTTTAGGCATTGTTCATAGTTGGTTTAGTGTATTTCTCTTTGGCCGTGGCTCACCCTATATGGGACACCATTTTTTGGTCTGATGAGCATGCCACCTCCAAGGATATCGCTTGAGAGGCTAGAGGCAGGCAGATGATTGTGGTTTTGACTGTATTTTGTTTTAATTACATGTAATTTCAAGCCAAGGGCTTTTCATGTATTTGAGTTAGTACTCTTCTGTTTGTAACCAAGTGTTAGCTTGGAAAGATGTAAGCCCATGGGGCGTTTAATTCTGTTGATTAACATGTAAAGATGTTTATCCCTTGTAGCAATGTATGTATGAATGGATGGGTTTTCTGTTATTATTTTGGGGGCGTTACAATACCCTAACGATCTATTTGGAAATTTAATAAATAAGAAAGTCGAATAAAAATAAGAATAAAAATGGAACTTGCAAAAAAACGGAAGTTGAATAAAAATAAAAAAGGAAATTGAATAAAATTGGAAGTTAATTCAAAAAAATCACTATACCTTAACGATCTATTTGAAAATTAAATTAAAAAGGAAGTTGAACAGAAAAAAAGTTGAATAAAAATGGAAGATGAATAAAAACAAAAGTTGAATAGAAAAGGACGTTAAATAGAAAATGAAGTCGAATAAAAATAAAAATGGAAGTTGCATAAAATTGAAAATGGAAGTTCAATCAAGAAACCACTATACCCTAACGATTTATTTGGAAATTAAGTAAAAAATGAAGTCGAATAGAAAAGATTAAAAATTGAAGTTCATTCAGGAGACCACTATACCTTAACGATCTATTTGGAAATTAAATAAAAAATGAAGCTGAATAGAATAGGAAATTGAATAAAAATGGAAGTTCATTCAAAAAACTGCTATACCCTAACGATGTATTCGGAAATAAAATTAAAAAAAAAAGTTGAATAAAAATGGATGTTGAAAAAAAATAAAAATAAAAATGGAATTTGCATAAAAACGGAAGTTGAATAAAAATAAGAAAGGAAATTGAATAAAAATGGAAGTTCATTAAAGAAACCACTGTACCTTAACGATCTATTTGAAAATTAAACAAAAAAGGAAGTTGAATAGAAAAGAAGTTGAATTAAAATGGAAGTTTAATAAAAATAAAAGTTGAGTAGAAAAGGAAGTTAAATAAAAAATAAAGTCGAATAAAAATAAAAATAAAAATGGAAGTTGCATAAAATTAAAAATGGAAGTTCATTTAAGAAACCACTATACGCTAACGGTCTATTTGGAAATTAAGTAAAAAATGAAGTCGAATAGAAAAGATTAAAAATTGAAGTTCGTTCAAGAAATTAAATAAAAAATGAAGTTGAATAAATTAAGAAATTGAATAAAAATGGAAGTTCATTCAAGAAACCACTATACCGTAGCGATCAATTTGCAAATTAAATAAAAAGAAAGTTGAATAAAAATAGATGTTGAATAAAAATTAAAATGAAAATAGAACTTGTATAAAAACGGAAGTTGAAGAAAAATAAAAAAGGAAATTGAATAAAAATGGAAGTTCATTCAAGAAACCACTATACCTTAACGATCAATTTGAAAATTAAACAAAAAGGAAGTTGAACAGAAAAGAAGTTGAACAAAAATGGAAGATGAATAAACACAAAAGTTGAATGGAAAAGGAAGTTAAATAAAAAATGAAGTTGAATAAAAATAAAAATGGAGGTTGCATAAAATTAAAAACGGAATTTCGTTCAAGAAACCACTATACCCTAACGATTTATTTGGAAATTAAGTAAAAAATGAAGTCGAATAGAAAAGATTAAAAATTGAAGTTCATTCAAGAGACACTTATACCTTAACGATCTATATGGAAATTAAACAAAAAATAAAGTTGAATAGAATAGGAAATTGAATAAAAATGAAAGTTCATTCAAGAAAACGCTATACCCTAACGATCTATTTAGAAATTATATAAAAAAGAAAGTTCAATAAAAATGGATGTTGAATAAAAATAAAAATAAAAATGGAACTTGCATAAAAACGGAAGTTGAATAAAAACAAAAATGGAATTTGAATAAAAATGGAAGCTCATTCAAGAAACCACCAGACCTTAACGATCTATTCGAAAATTAAATAGAAAAGGAAGTTGAATAGAAAGGAAGTTGAATAAAAATGGAAGATGAATAAAAATAAAAGTTGAGCAGAAAAGGTTGTTAAATAAAAAATGATGTCGAATAAAAATAAAAATGGAAGTTGCATAAAATTAAAAATGGAAGTTCATTCAAGAAACCACTCTACCCTAACGATTTATTTGGAAATTAAGTAAAAAATGAAGTAGAATAGAAAAGATTTAAAAATGAAGTTCATTCATGAGACCACTATACCTTAACGATCTATTTGGAAATTCAATAAAAAATGAAGTTGAATAGAATAGGAAATTGAATAAAAATGGAAGTTCATTCAAGAAACCACTATACCCTAACGATCTATTTGGAAATTAAATAAATAAGAAAAAGAATAAAAATAAGAATAAAAATGGAACTTGCAAAAAACGGAAGTTGAATAAAAATAAAAAGGAAATTGAATAAAATGGAAGTTAATTCAAAAAATCACTATACCTTAACGATCTATTTGAAAATTAAATTAAAAAGGAAGTTGAGCAGAAAAAAAGTTGAATAAAAATGGAAGATGAATAAAAACAAAAGTTGAATAGAAAAGGCGTTAAATAGAAAATGAAGTCGAATAAAAATAAAATGGAAGTTGCATAAAATTGAAAATGGAAGTTCAATCAAGAAACCACTATACCCTAACGATTTATTTGGAAATTAAGTAAAAAATGAAGTCGAATAGAAAAGATTAAAAATTGAAGTTCATTCAGGAGACCACTATACCTTAACGATCTATTTGGAAATTCAATAAAAATGAAATTTGAATAGAATAGGAAATTGAATAAAAATGGAAGTTCATTCAAAAAAACTATACCCTAACGATGTATTCGAAATAAAATTTAAAAAAAAAGTTGAATAAAAATGGATGTTGAAAAAAAATAAAAATAAAAATGGAATTTGCATAAAAACGGAAGTTGAATAAAAATAAGAAAGGAAATTGAATAAAAATGGAAGTTCATTAAAGAAACCACTATACCTTAATGATCTATTTGCAAGCTGAATAAAAAAGAAGTTGAATTGAAAAGAAAATTGAATAAAAATGGAAGTTTAATAAAAATAAAAGTTGAGTAGAAAAGGAAGTTAAATAAAAAATAAAGTCGAATAAAAATAAAAATAAAAATGGAAGTTGCATAAAATTAAAAATGGAAGTTCATTTAAGAAACCACTATACGCTAACGGTCTATTTGGAAATTAAGTAAAAAATGAAGTCGAATAGAAAAGATTAAAAATTGAAGTTCGTTCAAGAAATTAAATAAAAAATGAAGTTGAATAAATTAAGAAATTGAATAAAAATGGAAGTTCATTCAAGAAATCACTATACCGTAGCGATCAATTTGCAAATTAAATAAAAAAGAAAGTTGAATAAAAATAGATGTTGAATAAAAATGAAAATGAAAATAGAACTTGTATAAAAACGGAAGTTGAAGAAAAATAAAAAAGGAAATTGAATAAAAATGGAAGTTCATTCAAGAAACCACTATACCTTAACGATCAATTTGAAAATTAAACAAAAAAGGAAGTTGAACAGAAAAGAAGTTGAACAAAAATGGAAGATGAATAAACACAAAAGTTGAATGGAAAAGGAAGTTAAATAAAAAATGAAGTTGAATAAAAATAAAAATGGAGGTTGCATAAAATTAAAAACGGAATTTCGTTCAAGAAACCACTATACCCTAACGATTTATTTGGAAATTAAGTAAAAAATGAAGTCGAATAGAAAAGATTAAAAATTGAAGTTCATTCAAGAGACACTTATACCTTAACGATCTATATGGAAATTAAACAAAAAATAAAGTTGAATAGAATAGGAAATTGAATAAAAATGAAAGTTCATTCAAGAAAACGCTATACCCTAACGATCTATTTAGAAATTATATAAAAAAGAAAGTTCAATAAAAATGGATGTTGAATAAAAATAAAAATAAAAATGGAACTTGCATAAAAACGGAAGTTGAATAAAAACAAAAATGGAATTTGAATAAAAATGGAAGCTCATTCAAGAAACCACCAGACCTTAACGATCTATTCGAAAATTAAATAGAAAAGGAAGTTGAATAGAAAGGAAGTTGAATAAAAATGGAAGATGAATAAAAATAAAAGTTGAGCAGAAAAGGTTGTTAAATAAAAAATGATGTCGAATAAAAATAAAAATGGAAGTTGCATAAAATTAAAAATGGAAGTTCATTCAAGAAACCACTCTACCCTAACGATTTATTTGGAAATTAAGTAAAAAATGAAGTAGAATAGAAAAGATTTAAAAATGAAGTTCATTCATGAGACCACTATACCTTAACGATCTATTTGGAAATTCAATAAAAAATGAAGTTGAATAGAATAGGAAATTGAATAAAAATGGAAGTTCATTCAAGAAACCACTATACCCTAACGATCTATTTGGAAATTTAATAAATAAGAAAGTCGAATAAAAATAAGAATAAAAATGGAACTTGCAAAAAAACGGAAGTTGAATAAAAATAAAAAAGGAAATTGAATAAAAATGGAAGTTAATTCAAAAAAATCACTATACCTTAACGATCTATTTGAAAATTAAATTAAAAAGGAAGTTGAACAGAAAAAAAGTTGAATAAAAATGGAAGATGAATAAAAACAAAAGTTGAATAGAAAAGGACGTTAAATAGAAAATGAAGTCGAATAAAAATAAAAATGGAAGTTGCATAAAATTGAAAATGGAAGTTCAATCAAGAAACCACTATACCCTAACGATTTATTTGGAAATTAAGTAAAAAATGAAGTCGAATAGAAAAGATTAAAAATTGAAGTTCATTCAGGAGACCACTATACCTTAACGATCTATTTGGAAATTAAATAATAAATGAAGCTGAATAGAATAGGAAATTGAATAAAAATGGAAGTTCATTCAAAAAACTGCTATACCCTAACGATGTATTCGGAAATAAAATTAAAAAAAAAAGTTGAATAAAAATGGATGTTGAAAAAAAATAAAAATAAAAATGGAATTTGCATAAAAACGGAAGTTGAATAAAAATAAGAAAGGAAATTGAATAAAAATGGAAGTTCATTAAAGAAACCACTGTACCTTAACGATCTATTTGAAAATTAAACAAAAAAGGAAGTTGAATAGAAAAGAAGTTGAATTAAAATGGAAGTTTAATAAAAATAAAAGTTGAGTAGAAAAGGAAGTTAAATAAAAAATAAAGTCGAATAAAAATAAAAATAAAAATGGAAGTTGCATAAAATTAAAAATGGAAGTTCATTTAAGAAACCACTATACGCTAACGGTCTATTTGGAAATTAAGTAAAAAATGAAGTCGAATAGAAAAGATTAAAAATTGAAGTTCGTTCAAGAGACCACTATACCTTAACGATCTATTTGGAAATTAAATAAAAAATGAAGTTGAATAGAATAGGAAATTGAATAAAAATGGAAGTTCATTCAAGAAACCGCTATACCGTAACGATCTATTCGGAAATTAAGTAAAAAAGAAAGTTGAATAAAAATGGATGTTGAATAAAAATAAAAATAAAAATGGAACCTGCATAAAAACAGAAGTTGAATAAAAATAAAAAAGGAAATTGAATAAAAATGGAAGCTCATTCAAGAAACCACTATACCTTAACGATCTATTTGAAAATTAAACAAAAAAGGAAGTTGAATCGAAATGAAGTTGAAAAAAAATGGAAGATGCATAAAAATATAAGTTGAGTAGAAAAGGAAGTTAAATAAAAATGAAGTCGAATAAAAATAAAAATGGAAGTTGAATAAAATTAAAAATGGAAGTTCATTCAAGAAACCACCAAACCCTAACAATTTATTTCGAAATTAAGTAAAAAATGAAGTCGAATAGAAAAGATTAAAAATTGAAGTTCATTCAAGAAACCACTATACCTTAACATCTATTTGGAAATTAAATAAAAAATGAAGTTGCATACAATAGGAAATCGAATAAAAATGGAAGTTCATTCAAGAAACCGCCGTACCCTAACGATCTATTCGGAAATTAAATAAAAAAGAAAGTTGAAAAAAAATGGATATTGAATAAAAATAAAAATAAAAATGGAACTTGCATAAAAACGGAAGTTGAACAAAAATAAAAAATGAAATTGAATAAAAATGGAAGTTCATTCGAGAAACCACTTTACCATAACGATCTACTTGAAAATTAAAAAAAAAAAGGAAGTTGAATAAAAATGGAAGATGAATAAAAATAAAAGTTGAGTAGAAAAGGAAGTTAAATAAAAAATGAAGTCGAATAAAAATAAAAATGGAAGTTGCATAAAATTAAAAATGGAATTTCATTCAAGAAACCACTGTACCCTAACGATTTATTTGGAAATTACGTAAAAAATGAAGTCGAATGGAAAAGATTAAAAATTGAAGTTCATTCAAGAGACCACTATACCTTAACGATCTATTTGGAAATTAAATAAAAAATGAAATTGAATACAATAGGAAATTGAATAAAAATGGAAGTTCAATCAAGAAACCACTATACCCTAACAATCTATTCGGAAATTAAATAAAAAAAAAAGTTGAATAAAAATGGATATTGAATAAAAATAAAAATAAAAATGGAACATGCATATAAACGGAAGTTGAATAAAAATAAAAAAGGAAATTGAATAGAAATGGAAGTTCATTCAAGAAACCACTGTACCTTAACGATCTATTTGAAAATTAAACAAAAAAGGAAGTTGAATAGAAAAGAAGTTGAATAAAATTGGAAGATGAATAAAAATAAAAGTGGAATAGAAAAGGATGTTAAACAAAAAATGCAGGCGAACAAAAATAAAAATGGAAGTTGCATAAAATTAAAAATGGAAGTTCATTCAAGAAACCACTATACCCTAACGATTTATTTGGAAATTAAGTAAAAAATGAAGTCGAATAGAAAAGATTAAAAATTGAAGTCCATTCAAGAGACCACTATATCTTAACGATCTATTTGGAAATTAAGTAAAAAATGAAGTCGAATAGAAGAGGAAAGTGAATAAAAATGGAAGTTCTTTCAAGAAACCCCAATACCCTAACAATCTGTTCGGAAATTAAATAAAAAAAAAAGTTGAATAAAAATGGATGTTGAATAAAAATAAAAATAAAAATGGAACTTGCATAAAAATGGAAGTTGAATAAAAATTAAAAAGGAAATTGAATAAAAATGGAAGTTATTCAAAAAATCACTATACCTTAACGATCTATTTGAAAATTAAACAAAAAAGGAAGTTGAATAGAAAAGAAGTTGAATAAAAATGGAAGATGAATAAAAATAAAAGTTGAATAGAAAAGCATGTTAAATAAAAAATGAAGGCGAATAAAAAGAGAAATGGAAGTTGCATAAAACTAAAAATGGAAGTTCATTCAAGAAACCACTATACCCTAACCATTTATTTGAAAATTAAGTAAAAAATGAAGTTGAATAGAAAAGATTAAAAATTGAAGTTCATTCAAGAGACCACTATACCTTAACGATCTATTTGGAAATTAAATGAAAATTGAAATTGAATAGAATAGGAAATTGAATAAAAATGGAAGTTCATTCAAGAAACCACTATACCTTAACAATCTATTTGGAAATTAAATAAAAAAGAAAGTTGAATAAAAATGGAAGTTGAATAACAATAAAAATAAAAATGGAACTTGCATAAAAACGGAAGTTGAATAAAAATAAAAAAGGAAATTGAAAAAAAATGGAAGTTCATTCAAGAAATGACTATACCTTAACGATCTATTTGAAAATTAAACAAAAAAGGAAGTTGAATTGAAAAGAAGTTGAACAAAAATGGAAGATGAATTAAAATAAAAGCTGAATAGAAAAGGAAGTTACATAAAAAAAGAAGTCGAATAAAAATAAAATTGGAAGTTGAATAAAATTAAAAATGCAATTTCATTCAAGAAACCACTATACCCTAACGATTTATTTGGAAATTAAGTAAAAAATCAAGTCGAATAGAAAAGATTGAAAATTGAAATTCATTCAGGAGACCACTATACCTTAACTATCTATTCGGAAATTTAATAAAAAATGAAGTTGAATAGAATATGAAATTGAATAAAAATGGAAGTTCATTCAAGAAACCGCTATACCGTAACGATCAATTCGGAAATTAAATAAAAAAGAAAGTTGAATAAAAACGGATGTTGAATAAAAATAAAAATAAAAATGGAACCTGCATAAAAACGGAAGTTGAAAAAAAAATAAAAAAGGAAATTGAATAAAAATGGAAGTTCATTCAAGAAACCACTATACCTTAACGATCTATTTGAAAATTAAACAAAAAAGGAAGTTGAATAGAAAAGAAGTTGAATAAAAATGGAAGATCAATAAAAATAAAAGTTGAACAGAAAAGGATGTTAAATAAAAAATGAATGCGAATAAAAATAAATATGGAAGTTGCATAAAATTAAAAATGGAAATTCATTCAAGAAGCCAGTATACCCTAACGATTTATTTTGAAATTAAGTAAAAAATGAAGTTGAACAGAAAAGATTGAAAATTGAAGTTCATTCAAGAGACCACTATACCTTAACAATCTATTTGGAAATTAAATAAAAAATGAAGTTGAATAGAATAGGAAATTGAATAAAATGGAAGCTCTATCAAGAAACCGCTATACCGTAACGATCTATTCGGAAATTAAATAAAAAAGAACGCTGAATAAAAATGGATGTTGAATAAAAATAAAAATAAAAATGGAAGTTGCATAAAAATGGAAGTTGAATAAAAATAAAAAAGGAAATTGAATAAAAATGGAAGTTCATTCAAGAAACCACTATACCTTAACGATCTATTTGAAAATTAAACAAAAAACGAAGTTGAGTAGAAAAGAAGTTGAAAAAAAATGGAAGATGAATAAAAATAAAAGTTGAGTAGAAAAGGATGTTAAATAAAAAATGACGTCGAATAAAAATAAAAATGGAAGTTGCATAAAATTAAAAATGGAAGTTCATTCAAGAAACAACTATACCCTAACGATTTATTTGGAAATTAAGTAAAAAATGAAGTCGAATAGAAAAGATTAAAAATTGAAGTTCATTCAGGAGACCACCAAACCTTAACGATCTATTTGGAAATTGAATAAAAAATGAAGTTGATTGGAATAGGAAATTGAATAAAAATAGAAGTTCATTCAAGAAACCAGTATACCGTAACGATCTATTCGGAAATTAAATAAAAAAGAAAGTTGAATAAAAATGGATGTTGAATAAAAATGGAACTTGCATAAAAACGAAACTTGCATAAAAACGGAGGTCGAATAAAAATAAAAAAGGAAGTTGAATAAAAATGGAAGTTCATTCAAGAAACCACTATACCTTAACGATCAATTTGAAAATTAAACAAAAAAAGAAGTTGAAGAGAAAAGAAGTTGAATAAAAATGGAAGATGAATAAAAACAAAAGTTGAGTAGAAATGGAAGAGAAATAAAAAATGAAGTCGAATAAAAATAAAAATGGGTGTCGCATAAAATTAAAAACGGAAGTTCATTCAAGAAACCACCATACCCTAATGATTGATTTGGAAATTAAATAAAAAATGAGTTGAATAGAATAGGAAATTGAATAAAAATGGAAGTTCATTCAAGAAACCACTATACCGTAACGATCTATTCGGAAATTAAATAAAAAAGAAAGTTGAATAAAAATGGATGCTGAATAAAATTAAAATTAAAATGGAACTTGCATAAAAACGGAAGTTGAATAAAATAAAAAAGGAAATTGAATAAAAATGGAAGTTCATTCAAGAAACCACTATACCTTAACGATCTATTTGAAAATTAAACAGAAAGGAAGTTGAATCGAAAAGAAGTTGAATAAAAATGGAAGAAGAATAAAAATGTAAGTTGAATAGAAAAGGATGTTAAATAAAAAATGAAGGCGAATAAAAATAAAAATGGAAGTTGCATAAAATTAAAAATGGAATTTCATTCAAGAAACAACCATACCCTAACGATTTAATTGGAAATTAATTAAAAAATGATGTCAAATAGAAAAGATTAAAAATTGAAGTTCATTCAAGAGACCACTATACCTTAACGATCAATTTGGAAATTAAATGAAAATTGAAGTTGAATAGAATAGGAAATTGAAAAAAAATGAAAGTTCATTCAAGAACTCACTGTACCCTAACAATCTATTTGGAAATTAAATAAAAAAGAAAGTCGAATAGATATGGATGTTGAATAAAAATAAAAATTAAAATGGAACTTGCAAAAAAACGGAAGTTGAATAAAAATAAAAAAGGAAATTGAATAAAAATGGAAGTTCATTCAAGAAACCACTATACCTTAACGATCTATTTGAAAAGTAAGCAAAAAAGGAAGTTGAATCGAAAAGAAGTTGAATAAAAATGGAAGATGAATAAAAATAAAAGTTGAATAGAAAAGGATGTTAAATAAAAAATGAAGGCGAATAAAAATAAAAATGGAAGTTGCAAAAAATTAAAAATGGAATTTCATTCAAGAAACCACTATACCCTAACGATTTATTTTGGAAATTAAGTAAAAAATGAAGTCAAATAGAAAAGATTAAAAATTGAAGTTCATTCAAGAGACCAGTATACCTTAACGATCAATTTGGAAATTAAATGAAAATTAATGTTGAATAGAATAGGAAATTGAATAAAAATGGAAGTTCATTCAAGAAACCATTATACCCTAACAATCTATTTGGAAATTAAATAAAAAAGAAAGTTGAATAAAAATGGATGTTGAATAAAAATAAAAATAAAAATGGAACTTGCATAAAAACGGAAGTTGAATAAAAATAAAAAAGGAAATTGAATAAAAATGGAAGTTCATTCAGGAAACCACTATACCTTAACGATCTATTTGAAAATTAAGCAAAAAAGGAAGTTGAATAGAAAAGAAGTCGAATAAAAATGGAAGATGAATAAAAATAAAAGTTGAATAGAAAAGGAAGTTACCTAAAAAATGAAGTCGAATAACAATAAAAATGGAAGTTGAATAAAATAAAAAATGGAACTTCATTCAAGAAACCACTATACCCTAACGATTTCTTTTGAAATTAAGTAAAAAATGAAGTCGAATAGAAAAGATTAAAAATTGAAGTTCATTCAGGAGACCACTATACCTTAACGATCTATTTGGAAATTAAATAAAAAATGAAGTTGAATAGAATAGGAAATTGAATAAAAATGGAAGTTCATTCAAGAAACGCTATACCGTAACGATCTATTCGGAAATTAAATAAAAAAGAAAGTTGAATAAAAATGGATGTTGAATAAAAATAAAAATAAAAATAAAAATGGAACCTGCATAAAAACGGAAGTTGAATAAAAATAAAAAAGGAAATCGAATAAAAATGGAAGCTCATTCAGGAAACCACTATACCCTAATGATATATTTTGAAATTAAGTATAAAATGAAGTCGAATAGAAAAGATTAAAAATTGAAGTTCATTCAGGAGACCACTATACCTTAACGATCTATTTGGAAATTAAATAAAAAATGAAGTTGAATAGAATAGGAAATTGAATAAAAATGGAAGTTCATTCAAGAAAACGCTATACCGTAACGATCTATTCGGAAATTAAATAAAAAAGAAAGTTGAATAAAAATAGATGTTGAATAAAAATAAAAATAAAAATGGAACCTGCATCAAAACGGAAGTTGAATAAAAATAAAAAAGGAAATTGAATAAAAATGGAAGTTAATGCAAGAAACCACTATACCTTAACGATCTATTTGAAAATTAAACAAAAAAGGAAGTTGAATAGAAAAGAAGTTGAATAAAAATGGAAGATGAATAAAAATAAAAGTTGAATAGAAAGGGATGTTAAATAAAAAATGAAGGCGAATAAAAAGAGAAATGGAAGTTGCATAAAATTAAAAATGGAAGTTCATTCAAGAAACCACTATACCCTAACCATTTATTTGAAAATTAAGTAAAAAATGAAGTCGAATAGAAAAGATAAAAAATTGAAGTTCATTCAAGAGACCACTATACCTCAACGATCAATTTGGAAACTAAATAAAAAATGAAGTTTAATAGAATAAGAAATTGAATAAAAATGAAAGTTCATTCAAGAAACCACTATACCCTAACGATCTATTTGGAAATTAAATAAAAAAGAAAGTTGAATAAAAGTGGATGTTGAATAAAAATAAAAATAAAAATGGAACTTGTATAAAAATGGAAGTTGAATAAAAATAAAAAAGGAAATTGAATAAAAATGGAAGTTCATTCAAAAAACCACTATACCTTAACGATCTATTTGAAAATTAAACAAAAAAGGAAGTTCAAAAGAAAAGAAGTTGAATTAAAATGGAAGATGAACAAAAATAAAAGTTGAGAAGAAAAGGAAGTTAAATAAAAAACAAAGTCGAATAAAAATAAAAATAAAAATGGAAGTTGCATAAAATTAAAAATGGAAGTTCATTTAAGAAACCACTATACCCTAACGATTTATTTGGAAATTAAGTAAAAAATGAAGTCGAATAGAAAAGATTAAAAATTGAAGTTCATTCAAGAGACCACTATACCTTAACGATCTATTTGGAAATTAAATAAAAAATGAAGTTGAATAGAATAGGAAATTGAATAAAAATGGAAGTTCATTCAAGAAACCACCATACCCTAACAATCTAATCGAAAATTAAATATAAAGAAAGTTGAATAAAAATGGATGTTGAATAAAAATAAAAATAAAAATGGAACTTGCATAAAAACGGAAGTTGAGTAAAATTAAAAAAGGAAATTGAATAAAAATGGAAGTTCGTTCAAGAAACCACTATACCTTAACAATCTATTCGAAAATTAAATAAAACAGAAAGTTGAATAAAAATGGATGTTGAATAAAAATAAAAATAAAAATGGAACTTGCATAAAAACGGAAGTTGAATAAAAATAAAAAAGGAAATTGAATAAAAATGGAAGTTCATTCAAGAAACCACCATACCCTAACAATCTATTCGAAAATTAAATAAAAAAGAAAGTTGAATAAAAATGGATGTTGAATAAAAATAAAAATAAAAATGGAACTTGCATAAAAACGGAAGTTGAATAAAAATAAAAAAAGATATTGAAGAAACCATGAAGTTCATTCAAAAAATCACTATACCTTAACGATCTATTTGAAAATTAACCAAAAAAAGGAAGTTGAATAGAAAAGAAGTTGAATAAAAATGGAAGGGGAATAAAAATAACAGCTGAATAGAAATGGAAGTTACATAAAAAATGAAGTCGAATAAAAATAAAAATTGACGTTGCATAAAATTAAAAATGGAGTTTCATTCGAGAAACCACTATACCCTAACGATTTATTTGGAAATTAAGTAAAAAATGAAGTCGAATAGAAAAGATTAAAAATTGAAGTTCATTCAAGAGACCACTCTAGCTTAACGATCTATTTGGAAATTAAAAAAATATATAGTTGAATAGAATAGGAAATTGAATAAAAATAGAAGTTCATTTAAGAAACCGCTACACCGTAACGATCTATTCAGAAATTAAATACAAAAGGAAGTTGAATAAAAATGGATGTTGAATAAAAACAAAAATAAAAATGGAACTTGCACAAAAACGGAAGTTGAAAAAAAATAAAAAAAGAAATTGAATAAAAATGGAAGCTCATTCAAGAAACCACTATACCTTAACGATCATTTTGAAAATTAAATAAAAAAGGAAGTCGAACAGAAAAGAAGTTGAATAAAAATGGAAGATGAATAAAAGCAAAAGTTGAATAGAAACGGAAGTTAAATAAAAAATGAAGTCGAAAAAAAATAAAAATGGAAGTTGCATAAAATTAAAAATGGAAGTTCATTCAAGAAACCACTATACCGTAACGATTTATTTGGAAATTAAGTAAAAAATGAAGTCGAATAGAAAAGATTAAAAATTGAAGTTCATTCAAGAGACCACTATACCTTAACGATATATTTGGAAATTAAATAAAAAATGAAGTTCAATGGAATAGGAAATTGAATAAAAATGGAAGTTCATTCAAGAAACCAATATACCCTAACAATCTATTCGAAAATTAAATAAAAAAGAAAGTTGAATAAAAATGGATGTTGAATAAAAATAAAAATAAAAATGGAACTTGCATAAAAACGGAAGTTGAATAAAAATAAAATAGGAAATTGAATAAAAAAGGAAGTTCATTCAGGAAACCACTATACCTTAACGATCTATTTCAAAATTAAACAAAAAAAGAAGATGAATAGAAAAGAAGTTGAATAAAAATGGAAGATGAATAAAAATATAAGTTGAATAGAAAAGGAAGTTACAAAAAAAATGAAGTCCAATAAAAATAAAAATGGAAGTTGCATAAAATTAAAAATGGAATTTCATTCAGGTAACCACTATACCCTAACGATTTATTTGGAATTTAAGTAAAAAATGAAGTCGAATAGAAAAGATTAAAAATTGAAGTTCATTCAAGAGACCACTATATCTTAACGATCTATTTGGAAATTAAATAAAAAATGAAGGTGAATAGAATAGGAAATCGAATAAAAATGGAAGTTCATTCAAGAAACCGCTATACCGTAACGATCTATTCGGAAATTAAACAAAAAAGAAAGTTGAATAAAAATGGAGTTTGAATAAAAATAAAAATAAAAATGGAACCTGCATAAAAACGGAAGTTGAATAAAAATAAAAGAGGAAATGTAATAAAAATGGAAGCTCATTCAAGAAACCACTACACCTTAACGATCTATTTGAAAATTAAACAAAAAAGGAAGTTGAATAGAAAAAAAGTTGAATAAAAATGGAAGATGAATAAAAATAAAAGTTGGATAGAACAGGAAGTTAAATAAAAAATGAAGTCGAATAAAAATAAAAATGCAAGTTAAATAAAATTAAAAATGGAATTTCATTCAAGAAACCAATATACCGTAACGATTTATTTGGAAATTAAGTAAAAAATGAGGTCGAATAGAAAAGATTAAAAATTGAAGTTCATTCAAGAGACTACTATACCTTAAAGATCTATTTGGAAATTAAATAAAAATTGAAGTTGAATAGAATAGGAAATTGAGTAAAAATGAAAGTTCATTTAAGAAACCACTATACCCTAACGATCTATTTGGAAATTAAATAAAAAAGAAAATTGAATAAAAATGGCTGTTGAATAAAAATAAAAATAAAAATGGAACATGCATAAAAACGGAAGTTGAATAAAAATAAAAGTTCATTCAAGAAACCACTTTACCTTAACGATCTATTTGAAAATTAAATAAAAAAGGAAGTTGAACAGAAAAGAAGTTAAATGAAAATGGAAGATGAATAAAAAGAAAAGTTGAGTAGAAAAGGATGTTAAATAAAAAATGAAGTCGAATAAAAATAAAAATGGAAGTCGCATAAAATTAAAAATGAAATTTAATTCAAGAAACCACTATACCCTAACGAATAATTTGGAAATTAAGTAAAAAATGAAGTCGAATAGAAAAGATTAAAAATTGATGTTCATTCAGGAGACCACTATACCTTAACGATCTATTTGGAAATTAAATAAAAAATGAAGTTGAATAGAATAGGAAATTGAATAAAAATGGAAGTTCATTCAAGAAAGCACTATACCCAAACGATCTATTCGGAAATTAAATAAAAAAGAAAGTTGAATAAAAATGGATGTTGAATAAAAATAAAAATAAAAATGGAACTTGCATAAAAACGGAAGTTGAATAAAAATAAAAAAAGGAAATTGAATAAAAATGGAAGTTCATTCAAGAAACCACTATACCTTAACAATCAATTTGAAAATTAAACAAAAAAGGTCGTTGAACAGAAAAGATGTTGAATAAAAATGGAAGATGAATAAAAACAAAAGTTGCATAGAAAGGAAGTTAAATAAAAAATGAAGTCGAATAAAAATAAAAATGGAAGTTGCATAAAATTAAAAATGGAAGTTCATTCAAGAAACCACTATACCGTAACGATTTATTTGGAAATTAAGTAAAAAATGAAGTCGAATAGAAAAGATTAAAAATTGAAGTTCATTCAAGAGACCACTATACCTTAGCGATCTATATGGAAATTAAATAAAAAATGAAGTTGAATAAAATAGGAAATTGAATAAAAATGGAAGTTCATTCAAGAAACTGCTATACCATATCGATCTATTCGGAAATTAAATAAAAAAGAAAGTTTAATAAAAATGGAACTTGCATAAAAACGGAAGTTGAATAAAAATAAAAAAAGAAATTGAATAAAAAAGGAAGTTCATTCAAGAAACCACTAGACCTTAATGATCTATTTGAAAATTAAACAAAAAGGAAGTTGAATAGAAAAGAAGTTTAATAAAAATGGAAGATGAATAAAAATAAAAGTTGGATAGAACAGGAAGTTAAATAAAAAATGAAGTCGAATAAAAATAAAAATGGAAGTTGCATAAAATTAAAAATGGAAGTTCAGTGAAGAAACCACTATACGCTAACGATTTATTTGGAAATTAAGAAAAAAAATGAAGTCGAATAGAAAAGATTAACAATTGAAGTTCTTTCAAAAGACCACTATACCGTAATGATCTATTTGGAAATTAAATGAAAATTGAAGTTGAATAGAATAGGAAATTGAATAAAAATGGAGGTTAATTCAAGAAACCACTATACCCTAACAATCTATTTGGAAATTAAATAAAAAAGTAAGTTGAATAAAAATAGATGTTGAATAAAAATAAAAATAAAAATGGAACTTGCATAAAAACGGAAGTTGAATAAAAATAAAAAAGGAAATTGAATAAAAATGGAAGTTCATTCAAGAAACCACTATACCTTAACGATCTATTTGAAAATTAAACAAAAAAGGAAGTTGAATAGAAAAGAAGTTGAATAAAAATAAAAGTTGAATAGAAAAGGAAGTTACTTAAAAAATGAAGTCGAACAAAAATAAAAATGGATGTTGAATAAAATTAAAACTGGAATTTCATTCAAGAAACCACTATACCCTAACGATTTATTTGGAAATTAATTAAAAAATGAAGTCGAATAGAAAAGATTAAAAATTGAAGTTCATTCAAGAGACAACTATACCTTAACTATCTATTTGGAAATTAAATAAAAAATGAAGTTGAATAGAATAGGAAATTAAATAAAAATGGAAGTTCATTCAAGAAACCACTATACCCTAACGATCTATTTGGAAATTAAATAAAAAAGAAAGTCGAATAAAAATGGATGTTGAATAAAAATGGAACTTGCATAAAAACGGAAGTTGAATAAAAATAAAAAAAGAAATTGAATATAAATGGATGTTCATTCAAGAAACCACTATACCTTAACGATCTATTTGAAAATTAAACAAAAAAGGAAGTTGAATAGAAAAGAAGTTGAATAAAAATGGAAGATGAATAAAAATAAAAGGTTAGTAGAAAAGGACGTTAAATAAAAAATGAAGTCGAATAAAAATAAAAATTGAAGTTGCATAAAATTAAAAATGGAATTTCAGTCAAGAAACCACTATACCCTAACGATTATTTGAAAATTAAGTAAAAAATGAAGTTGAATAGAAAAGATTGAAAATTGAAGTTCATTCAAGAGACCACTATACCTTAACGATCTATTTGGAAATTAAATAAAATTGAAGTTGAATAGAATAGGAAATTGAATAAAAATGGAAGTTCATTCAAGAAACCACTATACCCTAATGATCTATTTGGAAATTAAATAAAAAAGAAAGTTGAATAAAAATGGATGTTGAATAAAAATAAAAATAAAAATGGAACTTGCATAAAAACGGAAGTTGAATAAAAGTAAAAAAAGAAATTGAATATAATTGGAAGTTCATTCAAGAAACCACTATACCTTAACGATCTATTTGAAAATTAAACAAAAAAGGAAGTTGAATAGAAAAGAAGTTGAATAAAAATGGAAGATGAATAAAAATAAAAGTTGAGTAGAAAAGGAAGTTAAATAAAAAATGAAGTCGAATAAAAATAAAAATGGAAGTTGCATAAAATTGAAAATGAAATTTCATTCAAGAAACCACTATACCCTAACGATTTATTTGAAAATTAAGTAAAAACTGAAGTCGAATAGAAAAGATTAAAAATTGATGTTCATTCAAGAGACAACTATACCTTAACGATCTATTTAGAAATTAAATAAAAATTGAAGTTGAATAGAATAGGAAATTGAAACAAAATGGAAGTTCATTGAAGAAACCACTATACCCTAACGATCTATTTGGAAATTAAATAAAAAAGAAAGTTGAATAAAAATGGATGTTGAATAAAAATAAAAATAAAAATGAAACTTGCATAAAAACGGAAGTTGAATAAATATAAAAAAGGAAATTGAATAAAAATGGAAGTTAATTCAAGAAACCACTATACCTTGACGTTCTATCTGAAAATTAAATAAAAAAAGAAATTGAACAGAAAAGAAGTTGAATAAAAATGGAAGATGAATAAAAACGAAAGTTGAATAGAAAAGGAAGTTAAATAAAAAATGAAGTCGAATAAAAATAAAAATGGAAGTTGCATAGAATTAAAAATGGAAGTTCATTCAAGAAACCACTATACCCTAACGATTTATTTGGAAATTAAGTAAAAAATGAAGTTGAATAGAAAAGATTAAATATAGCGATCCCGGGTTTACCCCTTGTTGTACAGTGATCCGGACATGTGTTCGTGGGTGTTAGTAGTTGATTATTATCTGGTTTACATCCTTTCCTACTTTGTATTTGAGTTATGGGATGTGCTGGACAGGTTTGTTGCAGGTTGGTTGAGTTTAGGAACCAAAACTAGTTGCTTAGATTTTGGCCTCGCTCGCCGAAGCTTTGGCTTCACGCCGGGACACAGTTGTTGCTTGTCCGCTCGAGCGGGCGTTTTGGCGCTCGAGCGGGGAAAACACCCATCCAGTATTTCCTGTGTAGTGTTGGACGCTCGAGCGGGAGGTTGTGAGTGACGCTCGAGCGGGGAGTTGGGCGCTGGAGCGGGGACCTGGTATGTCGAGATTCTGGGAGTGTGCATCCGCCGCTCGAGCGGGAGTTTGGCCGCTCGACCAGGAGTCTGTGAGTGGTGCTCGAGCGGGGGTTTCCACGCTCGAGCGGGGCGACTCTTATTTAAAAGCGAGATCCGACTTTTTTATCACTTTCTCAAGATCTTTTCTCTCTCTTACTTTTCCAAAAAAGCCATTTTCAGAGCTTCTCACTCTAAAACCGGCCCTTCTCTCTTAGATTTGATCTAGTAGGAGTTGTTTGCTCACTTTTGGCCTTTACAAAAGTTGTGTTGATCGTCGAGGGCTACTTTTTAATCTAAAAATTTCAAAATTCGGAGCATTTTGGTTTTGGTCTTCATCTCCATTGGGGCTCAAACTTTGAGGTAGGGATTTCCTACTCCTCTTTATGAACTTTGTCTTTAAATTTTGGTATTTTGAGATGTTGGGGGTTGTTGCGTAATTTTGAGAGAGTTTGGGGCTTTTGTGTAATTTTACAAAGTTGGGGTTTTAATTATAATGGACCCATGAACGTATTTTGCTTAGAGAAATAGAATGAATGTGGAATCATTGATGAAAATGGGACCTTAAGGGTTGTAATGTTAATTATGGAAAATGCCCTAATTACATTGATTAATTAATTGGGATAATAAATTGTGGGAAATGAGGAATTGAAGTGGAAATGCTGAGAGTGGGAATATGTGGGAATTAAAGGGTGTAGTTGAATTACTTATCACTCACCGAATTGAAATGTTGATATGTTTTCTGTTTTGTGCATTTATTTTTCCGTATAGAAATAACTGCTTTAGGCTATCGGTGGAGGATAGTCTTGATTGTTATAGACAATGCATGATAATTAGGCAAACTAAAACTGATCATTGAAAGGTGTCATTGAGTGTGACAGTTGAAAGAATACATTAATTTTATGTATTGATTGGTGATGTGTATAATTATTGTTTATATGCATTGTGTCGTATTGGAGAAGATAGGGGATGTACTCCACGGTTTAGGGGATGATAGGCGATGGACCTCTAAACCGGATGTTGTTTGGGAGAAGATAGGGGATAGACTCCATAGATATAGCTCATACGCTTATCTAATATTGTGTTGACACAGCTCATACGCTTGTCTTTGGAAGTGTGATATTGCTCTTAGGCATATCTATGGAAGTGTTGATATAGCTCATATGCTTATCTGCTAATGTGTTGATATAGCTAGTATGCTTATCTTTTATTGAATTGGGAAAATGTTTAATATGAGTTACTGTCTCATATAAGTGGTTTGGCCAGGTTCTGAGCCATGGTTATGAATTGAGAATTGAAAAGAATGGAAAATGAAGTGTGACATGGACTTGTATGTCATGAAACTGAAAGATGATATAAGTGGATGTATCAGTGTTGGCCATCTATCAACTGCTAATCTTTTAGTCATTGTTCATGGTTGGTTTAGTGTATTTCTACTGGGCTGTGGCTCACCCTATATGGGAACATCGTTTTCAGGTACAGGTAGCATGCCACCTCCAAGGACATAGCATGGGAGGCTTGAGGCGGATGGACTTTTTGGTTGTATATTCTTTTTGATGCATTACAGGTAGAGTCAAGCCAAGGGCTTAATGTGTAATTGAGCTAGTGCTCTTTTTTTTGTAACCAAGTGTTAACTTGGAAAACTGTAAGCCCTTAGGGCATTTGCTTTTGTTGTTAACATGTAATACCTTTTGTAATGAAACTCTGATGAATAGAAGAATGTGGATCTTTTATATATCAATGAATGTCTATATTGATGGGTTTAATGTTGTTATTTTGAGGGCGTTACATTAAACATTGAAGTTCATTCAAGAGACCACTGTACCTTAACTATCTATTTGGAAATTAAATAAAAAATGAAGTTGAATAGAATAGGAAATTGAATAAAAATGGAAGTTCATTCAAGAAACCACTATATCCTAACGATCTATTTGGAAATTAAAAAAAAAAAGAAAGTTGAATAAAAATGGATGTTGAATAAAAATAAAAATAAAAATGGAACTTGCATAAAAACGGAAGTTGAATAAAAGTAAAAAAAGGAATTGAATATAAATGGAAGTTCATTCAAGAAACCACTATACCTTAACGATCTATTTGCAAATTAAACAAAAAAGGAAGTTGAATAGAAAAGAAGTTGAATAAAAATGGAAGATGAATAAAAATAAAAGTTGAGTAGAAAAGGAAGTTAAATAAAAAATGAAGTCGAATAAAAATAAAAGTGGAAGTTGCATAAAATTAAAAATGGAATTTCATTCAAGAAACCATTATACCCTAATGATTTATTTGAAAATTAAGTAAAAAATGAAGTCGACTAGAAAAGATTAAAAATTGAAGTTCATTCAAGAGACCACTATACCATAACGATCTATTTAGAAATTAAATAAAAATTGAAGTCGAATATAATAGGAAATTGAAACAAAATGGAAGTTCATTGAAGAAACCACTATACCCTAACGATCTATTTGGAAATTAAATAAAAAAGAAAGTTGAAAAAAAATGGATGTTGAATAAAAATAAAAATAAAAATGGAACTCGCATAAAAACGGAAGTTGAATAAAAATAAAAAAGGAAATTGAATAAAAATGAAAGTTAATTCAATTTAACCACTATACATTAACGATCTATTTGAAAATTAAATAAAAAAGGAAGTTGAACAGAAAAAAAGTTGAATAAAAATGGAAGATGAATAAAAACAAAAGTTGAACAGAAAAGGAAGTTAAATAAAAAATGAAGTCGAATAAAAATAAAAATGGAAGTTGCATTATAGCGATCCCGGGTTTACCCCTTGTTGTATAGTGATCCGGACATGTGTCCGTGGATGTTGGTAGTGGATTGTTGTCCTGTTTACGTCCTTTCATATATTGTATTTGAGTTATAGGATGTGTTGGGCAGGTTTGTTTCAGGTTGGTTGTGTTTGGGAGCCAAGGGTTGCTGCCCAGAATTTTTGTCCTTCGCTCGAGCGAGGAGTTGGTCGCTCGAGCGAGAGTTGAGTTTTTGTGTCAGTGGGTCGAGCGGCTTAGCTCGGCGGCGATCGTCTGGTACTGGACCTGAACACCATGATTTCTGGCTCGAGCGAGCTGTTCTTCGCTCAAGCGATCTGGTTCGGTCTTCGCTCGAGCGAGCGGTTAGTCGCTTGAGCGTGCGTCTAGTTGCAGACCTGAAGAGTCGAGCTCCTGGCTCGAGCGAACTTTTCTTCGCTCGAGCGAGCTTCTAGGATGTTGGCTCGAGCAAGACCTTTTTGGCTCGAGCTACGGTTTTCTGTGTCTGGTCGCTCGAGCGACCAAGTCTTCGCTCGAGCGAGCCTATTTATATCAGTTCAACAGCAGCGAGTTTCAAATCAGATTTTTTATAAACTTTTGATCCAATCCTCCAGATCTGAGAGCTTCTCTCTCTAACTTTACACTCTCTCTAAGGTTTGATCTATCTAGGATCATTTCCTTCCCATCTTGCTTTGTTAAAAAGGTAGAGGTTGTCGAGGGCTTCGATTTAATCTGAAAAAGTCGGTGTTTGGAGCACTTTGATTCTTGGGTCTTCATCTCCTTTTGGGCTTAAACTTTGAGGTAGGGATATCCTACTCCTCTTTATGGATTCTGTCTTTGAATTTTGACATTTTGATGTGTTGGGGATAGTTGTGTAATTTTGAGAAAGTTTGGGGCTTTTATGCAATTTTATAAAAGTTTGGGGTTTTGTTTTAAATAAACCTATATGTACGGTTGGTACATAGAAATGAGATTAATGTGGAATCATTGATGAAAATGGAACCTTAGGGGTTGAATGTTAATTATGGAAAATGCTATAATTATATTGTTTAATTAATTGGGATAATTAATTGTGGAATTGAGATGTTGATTATATATCCATTGCGCATTTATTTTCTGTTTAGAAATATCTGCTTTGGGCTATCGGTGGAGGATAGTCTTGATTGTTGTAGGCAATGCATGATGATTAGGTAAATTAAAACCAATCATTGAAATGTGTCATTGAGTATGACAGTTGAAGAATACATTAACTTTATGTATTGATTTGTGATGTGTATAATTGTTGTTTATATGCATTGTGTTGTGTTGGAGAAGATAGGGGATGTACTCCACGGTTTAGGGGAAGATAGGGGATGTACCTCTAAACCGGATGTTGTTTGGGAGAAGATAGGGGATGGACTCCGTAGATAGAGCTCGTATGCTTGTCTTGGGAATGTGATATAGCTAATATGCATATCTGTGGAAGTAATGAAGTTGTAAGTGGTTAATATGAGTTATTGTCTCATATGAGTTGTGTGGCCAGGTTCTGAGCCATGAGTTATAATTGAGAATTTAATGAAAATGGAGAGTGAATTGAATATAGACTTGAAAGTCTTGGAATTGTAATGTGCTATGAAAGAGTGTAAAAGTGTTGACCATCTATCAACTGTTAATCTTTTAGTCATTATTCATAACTGGTTTAGTATATATTTCTCTTGTGTGGCTCACCCTATATGGGAACATCATTTTCAGGTACAGGCAGCATGCCACCTCCAAGGACTTAGCTTGGGAGGCTAGTGGCGGATGGACTTTTTGACTTCTATTTACTTTTGATGTGTTACGTGTAACTTCAAGCCAAGGGCTTTACGTGTATTGAGCTAGAGCTCTCTTGATTGTAACCAAGTGTTAACTTGGAAAGTTGTAAGCCTTTAAGGCACCCGCTTTTATTGTTTACATGCAATACTTTTGTATGCAAACGATTTTAAATAGAAGAAGGTGGACTTTTATTATGTTGATGCATGTTCGATTGATGGGTTTATTGTCATTATTTTGAGGGCGTAACAACTTGGTATCAGAGCGTACCGGGTTCGAATACTTTGGGGTACGTGGGAAGTGATTAGGATCACAATGGGTTTGTCTCGCTTGATAGAGACTTAGTGTAGTGTCATATGCTATATGTTTAATTGATAACATGCTTATGTGATTATTTGGGTATGGGATTTAATTTCTAGGATGTTGATTGGATCCTTGGGTTTCTGGGAGTCTTGTTGGAAAGGCACTTGATCAATGCCGTTTCTCACAGGAACTCTGGTAACGCCTCGGGACTATCATTATCAAGAAATGAAATTCGTAAGTGCTTATGTGTTTATGTGCTTACGTGGAGTGAATTATTGTGGTCCATGTTTTTAGGACGCGAGTGTTTAGTTATGGCACGTTTATAAATGTGCTAACGTTCTGTGTTACCTTTATTAGGATGTCAGGACGAGGAAGAGGTGGAAGGCGTGGTAGGCCTAGGAGGCAGGATATGCCTTTACCGGATGAGATTCCGGCAGCTCAGGAAGGGGTTGGTCAGGCCAATGTGGCCGAGCGATGAAAGCCAAGGCTATAGGCGCTCTAGCCCGAGAGATAGCAGGCGTTCAGGAGTCGGTGGGTATTCTCGGTGAGAATCGAGGCTCGAGGTTGTTGCTGAATCTGAGGACCTTCTTTTCTAAAGAGGAGTTCTTCCGGTCAATCCGGATGAATTTGTGGGTGATCCAAAAGAGCCGCTAAAGGCGATGAATGGCTCGAACAGACAAAAACGCGTTTGAGATGCTAGGCATCGAAGGCGAACGGCTTGAAGGTGACCTTGGCATCTTTCGGTGAAAGGGATGCGGTCGATGGTGGAAGTTCACCAAGGGTCGTGTGGAGGTACTTGGAAGGCTTTTGTTGACGCTTTTAGAGAAGTTCTTGTCTCCGGCTGTTCAGGAGAAGTTGAGAGGTCAGTTCTGCCAGCTCAAGCAGGACAGTTTATCGGTGGCCGAGTTTGAGGCCTCATTCACTAGTTTGTCCAGGTTTGCACCTGAGTTAGTGGCGTCTGGGGGACGGCGGTGGATTGGGTTTGGGAAGAAGGTGGGGGGCGGCCTCCAGGTGAGGATTGTGGGGTCTATGTTTCGGGATTATGGGCGACTGGTTGATGCTGCAGCTCATACTGAGATTATGATGCAGGAAGAGGATGAAGGGCAGAAAGGCTCCAAGAGGAGTCAGGATGGACAGGGCAATAGTAGGAGACAGAGGGGTTATAACCCTCAGCAGTCTCAGGGTGGAGTTTCTAGGTCGACTTTCCCAAGATCGAGTGTGAGCTCAGGAGAGGGGCACAGAGAGTTTACTTGTTACAAGTGTGGCACCGGTCACAAGGCTTCGCTTGTCTGCCATGAAGCGGAGGTCGAGGGTGCATCTTCTTCACCAGCCACAGGTCGAAGTTTGGGCAGGGCGCCTTGTCCCTATCCGTGTGGGACTGGGCACTGAAGAGGTTCTCGCCACGCTTGAGTGCCACTTCAGAACGTCTGGTTCTAGGCAGACGCAGGATTTCAAACCGGCTGCGAGCCTCGAGGGCTAATCCGGAGCCGTCATCCCAACAAGATCATATGCTCCTGTGGTGAGCAGTGGACCAGGTCTGACAGCGTGTATCTTTGTTGCTGCAGATTTGGTACCAACTCCATCAAGAGTGAGAGGTACTTTTTGTTTTGCAACTCGGTTGCTAGAGTGTTGATTGACACGGTGCATCTCATTCTTTGTATCTGCGCATTTGCATCGTGTTGGAACCGAGTTAGCACTTTTAGCATCTCCTATTTGCGTTGTGTCACCTATTGGGGTGAGTTAATTTTGAGGCACGATATAGAGGTTGTGATATAGAGGTCGACGATCATCGACTTCCATTTCCATTTGTAGTTATGCCCATGAAGGGCTTTGATGTTATTTTGGGTATGGGTAGTTATCGCCATACTGCTGTTATTGATTGCTACCGCAGAGGGTTACTTGTCTGATGGCGGGAGTTTTCCATTTCTTAGGAGACCGAGTTGGTAGTGTTGTGCCACAGGGTGCGGTCCATAAAGCGTAATGAGCTTAGTAGTCTACTTGCTAGTTTTGAGAATGGTGAGTGTGATGAGACCCAGTTGAGTTGCCAAGGGTAGTTTGGAGTACTCGGACGTCTTTCGAGGATCTTATTGATTTGCCACCCAAGAGATAGAGTTCTCTATTGATTTAGTGCGACGCGCCGATTTCTATGGCACCTTATCATTTTGCCCGGCGAGTTGGTTGAGTTGAAAGTTCACTCAAGAATTGTTAGATAAGGGCTTCGTTAAGCCTAGTGTATCGCCGTGGGAGCACCGCCCTCTTTGCTAAAAAGAAAGCGGTGCCTTGAGATTGTGTATCGACTACGGAAGTTAAATCAGACTCTGGTTAAGAATAAGTACCCTATGCCCGTATAGATGATTTGTTTGACCAGTTGAAGGGTTCTGTTGTTTCTCTAAGATAGACTTGAGATCGGGTTACCACCGGTTGAGGGTCGAGAGGAGGATATTCAAGACGGCATTCCGTGACGCCGGTATGGCCATTATGAGTTCTGGTGATGCCATTTGGGCTTACTAACGCACCGCGATCTTTATGAACTTGATGAACCGGATCTTCCGGAAATTCTTGGATCGTTTTGTAGTTGTTTTTGTGGATGACATTCTTATCTACTCATCTTCAAAGGAGGAGCACGAGGAACACTTGAGAGTGTTGCTTGAGTTGCTTAGAGCCTATAAAGTATGCCAAGTTTGGGAAGTGCGAGTTCGGCTAAAGAAGTCAAGTTCTTAGGCCATGTGGTATCCGGGAAGGGGTGTCGGTTGATACATCCAAGAAGGCGAGGCAAGTGCAAGATTGGGCCTGACCTAAGAGTGTTTGAGATCCGCATTTTAAGGATTGGCTGGTATTACCGTCGGTTCGTGAAAGATTTCTCGAGGTTAACCGCCAGCTGACTAGGTTGACTCGGAAAGAAGTCAAATTTGTATGGAGTGAGACTTGTGAAAAGTCGTTTCAGGAGTTGAAAGTTAGATTGACCACCGCTCCAGTCTTGATTATTCCGGAGAGAGGGTTGGGTTATGCAGTCTATTGTGATGCCTCACGAGAGGGTTTGGGTTGTGTGTTGATGCAGGGAGGGAAAGTGGTAGCTTATGGCTCACGTCAGTTAAAAATACATGAGAAGAATTACCCTACACATGACCTAGAATTAGCGGCTGTGATCTTTGCCTTGAAAATCTGGAGGCACTACCTTTATGGTGAGAGATTCGAGGTGTTCTCGGATCATAAGAGTCTGAAGTATCTGTTTTCACAGAAAGACTTGAACTTGAGGCAGAGGAGGTGGATGGAGTTCATTGAGGATTACGACTTCGAGTTGCATTATCACCCAGGGAAGGCCAATGTTGTGGCCGATGCTCTTAGTAGGAAATCCATTAGTGATGTAGCTTGTGTAGCCATCCGAGAGTGGGAGATGTTGGGGGCACTTGGCGAGTTTGATTTGCTTCTGGGCGAATCCGTTGAGGCTGCGGCCTTGTTTTTACATTGTTGTTGACCTACACTTGTGACTCGAGTGTTAGAGGCACAGAGAGGTGACCTTGAGGTAGAATCCCTCAGGGAGAAGATCTCTAGTGGGAAAGTTGAGAAGGGTTTGACGATGTATCCCGACTTGAGCGTGAGATACCGAGACCGCTTGTTTGTACCGGTGTCTTGCCGAGAGGAGGTACTCCGAGAGTTTCACCATTCGCGCCTTGCAGTGCATCCGGGAGGTACTAAGATGTATCAGGATTTGAGTCGCCAGTTTTGGTGGCGGGGCATGAAGAGAGATGTGGCATTCTTCGTGTCTAAGTGCCTTACTTGTCAGCAAGTGAAGGACGAGCATCAGAGGCCAGCGGGTTTGTTGCAACCCTTGCCTATTGCCGAGTGGAAGTGGGAGCATGTCACTATGGACTTCGTTGTAGGTCTTCCGAGGACTCAGCGGGGTAGTGATGCTATTTGGGTGGTTGTAGACCGGTTGTGAAGTCGGCGCACTTCATTCCTATCTTGGCGTGAGATTCGGTGATCATCTTGCCGACTTGTATATCCGGACATAGTGAGATTGCACGGGGTCCCGATGGTGATCGTCTCGAGATAGAGATCCTCGTTTCTTGCTAGGTTGTGGCGAGTTTGCGAGTGCTTTGGGCACTAAGTTGACCTTTAATGCGGCTTATCACCCTCGGTGACCAGGCAGTCCGAGCGTACTATTCAGATCCTTGAGGATATGCTTCGGGGTTGTGTCCTTGATTTCAGTGGGACGTGGGAAAGGCACTTGCCATTGGTGGAGTTTGCCTATAACAATAGTTATCAGTCTAGCATCGGTATGGCACCGTTTGAGGCCTTGTACGGCCGACCTTGTAGGTCTCCAGTGTGTTGGGCCGAGGTGGGTGATACACCTTTGTTGGGTCCGGAGTTGGTTAGGGAAAGCTTGAAAAAAGTTGAGCTTATCCGTAGGAGGCTTGTTACTGACCCAGTCGCCGTAAATCCTATCTTGACCGTAGGAGGAGACCGTTGGTGTTTGAGATAGGTGATCATGTCTTTCTGAAGATATCACCTAGGCGGGGATTGATGAGGTTTGGGAAGAGAGGAAAGTTATCCCCTCGGTTTATTGGTCCTTTCGAGATCCTTGAGAGGATTGGCGAGGTTGCTTACCGTTTAGCTTTGCC
This sequence comes from Camellia lanceoleosa, assembly GCA_025200525.1. NCBI lineage: Eukaryota > Viridiplantae > Streptophyta > Magnoliopsida > Ericales > Theaceae > Camellia > Camellia lanceoleosa. The sequence continues at coordinate 877,496 of JANUSC010000057.1, forward strand.
GCCACAGTTGTCCGGAGTTCATGACGTGTTTCATGTGAGTATGCTTCAGAAGTATGAGCCAGATCCATCACACGTGTTGGATTGGACCGACTTAGAGGTAGATGAGGATGCCTCGTATGAGGAGAGACCGGTTCGGGTCTTGGATAGGCGGGATCAAGTCCTGCGTGGTAAGACCATTCCTTTGGTTAAGGTTTTGTGGAAGCATCACGGGGTGGAGGAAGCCACTTGGGAACGTGAGTTGGAAGTCCGCGAGAAATATCCGGACTTGTTTGTTGATTTGTAATCATGTAATGAGAACTTGTAATTTTGTTGAACTTTAAGAACATTGTATGTGTCTTAAGTTGTAAAACATGGTATATGTTTTGATTTAAGGGAGTAGTGTAAAACTTGCCTTAATGTGAGAATTGATTATAATGTTGCATGTGTTGGCTATATTATAGAATTGGAGATGTATCATGAAATTTTGTTATGATATGATTTGTGAAACCATGTATATTGAGAATGGTTGGAAAGTGGAACAAGAAATGCATGTTATAGATGCACTTTAAAAATATATTGTGAAATGCCTCCTACTAGGTGATGGAAGACTGGTAGTGGTTCGAATTTTTGAATGTCAGAATGTAACATGTTTTTAAATGGAGAAATAGGCTTGCTTTTCAAAACCTTGTTTTAATTTCGGGGACGAAATCCTTTAAGAGGAGGTTATAGCGATCCCGGGTTTACTGCTGTTGTATAGTGATCCGGACATGTGTCCGTGGATGTTGGTAGTGGATTGTTGTCCTGTTTACGTCCTTTCATATATTGTATTTGAGTTATAGGATGTGTTGGGCAGGTTTGTTTCAGGTTGGTTGTGTTTGGGAGCCAAGGGTTGCTGCCCAGAATTTTTCTCCTTCGCTCGAGCGAGGAGTTGGTCGCTCGAGCGAAAGTTGAGTTTTGTGTCTGGTGGGTCGAGCCAGAGCGGCTTAGCTCGAGCGAGCGACTGCGTCTGGTATTGGACCTGAACACCATGATTTCTGGCTCGAGCGAGCTGTTCTTCGCTCGAGCGATCTGGTTCGGTCTTCGCCGGCGGCGGTTAATCGCCGGCGTCGTCTAGTTCTGCGAACTGAAGAGTCGAGCTCTGGCTCGGCGAACTTTCTTCGCTCGAGCGAGCTTCTAGGATGTTGGCTCGAGCGAGACCTTTATGGCTCGATCTACGGTTTTCATATCGTCGCCGGCGACCAAGTCTTCGCCGGCGAGCCTATTTATATCGGCAGCCGAAGTTTCAAATCAGATTTTTATAAACTTTTGATCCAATCCTCCGGATCGAGAGCTTCTCTCTCTAACTTTACACTCTCTAAGGTTTGATCTATCTAGGATCATTTCCTTCCCATCTTGCTTTGTTAAAATGTAGAGGTTGTCGAGGGCTTCGATTTAATCTGAAAAAGTCGGTGTTTGGAGCACTTTGATTCTTGGGTCTTCATCTCCTTTTGGGCTTAAACTTTGAGGTAGGGATATCCTACTCCTCTTTATGGATTCTGTCTTTGAATTTTGACATTTTGATGTGTTGGGGATAGTTGTGTAATTTTGAGAAAGTTTGGGGCTTTTATGCAATTTTATAAAAGTTTGGGGTTTTGTTTTAAATAAACCTATATGTACGGTTGGTACATAGAAATGAGATTAATGTGGAATCATTGATGAAAATGGAACCTTAGGGGTTGAATGTTAATTATGGAAAATGCTATAATTATATTGTTTAATTAATTGGGATAATTAATTGTGGAATTGAGATGTTGATTATATATCCATTGCGCATTTATTTTCTGTTTAGAAATATCTGCTTTGGGCTATCGGTGGAGGATAGTCTTGATTGTTGTAGGCAATGCATGATGATTAGGTAAATTAAAACCAATCATTGAAATGTGTCATTGAGTATGACAGTTGAAGAATACATTAACTTTATGTATTGATTTGTGATGTGTATAATTGTTGTTTATATGCATTGTGTTGTGTTGGAGAAGATAGGGGATGTACTCCACGGTTTAGGGGAAGATAGGGGATGTACCTCTAAACCGGATGTTGTTTGGGAGAAGATAGGGGATGGACTCCGTAGATAGAGCTCGTATGCTTGTCTTGGGAATGTGATATAGCTTATATGCATATCTGTGGAAGTAATGAAGTTGTAAGTGGTTAATATGAGTTATTGCCTCATATGAGTTGTGTGGCCAGGTTCTGAGCCATGAGTTATAATTGAGAATTTAATGAAAATGGAGAGTGAATTGAATATAGACTTGAAAGTCTTGGAATTGTAATGTGTTATGAAAGAGTGTAAAAGTGTTGACCATCTATCAACTGTTAATCTTTTAGTCATTATTCATAACTGGTTTAGTATATTTCTCTTTGGCGTGGCTCACCCTATATGGGAACATCATTTTCAGGTACAGGCAGCATGCCACCTCCAAGGACTTAGCTTGGGAGGCTAGTGACGGATGGACTTTTTGACTTCTATTTACTTTTGATGTGTTACGTGTAACTTCAAGCCAAGGGCTTTACGTGTATTGAGCTAGAGCTCTCTTGATTGTAACCAAGTGTTAACTTGGAAAGTTGTAAGCCTTTAAGGCACCCGCTTTTATTGTTTACATGTAATACTTTTGTACAGAACAGTTCAGTTAAATAGAAGAAGGTGGACTTTTATTATGATGATGCATGTTCGATTGATGGGTTTATTGTCATTATTTTGAGGGCGTAACATGCATAAAATTAAAAATGGAAGTTCAGCCAAGAAACCACTATACGCTAACGATTTATTTGGAAATTAAGTAAAAAATGAAGTCACATAGAAAGGATTAAAAATAGAAGTTCATTCAAGAGACCACTATACCTTAACTATCTATTTGGAAATTAAATAAAAAATGAAGTTGAATAGAATAGGAAATTGAATAAAAATGGAAGTTCAATCAAGAAACCACTATACCCTAACGATCTATTTGGAAATTAAATAAAAATGAAAGTCGAATAAAAATAGATGTTGAATAACAATAAAAATAAAAATGGAACTTCCATAAAAACGGAAGTTGAATAAAAGTAAAAAAAGAAATTGAATATAAATAGAAGTTCATTCAACAAACCACTATACCTTAACGATATATTTGGAAATTAAACAAAAAAGGAAGTTGAATAGAAAAGAAGTTGAACAAAAATGGAAGATGAATAAAAATTAAAGTTGAGTAGAAAAGGAAGTTAAATAAAAAATGAAGTCGAATAAAAATAAAAATGGAAGTTGCATAAAATTAAAAATGAAATTTCATTGAAGAAACCACTATACCCTAACGATTTATTTGAAAATTAAGTAAAAAATGAAGTCGACTAGAAAAGATTAAAAATTGAAGTTCATTCAAGAGATCACTCTAACTTAACGATCTATTTGGAAATTAAATAAAAATTGAAGTTGAATAGAATAGGAAATTGAAACAAAATGGAAGTTCATTCAAGAAACCACTATAACCTAACGATCTATTTGGAAATTAAATAAAAAAGAAAGTTGAATAAAAACGGATGTTGAATAAAAATAAAAATAAAAATGGAACTTGCATAAAAACGGAAGTTGAATAAAAAGAAAAAAGGAAATTAAATAAAAATGGAAGTTAATTCAAGAAACCACCATACCTTAACGACCTATTTGAAAATTTAATAAAAAAGGAAGTTGAACAGAAAAGAAGTTGAATAAAAATGGAAGATGAATAAAAACAAAAGTTGAATAGAAAAGGAAGTTAAATAAAAAATGAAGTCGAATAAAAATAAAAATGGAAGTCGCATAAAATTAAAAATGGAAGTTCATTCAAGAAACCACTATACCCTAACGATTTATTTGGAAATTAAGTAAAAAATGAAGTCGAATAGAAAAGATTAAAAATTGAAGTTCATTCAAGAGACCTGTCACGCCCCGAACCCGCCCCTAAAAGTTCGGGCATGACCCATACAGAAAACGGATAAAAACCCTGGTATATACGTCGTATGGGGCCTGACGGAAGCAAAATACATTACAAAAAAAAATACAGATTAAACAATTCCATTGAGCTAATTCTAACATGCCAGGATCTCCAACAACTCATGCATTAACATAACCATAGGCTACATACCAAATAGAAATATGATTATAGACAGATAGAAACAAAACTAATATTCCTGGGTGGCGTCAATATACAAACATACGTACGGACCCAGCCCTGACATTGGGCATAATCAAAAATATGAAAGTCATATACACCAATCATAGATGGCACTCAAACAAGCCGTCAACTTCACTAAACTTAACCAATAATTGGCCCGGTGTAGTGCCTGGACATGTAGGCTAACAAAAGGGAATCGGCGTCCAGGACTAGGGCTGACCACCTGATTGGTTACCTACAGAAACAGACATAACTGAAAGTGAGCCAAGCTCAGTGAATAGTAATACATAATTGAAACCATACTTAACTTAAACGTAACTCATCATTGTATATATAGATGCAAAGTTCATAAGGTTAGTCTGATTCTGATCTGTATAAATATACAATGGCCTTAGGCCCAAACTTGTAACATAAACATGGTGGCTAAAAGCCCTTGGTTCATGTGGCTCAACGGCCCTTTAATTCATGTGGCACAATGGCCCTTTGGTTCATGTGGCACAACGGCCCTTTGGTTCATGTGGCACAACGGCCCTTTGGTTGAATTCAAGAGGTGGCTCGCACGGATTCTAGAGGTGGCTCACACTGTAGCACTTAGTTCCGTGCCTTACTCAAGACGGATCCTAGAGGTGGCTCACTGTAGCACTTAGTTCCGACAAAGACTTTGTTTCACGCCATATGATCGTATTGTCGTTCTTTTCATCATTTCATACATTCATAAATACTGTAGTATCATAGAATAAAATGCTAAAGGCATTCATTATCTGTAGTGAAGAGTACTACTACTCACAGTGTTGGGATGATGTGCTAGTTCCACCAGGAGTGTGTCCTGCACACAATCATAACTTATACATCAGTTCTTTTTCTTTCATAATTTATGGAGACACCATTATCTGAATCATTACACTTTACATAACATTATAACCACCTTAAAATCATTAGGAAACGATTCTACAAGTACCAGATGATCAAGCACGTAAAACCGAGCAAGCACTTCATTTCCCTGAAAAATGACCTACCCGCTCGAGCGCCACTTTGGCCGCTCGAGCGGACTGAAAATTTCACAAAACTGCTGGAAGGTGGTTTTTCCTCGCCGAAGGGCCTTTCTCCGCCGGCGAACAAGCGAATCCTCAAATTTCGTTCTTCCCCAATCAAACCCTACTCCATTTCTTGCCATTTTCATGCAATTCAAGCTTAAATTAATGCAATATTCATCAACATAACATGGATTCTTAGTTAATTCAATAAATGAGAAGTTGAAACAAGCCATCTCTCTCTCCCTCTATTCCATTTGTGGGTTTGGATTCAAGCTCTTGAAACATAACATAATATTAACATAACATAATTCCATGAAATGAGGATTCTAGTTAAAGATTGAAGTAGAAATTCAATACAACACTTAAATTAGTTTCAAAACAACTAATGAATGAGAAATCCTCATAATCAAGCATAAGACAAACATGAATCCTCCATAAACATCCATTACAAGCTCTAAGTTGCCATACAAGAGGGGCTTGATCTTACCTTGAGTTAGAATCCACAACAACTCTAACAATATCCAAGCTCCTTGTTGGATTTCTTCTCCCCTAATTCTTCTTCTCAATTCTCTCTTATGTCTCTCCAAGGAAAGAACCCACGTTTTTCCTCAAGACCACACAAGACTTAGAGATATATATATAGAATAGCAAAGAGCATATAAGACGAAAACGAATCGCTTTATCATTCCGAAATTGAAATTTTGTAAACACGCTTAATATTACCAGAAAATTAAGCTGAACACAGATATATAATCAATTTCAGTTAATTAAGCCATTAAGGCCTCCAACTTAGGATCCGAACGTTCTAATGGAGCAGATACATTACTTGTTCAACAGATAGTCTTTCATAACATGGCACCATAAGCATATAATTGTACATATCAAGGAACTAAAACTGTACCAAAAATGTACCATAACCAAAAATGTACCATCCACCTCCTCTGCCTCAGATTCAAGTCTTTCTGTGTGAACAGATACTTCAGACTCTTATGATCGGAGAATACCTCAAATTTCTCACCATACAGATAATGCCTCCAAATCTTCAAGGCAAATATCACAGCTGCTAATTCTAAATCATGCGTAGGGTAATTCTTCTCGTGAATTTTCAACTGACGAGAGCCATAGGCAACCACTTTCCCCTCTTGCATCAACACACAACCTGCACCTCTCGTGAGGCGTCACAAGAAATCTAGATAACCCAACCCTCTCGGAATAATCAAGACCGAGCGGTGGTCAATCTAACTTTCAATTCTCAAACGACTTTTCACAAGTCTCACTCCATACAAATTTGACTCCCTTCCGAGTCAATCTAGTTAACGGTGAAGTTAACCTGGAGAAATCTTTCACAAACCGACGGTAATACCCTGCCAATCCCAGAAAACTACGGATCTCAAATACGCTCTTAGGCTGTGCCCAATCTTGCACTGCCTCAGTCTTGGATGTATCAACAGACACCCCTTCCCCAGAAACTACATGGCCTAAGAACTTCACCTCTTCTAGCCAGAATTCACACTTCCCAAACTTAGCATACAGCTTATGGGCTCTAAGTAACTCAAGCACCACTCTCAAGTGTTCCTCGTGCTCCTCCTCTGAAGGTGAATAAATCAGAATGTCGTCACGAAGCGACCACAAAAGCGATCTAAGAATTCCGGAAGATCCGGTTCATCAAATCCATAAACATCGCGGTGCATTGGTGAGCCCAAACGGCATCACCAGAACTCATAGTGGCCATACCGCGTCTGCAGAATGCCGTCTTCGGAATATCCTCCTCCCTGACTCTCAACTGATGATAACCCGATCTCAAGTCTATCTTAGAGAAACAACGGGAACCCTTCAACTGGTCAAACAAATCATCTATACGAGGCATAGGGTACTTATTCTTAACCGTAGCCCGGTTCAATTTCCGGTAATCTATACACAGTCTCAAAGCACCACCTTTCTTCTTAGCAAATAGGGCCGGTGCTCCCCATGGCGAAACACTAGGACGAATATAGCCCTTATCTAGCAACTCCTGGAGTTGAACCTTCAACTCAACTAACTCGGCTGGGGCAAAACGGTAAGGTGCCATAGAAATAGGCGTCGTGCCGGGCACTAAATCAATAGAGAACTCAATCTCTCGATGAGGTGGCAAACCAACAAGATCCTCGGGAAAAACGTCCGAGTACTCACAAACCACTCTCGGCAACGCAATCTGGGTCTCATCACACTCACTACTCTCAAAGCTAGCAAGTAGACCACTAAGCTCACTCCGCCCTCGCGGATCGTACCCTGGTGGCAAAACACTACCAACCCTGTCCCCCAGAAAATGAAAACGTTCTCCGTTAACGAGACAACAAGTGACCCTCTGACGGTAACAATCAATAAATGCCCGGTATGACGATAACCAGTCCATACCCAAAATAACATCGAAGCCCTTCATGCGCATAACCACGAAAGAAAAAGGGATTCTATGATCATCGACCTCTATATCACAACCCCTAACACCTTGTTTCAAAATCAATTCACCCCCAAGTGGTGACACTACACAAATAGGAGACGCTAACTGAGCTAACTCTAACTCCAAAATGGATGCAAATGTAGCGGAGACACAAAAGAATGAGATGCTCCCGTGTCGATCAAAACACTAACAACCGAATTGCAAAACAAGAAGGTACCTCTCTCACAACCGATGGAGCCTGGTACAAGATTCTGCAGAATAAAGATACACGCGCCAGATGACCTTTGATCAACTGCTCACCCTCAGACAAAAATGCTTTGCCTGTTGGACGAAGAAGCCCTGATTGGCCTCGAGGCTGAATCGACCAGTGAGCATGCAATGACTCTGAGTCTGCCTCGAACCAGAGAGCACCAGATGTGCCACCAAGCTGCGGCAAAATCTCTTCAGTGCCGGTGACCGCTGAAAACAACTCAAACCAGATGCACCGGTGTGCCACTCAAGCTGTGGGCAAAACCTCTTCAGTGCCGGATGACCACTTGAAAACAAGAGAGTGGCTGGCCTCTACTCTGACTCTGGCTCTGAGATCGAGCCGAAGAAGATGCTGCTCTCTGAACTCCTCCCCTCTGAGGACAAACTGGAGACTTGTGGCCCAGCTGGCCACACTTAAACAGTCATGTCTCCCATGCCTTTCCCCAGAACTAGCACTTGCACCGAAAAGTAGATCTAGAAAAACTACTCTGTGGCTGCTGAGGAGTGAAACCTCTCTGCCTCCTGCCATCACTCTGGCCCTCCTGACTCCTTTTGGAGCCTTTCTGCCTTTCTCCCTCTTCCTGCATCATAGTCTCGGTATGGGCTCTTTGCACCAATCGCCCAAAATCCCTAATCGAGACCCAACAACTTTCAGCATGAGGCCACGTCTCAACTTCTTCTCAAACTCAATGCAACGACGCTCCTCAGTCGCCACCAACTCCGGTGCAAACCTGGACAAACTAGTGAATGCCGCCTCAAACTCAGCCACTGATAAACTGTTCTGCTCAAGATGGCAGAACTGATCTCTCAACTTCTCCTGAACAGCTGGGGACAAGTACTTCTCCTGAAAAGCATCAACAAAAGCCTTCCAAGTACCCCCAATACGACCCTTGGTGAACTTCCACCATCGACCCGCATCCCTTTCGGTTGGAAAGATGCCAAGGTCACCTTCATGCCTCGTCTTCAATGCCTAGCATCTCAAACGTTTTAGATTGTCTGTTAAGCCATTAAATGCGCCTTAAGCGGCTCGCTAGGATCACCCACAAACACGTCCGGTTGAGACCTAAGAACTCCTCTTCGAAAAGAAGGCCTGCATCCGCCACAACCTACGAGCGATTCGAGCCCTAAGAATGCCCACTAACTCCTAAAAGCTCCGGCTATCTCTTGGGCCAGCGCCCATACCTTGTCAAGCCCTCTTGGCTCGGCCACATTGGCACAGCCAACACCCTCTGAATCGCAAGCATTTCCTCCCAGATAGGCACTTCTGCCTAGCTCGCCTACCACGCCTACCTCGTCCTCGTCCTGACATCCTAATAAAGGAAACAAAGACGTTAGCACTCTAAATAATATGCCAAAACTATGACACTCGCGTCCTAATACATTGGACAATAATAAATCACACCACGTAAGCACATAATCACATAAGCACCTACGAATTTCATTCCTGGATAATGATAGTCCCGAGGCGCCACTAAAGTTCCGGTTGGAAACAACATTGATCAAGTGCCTTTCCAACAAGACTTTCAGAGACTCAAGGGTCCAATCAACATCCCAGAAACTACATTCCATACCCACATAGTCACATAAACATGTTATCATATAAGCATGTAATCGTTACACTAAGTCTCTATCAAACGAGACGAACCCATTGTGATACTAATCACTTCCCACGTACCGAAAGTATTCGAACCCGGTACGCTCTGATACCAAGTTGTAACGCCCTCAAAATTAACCCATAATAAATAATATTAACATGCACCAATATATTAAAACAAGAAACATAATTCCATTCATCAAAGTCTTAAGAAATAAAACATTGCAATAAATGCCCTCACAAGCTTCTGCCAAGCCAATACTTGGACACAAATCCATGAGTTCTAACTCAAAAACAAATAAAGCCCTAGGCTTGAGTGTTTACATATAAAAGCAAATAAACTAAAAACAAATCTTCGAGTTCCAATTCCTCACAAGCTAAGTCCTTGGAGGTAGTGAACCATCTGCACCTGAAAAATGAAGTTCCCATATAGGGTGAGCCCACACCGAGAGAAATACTAAACCAAGTATAAGAATTAACTAGAGCATTAGCATCCGATACATGGTTAACACACTATATTCAATTACAATTTTTTATGACACGAATATCTATATTGCCTATGACACATTGTCTATGGCACATCTTACCTTCCATCTATGGCTCAAAACCTAGCCAAAAACTCAACGAATCTCATCTCTCAATGATTTAACAGGGATAACAAATTAAGTTAAACCTCTCTATAACATCACAAATACACATGCTGGTATTGTATCAATCACAACCACATTCACTTCCATACTTCCCAACTAATACACTTAGTGGTGATGTATCATATCAACAATAAATAGAAATACTTCTATTAACAAATAGCACACATATATGTGATGCCAGTGGAGTCCATCCCCTTTCTCCTCCCAACAAATCTGGTTTAGAGGTCCATCCCCTTTCTTCCCCTAAACCGGGAGTCCATCCCCTATCTCCTCCAAAACCAAATGCATATGCAACATAATCAATACTTGCAATATACAACACATAATCAATACATGTAATGTTCTGTATTAATTCAACAGTCAAATAAATGACTCGATTCCAGTTAAACCTAAGCCACATGCAAGGTCTACAACAATCAATGCCTATCCTCCACCGATAGCCCAAAACAATTATGTCTAATTAGAAATAAACATCACAATATATATAATATCGGTTCTGAGATGAGTGATTAAATATCCAACTACATCAATTGATCTCATAATCCCCCAAATTCATGAATTAAACTCAATTCCACAAACCTCCCTTAAATTAATTACACAAATTAATCTAAGTCAAAACCTAGGGTTTCTCCCAAAATTACCCAACCACCCCCATGTACCAAAATACCAACACTTATGATTAAAGCGTATAAATGGAGTAGGAAATCCCTACCTTAAAGCGAAGAATCCAAAGGAGGAAGACGAAGATGATGCTCAAAACCCCAAAGTGCTCCAAATCAACAATTGCTCCGATTAAATGAAAGCCCTCACTCTCCTCTATCTTATTTGTGAAGGAACTAGGGTAGAAATTCACTCTAGATAGATCAATCCTAGGGGAGAAGATGAGTTGGGAGAGAGAGAACTCGTAACCTAGGGTTTGGAATCTGAAAAGAGGATGAAAAACTGCTTTAAAATGCCAAAAACACGATTTTATACCCAGCCGCCCCGCTCGAGCGGCGGATGCACACTCTCAGCACTTTCGCATACAGGCTCCCCGCTCGAGCGTCCAACTCCCCGCTCGAGCGGCACACACAGACTCCCGCTCGAGCGGCCCGACTCCCGCTCGAGCGTCCAACCCTGCGTAAGAAATACTGGATGGGTGTTTTTCCCGCTCGAGCGGACAAGCAACAACAAATCCCCGCTCGAGCGTCAAACTTCCCGCTCGAGCGGACAAGCCAAAATCTGGGCAACTAGTTTTGGTTCCTAAGCTCAACCATCCTGTTCCAAACCCACCCAACACATCCTATAACTCCAAATAAGAAAATATAGGACGACAACAACCATTTCACAAAGATAGAATCTACGGAACCTAAGTCCGGATACAAACATCGAATGGAAAAAGACCGGGGTCGCTATATACCCTAACGATCTATTCGGAAATTAAATAAAAAAGAAAGTTGAATAAAAATAAAAATAAAAAAGGCACTTGCCTAAAAACGAAAGTTGAATAAAACTAAAAAAAGAAATCGAATAAAAATGGAAGTTCATTCCAGAAACCACTAGACCTTAACGATCTATTTGAAAATTAAACAAAAAAGGAAGTTGAATAGAAAAGAAATTGAATAAAAATGGAAGATTAATAAAAATAAACGTTGAGAAGAAAAGGTAGTTAAATAAAAAATGAAGTCGAAGAAAAATAAAATTGGAAGTTGCATAAAATTAAAAATGGAAGTTCATTCAAGAAACCACTACACCTTAACGATCTATTTGAAAATTAAATAAAAAAGGAAACTGAACAGAAAAGAAGTTCAATAAAAATGGAAGATGAATAAAAACAAAAGTTGAATAGAAAAGGGAGCTAAATAAAAAATGAAGTCGAATAAAAATAAAAATGGAAGTTGCATAAAATTAAAAATGGAAATTCATTCAAAAAACGACTATACCGTAACGATTTATTTGGAAATTAAGTAAAAAATGAAGTCCAATAGAAAAGATTAAAAATTGAAGTTCATTCAAGAGACCACTATACCTTAACGATCTATTTGGAAATTAAATAAAAAATGAAGTTGAATAGAATAGGAAATTGAATAAAAATAGAAGTTCATTCAAGAAACCACTATACCTAACAATCTATTCGAAAATTAAATAAAAAAGAAAGTTAAATAAAAATGGATGTTGAATAAAAATAAAAATAAAAATGGAACTTGCATAAAAACGGAAATTGAATAAAAATGGAAGTTCATTCAAGAAACCACTATACCTTAACGATCTATTTGAAAATTAAACAAAAAAGGAAGTTGAATAGAAAAGAAGTTGAATAAAAATGGAAGATGAATAAAAATAAAAGTTGGATAGAACTGGAAGTTAAATAAAAAATGAAGTCGAATAAAAATAAAAATGGAAGTTGCATAAAAATTAGAAATGGAATTTCATTCAAGAAACCACTACACTCTAACGATTTATTTGAAAATTAAGTAAAAAATGAAGTCGAATAGAAAAGATAAAAAATTGAAGTTCATTCAACTGACCACTATACCTTAACTATCAATTTGGAAATTAAATAAAAAATGATGTTTAATAGAATAAGAAATTGAATAAAAATGAAAGTTCATTCAAGAAACCACTATACCCTAACGATCTATTAGAAAATTAAATAAAAAAGAAAGTTGAATAAAAATGGATATTGAATAAAATTAAAAATAAAAATGGAACTTGCATAAAAACAAAAGTTGAATAAAAATAAAAAAGGAAATTGAATAAAAATAGAAGTTAATTCAAGAAACCACTATACTTAACGATCTATTTGAAAATGAAACAAAAAAGGAAGTTGAATAGAAAAGAAGTTGAATAAAAATGGAAGATGAATAAAAATAAAAGTTGGATAGAACAGGAAGTTAAATAAAAAATGAAGTCGAATAAAAATAAAAGTGGAAGTTGCATAAAATTAAAAATGGAAGTTCTTTCAAGAAACCACTATGCCCTAACGATTTATTTGAAAATTAAGTAAAAAATGAAGTCGAATAGAAAAGATTAAAAATTGAAGTTCATTCAGGAGTCCACTATACCTTAACGATCTATTTGAAAATTAAATAAAAAATGAAGTTGAGTAGAATAGGAAATCGAATAAAAAAGGAAGTTCATTGAAGAAACCACTATACCCTAACATTCTATTGGGAAATTTAATAAAAAAGAAAGTTGAATAAAAATGGATATTGAATAAAAATGGAACTTGCATAAAAACGGAAGTCGAATAAAAATAAAAAAGTAAAATTGAATAAAATGGAAGTTCATTCAATAAACCACTATACCTTAACGATCTATTTGAAAATTAAACAAAAAAGGAAGTTGAATAGAAAAGAAGTTGAATAAAAATGGAGGATAAATAAAAACAAAAGTTGAATAGAAAAGATAGTTAAATAAAAAATGAGGTCGAATAAAAATAAAAATGGAAGTTGCATAAAATAAAAAATGGAAGTTCATTCAAAAAATCACTATACCCTAACGATTTAATTGGAAATTAAGTAAACAATGAAGTCGAATAGAAAAGATTAAAAATCGAAGTTCATTCAAAAGACCACTATACCTTAACGATCTGCATGGAAATTAAATAAAAAATGAAGTTGAGTAGAATAGGAAATTGAATAAAAATGGAAGTTCATTTAAAAAACCGCTATACCCTAACGATCTATTCAGAAATTAAATAAAAAAGAAAGTTGAATAAAAATGGATGCCGAATAAAAATAAAAATAAAAATAAAAATGGAAGTTGAGTAAAAATATAAAAGGAAATTGAATAAAAATGGAAGTTCATTCAAGAAACCGCTATACCCTAACGATCTATTCGGAAATTAAATAAAAAAGAAAGTTGTATAAAAATAAAAACAAAAATGGAACTTGCATAAAAATGGAATTTGAATAAATATAAAAAAAGAAATCGAATAAAAATGGAAGTTCATTCCAGAAACCACTAGACCTTAACGATCTATTTGAAAATTAAACAAAAAAGGAAGTTGAATAGAAAAGAAATTGAATAAAAATGGAAGCTGAATAAAAATAAAAGTTGAGTAGAAAAGGACGTTAAATAAAAAATGAAGTCGAAGAAAAATAAAAACGGAAGTTGCATCGAATTAAAAATGGAAGTTCATTCAAGAAACCACTCCACCTTAACGATCTATTTGAAAATTAAATAAAAAAGGAAGTTGAACAGAAAACAAGTTGAATAAAAATGGAAGATGAAGAAAAACAAAAGTTGAATAGAAAAGGGAGTTAAATAAAAAATGAAGTCGATTAAAAATAAAAATGGAAGTTGCATAAAATTAAAAATGGAAGTTCATTCAATAAACCACTATACCGTAACGATTTATTTGGAAATTAAGTAAAAAATGAACTCGAATAGAAAAGATTAAAAATTGAAGTTCATTCAGGAGACCACTATGCCTTAACGATCTTTTTGGAAATTACATAAAAATTGAAGTTGAATAGAATAGGAAATTGAATAAAAAAGGAAGTTCATTCAAGAAACCGCTATACCCTAACGAACTATTCGGAAATTAAATAAAAAAGAAAGTTGAATAAAAATAAAAATAAAAATAGAACTTGCATAAAAACGGAAGTTGAAGAAAAATAAAAAAAGAAATCGAATAAAAATGGAAGTTCATTCCAGAAACCATTAGACCTTAACGATCTATTTGAAAATTAAACAAAAAAGGAAGTTGAATAGAAAAGAAATTGAATAAAAATGGAAGATTAATAAAAATAAAAGTTGAGTAGAAAAGGAAGTTAAATAAAAAATGAAGTCGAAGAAAAATAAAATTGGAAGTTGCATAAAATTAAAAATGAAAGTTCATTCAAGAAACCACTACACCTTAACGATCTATTTGAAAATTAAATAAAAAAGGAAGCTGAACAGAAAAGAAGTTGAATAAAAATGGAAGATGAATAAAAACAAAAGTTGAATAGAAAAGGGAGTTAAATAAAAAATGAAGTCGAATAAAAATAAAAATTGAAGTTGCATAAAATTAAAAATGGAAATTCATTCAGGAAACCGTTATACCGTAACGATTTATTTGGAAATTAAGTAAAAAATGAAGTCGAATAGAAAAGATTAAAAATTGAAGTTCATTCTGGAGACCACTATGCCTTAACGATCTATTTGGAAATTAAATAAAAAATGAAGTTGAATAGAATAGGAAATTGAATAAAAATGGAAGTTCATTCAAGAAACCGCTATACCCTAACGATCTATTCGGAAATTAAATAAAAAATAAAGTTGAATAAAAAATAAAATAAAAATGGAACTTGCATAAAAATGGAAGTTGAATAAATATAAAAAAAGAAATCGAATAAAAATGGAAGTTCATTCCAGAAACCACTAGACCTTAACGATATATTTGAAAATTAAACAAAAAAGGAAGTTGAATAGAAAAGAAATTGAATAAAAATGGAAGCTGAATAAAAATGAAAGCTGAGTAGAAAAGGAAGTAAAAAAAAAAAATGAAGTTGAAGAAAAATAGAAATGGAAGTTGCATAAAATTAAAAATGGAAGTTCATTCAAGAAACCACTACACCTTAACGATCTATTTGAAAATTAAATAAAAGAGGAAGTTGAACAGAAAAGAAGTTGAATAAAAATGGAAGATGAATAAAAATAAAAGTTGAATGGAAAAGGGAGTTAAATAAAAAATGAAGTCGATTAAAAATAAAAATGGAAGTTGCATAAAATTAAAAATGGAAGTTCATTCAAGAAACCACTATACCGTAACGATTTATTTGGAAATTAAGTAAAAAATGAAGTCGAATAGAAAAGATTAAAAATTGAAGTTCATTCAGGAGACCACTATGCCTTAACGATCTATTTGGAAATTAAATAAAAAATGAAGTTGAATTGAATAGGAAATTGAATAAAAATGGAAGTTCATTCAAGAAACCGCTATACCCTAACGATCTATTCGGAAATTAAATAAAAAAGAAAGTTGAATAAAAATAAAAATAAAAATGGAACTTGCATAAAAACGAAAGTTGAATAAAAATAGAAAAAGAAATCGAATAAAAATGGAAGTTCATTCCAGAAACCACTAGACCTTAACGATCTATTTGAAAATTAAACAAAAAAGGAAGTTCAATAGAAAAGAAATTGGATAAAAATGGAAGATGAATAAAAATAAAAGTTTAGTAGAAAAGGAAGTTAAATTAAAAATGAAGTCGAAGAAAAATAAAAATGGAAGTTGCATAAAATTAAAAATGGAAGTTCATTCAAGAAATCACTACACCTTAACGATCTATTTGAAAATTAAATAAAAAAGGAAGCTGAACAGAAAAGAAGTTGAATAAAAATGGAAGATGAATAAAAACAAAAGTTGAATAGAAAAGGGAGTTAAATAAAAAATGAAGTCGAATAAAAATAAAAATCGAAGTTACATAAAATTAAAAATGAAAATTCATTCAAGAAACCACTATACCGTAACGATTTATTTGGAAATTAAGTAAAAAGTGAAGTCGAATAAAAAAGATTAAAAATTGAAGTTCATTCAGGAGACCACTATGCCTTAATGATCTATTTGGAAATTAAATGAAAAATGAAGTTGAATTATGGCGATCCCGGGTTTACCCCTTGTTGTATAGTGATCCGGACATGTGTCCGTGGATGTTGGTAGTGGATTGTTGTCTTATTTACGTCCTTTCATATATTGTATTTGAGTTATAGGATGTGTTGGGCTGGTTTGTTTCAGGTTGGTTGTGTTTAGGAACCAAGGGTTGCTACCCAGAATTTTTGTCCTTCGCTCGAGCGAGAAGTTGGCCGCCGAGCGAAGCCGAAGTTTTGTGTCTGGTGGGTCGAGCCAGAGTGGCTTCGCTCGGCGGCTAGCGTCAATCTTGGACTGAACACCATGATTTCAGCTCAAGCGAGCTTTTCTTCGCTCAGCGATCTGGTTCGATCTTCGCTCGGCGGCGGTTTGTCGCTTCGAGCGTCGTCTAGTTGCAAACTGAAGGTCGAGCTCTGGCTCGGCGAGCTTTCTTCGCTCGAGTGAGCTTCTGGGTTGTTGGCTCGAGCGAGACCTTCTTGGCTCGAGCTAAGGTTTTCAGGTCTGTCGCTCGGCGACCATGTCTTCGCTTCGGCGAGCTTTGTTTATATCGGTCACGGCAATGAAGTTTCAAGTTAGATTTTTTATAACTTTTTGTCCAAATCTTCAAGATCTAAGAGCTTCTCTCTCTAACTTTACACTCTCTCTAAGGTTTGATCTATCTAGGATCATTTCCTTCCCATCTTGCTTTGTTAAAAAGGTAGAGGTTGTCGAGGGCTTCGATTTAATCTGAAAAAGTCAGTGTTTGGAGCACTTTGATTCTTGGGTTTTCATCTCCTTTTGGGCTTAAACTTTGAGGTAGGGATATCCTACTCCTCTTTATGGATTCTGTCTTTGAATTTTGACATTTTGATATGTTGGGGATAGTTGTGTAATTTTGGAAAAGTTTGGGGCTTTTATGCAATTTTATAAAAGTTTGGGATTTTGTTTTAAATAAACCAATATGTATGGTTGGTACATAGAAATGAGATTAATGTGGAATCATTGATGAAAATGGAACCTTAGGGGTTGAATGTTAATTATGGAAAATGCTATAATTATATTGTTTAATAAATTGGGATAATTAATTGTGGAATTGAGATGTTGATTATATATCCATTGTGCATTTATTTTACATTTAGAAATATCACTTTGGGCTATCGGCGGAGGATAGTCTTGATTGTAGAAGACATTGCATGATGATTAGGTAAATTAAAACCAATCATTGAAATGTGACATTGAGTATGACAGGTGAAGAATACATTAACTTAATGTATTGATTTGTGATGTGTATAATTGTTGTTTATATGCATTGTGTTGTGTTGGAGAAGATAGGGATGTACTCCACGGTTTAGGGAAGATAGGGATGTACCTCTAAACCGGATGTTGTTTGGGAGAAGATAGGGGATGGACTCGTAGATAGAGCTCGTATGCTTGTCTTGGGAATGTGATATAGCTAGTATGCATATCTGTGGAAGTAATGAAGTTGTAAGTGGTTAATATGAGTTCTTGTCTCATATGAGTTGTGTGGCGAGTTACGAGCCATGAGTTATAAATTGAGAATTTAATGAAAATGGAGAGTGAATTGAATATAGACTTGAAAGTCTTGGAATTGTAATGTGTTATGAAAGAGTGTAAAAGTGTTGACCATCTATCAACTGTTAATCTTTTAGTCATTATTCATAACTGGTTTAGTATATTTCTACTGGGCTGTGGCTCACCCTATATGGGGACATCATTTTCAGGTACAGGCAGCATGCCACCTCCAAGGACATAGCTTGGGAGGCTAGGGTCGGGGCAGATTTTTGTTGTCTTTCTTTTGATGTATTACATATAAATTCAAGCCAAGGGCTTAATGTGTAAATGAGTTAGTACTCTATTTTTGTAACCAAGTGTTAACTTGGAAAGCTGTAAGCCTTTAGGGCATTTGCTTTTGTTGTTAACATGTAATACTTTTGTAAGCAAACTCTGCTAATGGAAGAATATGGATCTTTTATATATTAATGCATGTCTCTATTGTTGGGTTTTATGTTGTTATTTTGAGGGCGTTACAACTTGGTATCAGAGCGTACCGGGTTCGAATACTTTGGGTACGTGGGAAGTGATTAGGATCACAATGGGTTTGTCTCGCTTGATAGAGACTTAGTGTAGTGTCATATGCCATGTGTTTAATTGATAACATGCTTATGTGATTATTTGGGTATGGGATTTAATTTTTAGGATGTTGATTGGATCCTTGGGTTTCTGGGAGTCTTGTTGGAAAGGCACTTGATCAATGCCGTTTCTCACAGGAACGCTAGTAACGCCTCGGGACTGTCATTATCCAGAAATGAAATTCGTAAGTGCTTATGTGTGTATGTGCTTACGTGGAGTGAATTACAGTTGTCCATGCATTGGGACGTGAGTGTTTAGTTTTGGCACGTTTATAAATGTGCTAACGTTCTGTGTTACCTTTATTAGGATGTCAGGACGAGGAAGAGGTGGAAGGCGTGGTAGGCCTAGGGCGAAATGCCTTTACCGGATGAGATTCGGCTTCGGGAAGGGTTGGTCGAGCCAATGTGGCCGAGCCGATGAAAGGCGAGCTATGGGCGCTCTAGCCCGAGAGATAGCGAGGGCATTCGAAGTCGGTAGGCATTCTCGGAGTGAGAATCGTGCTCGAGTTGTTGTTGCGAATCAGGACCTTCTTTTACGAAGAGGAGTTTTTCGGTCTAATCCGGATGAATTTGTGGGTGATCCAAAAGAGCCGCAAAAGGCGATGAATGGCTCGAGCAGACCGAAGGCGTTTGAGATGCTAGGCATCGAAGAATCTTGAAGGTGACCTTGGCATCTTTCGGTGAAGGGGATCTTGGTCGATGGTGGAAGTTCACCAAGAGTCGTATAGGAGGGACCTGGAAGGCTTTTGTTGATGCTTTTCAGGAGAAGTTCTTGTCTCCATTTTCAGAGAAGTTGAGAGACGATTCTGGACTCAAAGCGAGGTTTATCGATGGCCGAGTGTGAGGCCTCATTCACTAGTTTGTCCAAGTTTGCACCTGAATTGGTGGCGTCTGAGGAACGCCGTTGCATTGAGTTTGAGAAGAAGTTGAGGCACGGCCTCAAGTTGAGAATTGTGGGGTCCATGATCCGAGATTATGGGCGACTAGTTGATCTTTGCGGACTCATCTTGAGATTATCTTTGCGGAAGAGGAGGAAGGCGAAAAGGCTCCAAGAGGAGTCGAGGATGGGCGGGGGTGATAGTAGGAGACAGAGGAGTTATAACCCTCGGCGGTCTCGAGGTGGAGTTTCTAGCTCGACTTTCCCGACTGCAGTGCAAGCTCGGGAGGGCAATCGAGAGTTTACTGTTACAAGTGTGGCCCGGGTCACAAGGCTTGATTTGCCCTTGAAGGCGGAGGTCGAGGGCGATCTTCTTGGCCAGCCTGAGGTCGAGTTTGGGCGAGGCGCCCTTGTCTGTGCTCAGTGTGGGCCTGGGCACTGAAGAGGATTCACTTGATTGAGTGCCACCGAGGAACGTCTGGTTCTAAGCGAGCCAGGATTTCAACCGGCTGTCAGGCGAGCCTCGAGCCAATCAGGAGCTTCGTCATCGGTCAGTCTGATCGTATGCTCCTAGGGGTGGCAGTGGACGAGGTCCCTCTGGTAGCGTGTATCTTGTTGCAGCGCATATCTTTGTTACCTTGTGAGATTTAATGCAGCTCCATCGATAGTGAGAGGTACCTTTTTGTTTTACCTTTCGGTTGCTAGAGTGTTGATTGACACGGTGCATCTCATTCTTTTGTATCTGCGCATTTGCATCGTGTTGGAATTGGAGTTAGCACTTTTAGCATCTCCTATTTGCGTTGTGTCACCTATTGGGGTGAGTTAATTTTGAGGCACCGGATGTAGGGGTTGTGATATAGAGTCGACGATCATCGACTTAGTTTCCATTTGTAGTTATGCCCATGAAGGGCTTTGATGTTATTTTAGGTATGGGTAGTTATCGTCATACCTGGTCATGATTGATTGCTACCGCCGGAGGTTACTTGTTGTACCTGAGTGGCGAGTGTTTCTATTTCTTGGGAGACCGGGTTGGTAGTGTTGTACCACGGTATGGCCCATGAGCGGAGTGAGCTTAGTGGTCTACTTGCTACATTTGAGAGTGGTGAGTGTGATGAGACCAGTTGAGTTGCCAAGGGTAGTTTGTGAGTACTCGGACGTCTTTCAGGATCTTATTGATTTGCCACCCACCGAGAGATAGAGTTCTCTATTGATTTAGTGCGACTGCACGCCCGATTTCTATGGCACCTTATCGTTTTGCCCAGCAGAGTTGATTGAGTTGAAAGTTCGGCTCAAGAATTGCTAGATAAGGGCTTCGTTAAGCCCTAGTGTATCGCCGTGAGAGCACCGGCCCTCTTTGCTAAAAAAAGAAAGCGGTGCCTTGAGGTTGTGTATCGACTCTAGGAAGTTGAATCGACTACGGTTAGAATAAGTACCCTATGCCCCGTATAGATGATTTGTTCGACCCGGTTGAAGGGTTCGTTGTTTCTCTAAGATAGATTTGAGATCGGGTTACCACCGGTTGAGGTCGAGAGGAGGATATTCGAAGGCGGCATTCCGTCTGTGGTATGGCCATTATGAGTTCTGGTGATGCCATTTGGGCTTACCAACGCACCAGCGATCTTTATGGACTTGATGAACCGGATCTTAGGAATTCTTGGATCGTTTGTGGTCGTTTTGTGGGCGACATTCTTATCTATTCACCCTAAGAGGAGGAGCACGAGGAACACTTGAGAGTGGTGCTTGAGTTGCTTAGGGCCCATAGGCAATATGCCAAGTTTGGGAAGTGTGAGTTCTGGCTAGGAGAAGTCAAGTTCTTAGGCCATGTGGTTTCCGGGGGAGGGGTGTCTGTTGATACATCAAGGCGAGGCGGTGCAAGATTGGGCCTGACCTAAGAGTGTGTTTGAGATCCGTAGTTTTACGGGATTGGTGGGTATTACCGTCGGTTCGTGAAAGATTTCTCCGAGTTAAGCTTCCGTTGACTAGGTTGACTCGGAAGAAGTCAAATTTGTATGGAGTGAGACTTGTGAAAAGTCGTTTGAGAGTTGAAAGTTAGATTGACCACCGCTCGGTCTTGATTATTCGAGAGAGGGTTGGGTTATCTGATCTATTGTGATGCCTCACGAGAGGGTTTGGGTTGTGTGTTGATGCGAGGAAGGAAAGTGGTAGCTTATGGCTCACGTCAGTTAAAAATACATGAGAAGAATTACCCTACACATGACCTAGAGTTAGCGGCTGTGATTTTTGCCTTGAAAATTTGGAGGCACTACCTTTATGGTAAGAGATTCGAGGTGTTCTCGGATCATAAGAGTCTGAAATATCTGTTTTCACAGAAGGACTTGAATTTGAGGCAGAGGAGGTGGATGGAGTTTATTGAGGATTCGACTTGAGTTGCATTATCACCCGAGGAAGGCCAATGTTGTGGCGATGCTCTTAGTAGAAAATCCATTAGTGATGTAGCTTGTGTAGCCATCCGAAGTGGGAGATGTTGGGGGCACTTGGCGAGTTTGATTTATACAGGCGAATCCGTTGAGGCTGCGACCTTGTTTTCTGTTGTTCTGTGACCCTACTTGTGACTCGAGTGTTAGAAGCCTGAGAGGTGACCTTGAGGTAGAATCTCTGAGAAGATTTCGAGTGGGAAGGTTGAGAAGGGTTTAGCGGTGTATCCCGACTGAGTGTGAGATCTGAGACCGTTTGTTTGTCTTGAGTCTTGCCGAGAGGAGGTACTCAGAGTTTCATCACTCGCGCCTTGCGGTGCATCCGGGAGGTACTAAGATGTCGATTTGAGTCGCCGATTTTGGTGGCAAGGCATGAAGAGAGATGTGGCGATCTTCGTGTCTAAGTGCCTTACTTGTCAGCAAGTGAAGGCCGAGCATCAGTGGCCAGTGGGTTTGTTGCAACCCTTGCCTACTGCTGAGTGGGAGTGGGAGCATGTCACTATGGACTTCGTTGTAGGACTTCTGAGGACTCAGCGAGGTAGTGGTGATATTTGGGTGGTTGTAGACCGGTTGAAGTCGGCGCACTTCATTCCTATGCGTGAGAGATTGGTAGATCATCTTGCCGACTTGTATATTCGGGACATAGTGAGATTGCACGGGGTCGATGGCGATCGTCTCGAGATAGAGATCCTCGTTTTCTTTGCTAGGTTGTGGCGAGTTTGCGAGTGCTTTGGGCACTAAGTTGACCTTTAATCTGACTTATCACCCTCGGTGACGAGGCGGTCCGGCGTACTATTGAGATCCTTGAGGATATGCTTGAGGTTGTGTCCTTGATTTGATGGGGCGTGGGAAAGGCACTTGCCATTGGTGGAGTTGCCTATAACAACGATTATCGATCTAACATCGGTATGGCACCGTTTGAGGCCTTGTATGGCGACCTTGTAGGTCTCCGGTTTGTTGGGCGAGGTGGGTGATACACCCTTGTTGGGTCGGAGTTGGTTAGGAGACAGCGGAGAAAGTTGAGCTTATCCGTAGGAGGCTTATTCTGACCAGTCGTCAGAAATCTTATGCTGACCGTGGAGGAGACCGTTGGTGTTTGAGATAGGTGATCATGTCTTTTTGAAGATATCACCTAGGCGGGGATTGATGAGGTTTGGGAAGAGAGGAAAGTTATCCCCTCGGTTTATTGGTCCTTTTGAGATTCTTGAGAGGATTGGCGAGGTTGCTTACCGTTTAGCTTTGCCGCCACAATTGTCCGGAGTTCATGACGTGTTTCATGTGAGTATGCTTCGGAAGTATGAGCGGATCCATCACGTGTTGGATTGGACCGATTTAGAGGTAGATGAGGATGCCTCGTATGAGGAGAGACGGTTGGTCTTGGATAGGCGGGATCAAGTCTGCGTGGCAAGACCATTCCTTTAGTTAAGGTTTTGTGGAAGCATCACGGTGGAGGAAGCCACTTGGGAGCGTGAGTTGGAAGTCATGAAATATCCGGACTTGTTTGTTGATTTGTAGTCATGTAATGAGAACTTGTAATTTTGTTAAACTTTAAGAACATTGTATGTGTCTTAAGTTGTAAAACATAGTATATGTTTTGATTTAAGGAAGTAGTGAAAAACTTGCCTTAATGTGAGAATTGGTTATAATATTGCATGTGTTGGCTATATTATAGAACTGGAGATGTATCATGAAATTTTGTTATGATATGATTTGTGAAACCATGTATATTGAGAATGGTTGGAAAGTGGAACAAGAAATGCATGTTATAGATGCACTTGAAATATTTATATATGTGAAATGCCTCTTTAAATGAAATGGGTGACCGGTGATAGGTCAAATTGTTGAATGTTATAGTGTAACATTGTTTAGAATGGAGAAAAAGGCTTGCTTTTGAAAAACTTGTTTTTAATTTTGGGGACGAAATTCTTTAAGGGGGGGAGGTTATAGCAATCCCGGGTTTACCCCTTGTTGTATAGTGATCCGGACATGTGTCCGTGGATGTTGGTAGTGGATTGTTGTCTTGTTTACGTCCTTTCATATATTGTATTTGAGTTATAGGATGTGTTGGGCAGGTTTGTTTCAGGTTGGTTGTGTTTGGGAACCAAGGGTTGCTACCCAGAATTTTTGTCCTTCGCTCGAGCGAGGAGTTGGTCGCTCGAGCGAGCTTCGAGTTTAATGTCAGTGGGTCGAGCGAGTGGCCCTTTCGGCGGCAGCGGCTACGTCTGTCTTGGACTGAACACCATGATTTACGCTCGGCGAGCTTTTCTTCGCTCAGCGTCTGGTTCGATCTTCGCTCGGCGGCGGTTTATCGCTTCGGCGTCGTCTAGATGCGAACTGAAGAATTGAGCTCTGGCTCGGCGAGCTTTTCTTCGCTCGGCGAGCTTGGGTTGTTGGCTCGGCGAGACCTTCTTAGCTCGAGCTAAGGTTTTTCAATGCAGTCGCTCGGCGACCAAGTCTTCCTTCGGCGAAACTGTTTATATCGTCTGCGGCGAAGTTTTAAGTTAGATTTTTTATAACTTTTTGTCCAAATCTTCAAGATCTGAGAGCTTCTCTCTCTAACTTTACACTCTCTCTAAGGTTTGATCTATCTAGGATAATTTCCTTCCCATCTTGCTTTGTTAAAAAGGTAGAGGTTGTCGAGGGCTTCGATTTAATCTGAAAAAGTCGGTGTTTGGAGCACTTTGATTCTTGGGTTTTCATCTCCTTTTGGGCTTAAACTTTGAGGTAGGGATATCCTACTCCTCTTTATGGATTCTGTCTTTGAATTTTGACATTTTGATATGTTGGGGATAGTTGTGTAATTTTGGGAAAGTTTGGGGCTTTTATGCAATTTTATAAAAGTTTTGGGTTTTGTTTTAAATAAACCAATATGTATGGTTGGTACATAGAAATGAGATTAATGTGGAATCATTGATGAAAATGGAACCTTAGGGGTTGAATGTTAATTATGGAAAATGCTATAATTATATTGTTTAATTAATTGTGATAATTAATTGTGGAATTGAGATGTTGATTATATATCCATTGTGCATTTATTTTCTGTTTAGAAATATCTGCTTTGGGCTATCGGTTGAGGATAGTCTTGATTGTTGTTGACAATGCATGATGATTAGGTAAATTAAAACCAATCATTGAAATGTGTCATTGAGTATGACAGTTGAAGAATACATTAACTTTATGTATTGATTTATGATGTGTATAATTGTTGTTTATATGCATTGTGTTGTGTTGGAGAAGATAGGGGATGTACTCCACGGTTTAGGGGAAGATAGGGGATGTACCTCTAAACCGGATGTTGTTTGGGAGAAGATAGGGGATGGACTCCGTAGATAGAGCTCGTATGCTTGTCTTGGGAATGTGATATAGCTAGTATGCATATCTGTGGAAGTAATGAAGTTGTAAGTGGTTAATATGAGTTCTTGTCTCATATGAGTTGTGTGGCAGTTACGAGCCATGAGTTATAAATTGAGAATTTAATGAAAATGGAGAGCGAATTGAATATAGACTTGAAAGTCTTGGAATTGTAATGTGTTATGAAAGAGTGTAAAAGTGTTGACCATCTATCAACTGTTAATCTTTTAGTCATTATTCATAAGCTGGTTTAGTATATTTCTCTTTGTGTGGCTCACCCTATATGGGGACATCATTTTTCAGTCTGCAAAGATGCCACCTCCAAGGACATAGCTTGGGAGGCTAGGGTCGGGGCAGATTTTTGTTGTCTTTCTTTTGATGTATTACATATAAATTCAAGCCAAGGGCTTAATGTGTAAATGAGTTAGTACTCTACTTTTTGTAACCAAGTGTTAACTTGGAAAGCTGTAAGCCTTTAGGGCATTTGCTTTTGTTGTTAACATGTAATACTTTTGTAAGCAAACTCTGCTAATGGAAGAATATGGATCTTTTATATATTAATGCATGTCTCTATTGTTGGGTTTTATGTTGTTATTTTGAGGGCGTTACATGAATAGAATAGGAAATTGAATAAAATGGAAGTTCATTCAAGAAACAGCTATACCCTAACGATCTATTCGGAAATTAAATAAAAAAGAAAGTTGAATAAAAATAAAAATAAAAATGGAACTTGCATAAAAATGGAAGTTGAATAAATATAAAAAAAGAAATCGAATAAAAATGGAAGTTCATTCTAGAAACCACTAGACCTTAACGATCTATTTGAAAACTAAACAAAAAAGGAAGTTGAATAGAAAAGAAATTGAATAAAATGGAAGCTGAATAAAAATAAAAGTTGAGTAGAAAAGGAAGTTAAAAAAAAATGAAGTCGAAGAAAAATAAAAATGGAAGTTGCATAAAATTAAAAATGGAAGTTCATTCAAGAAACCACTACACCTTAACGATCTATTTGAAAATTAAATAAAAATGGAAGTTGAACAGAAAAGAAGTTGAATAAAAATGGAAGATGAATAAAAACAAAAGTTGAATAGAAAAGGGAGTTAAATAAAAAATGAATTCGATTAAAAATAAAATTGGAAGTTGCATAAAATTAAAAATGGAATTTCATTCAAAAAACCACTATACCGTAACGATTTATTTGGAAATTAAGTAAAAAATGAAGTCGAATAGAAAAGATTAAAAATTGAAGTTCATTCAGGCGACCACTATGCCTTAACGATCTATTTGGAAATTAAATAAAAAATGAAGTTGAATAGAATAGGAAATTGAATAAAAATGGAAGTTCAGTCAAGAAACCGCTATACCCTAACGATCTATTCGGAAATTAAATAAAAAAGGAAGTTGAATAAAAATAAAAATAAAAATGGAACTTGCATAAAAACGGAAGTTGAATGAAAATAAAAAAAGAAATCAAATAAAAATGGAAGTTCATTCCAGAAACCACTAGACCTTAACGATCTATTTGAAAATTAAACAAAAAAGGAAGTTGAATAGAAAAGAAATTGAATAAAAATGGAAGATGAATAAAAATAAAAGTTGAGTAGAAAAGGAAGTTAAATTAAAAATGAAGTCGAAGAAAAATAGAAATGGAAGTTGCATAAAATTAAAAATGGAAGTTCATTCAAAAAACCACTACACCTTAACGATCTATTTGAAAATTAAATAAAAAAGGAAGCTGAACAGAAAAGAAGTTGAATAAAAATGGAAGATGAATAAAAACAAAAGTTGAATAGAAAAGGGAGTTAAATAAAAAATGAAGTCGAATAAAAATAAAAATGGAAGTTGTATAAAATTAAAAATGGAAATTCATTCAAGAAACCCCTATACCGTAACGATTTATTTGGAAATTAAGTAAAAAATGAAGTCGAATAGAAAAGATTAAAAATTGAAGTTCATTCAGGAGACCACTATGCCTTAACGATCTATGTGAAATTAAATAAAAAATGAAGTTGAATAGAATAGGAAATTGAATAAAAATGGAAGTTCATTCAAGAAACCGCTATACCCTAACGATTTATTCGGAAATTAAATAAAAAAGAAAGTTGAATAAAATGGATATTGAATAAAAATAAAAATAAAAATGGAACTTGCATAAAAACGGAACTTGAATAAAAATAAAAAAGGAAATTGAATAAAAATGGAAGTTCATTCAAGAAACTACTATACTTTAACGATCTATTTGAAAATTAAACAGAAAAGGAAGTTGAATAGAAAAGAAGTTGAATAAAAATGGAAGTTGAATAAAAATAAAAGTTGATTAGAAAAGGAAGTTAAATAAAAAATGAAGTCGACTAAAAACAAAAATGGAAGTTGCATAAAATTAAAAATGGAAGTTCATTCAAAAACCACTATACCATAGCTATTTTTACGGAAATTAAGTAAAAAATGAAGTCGAATAGAAAAGATTAAAAATTGAAGTTCATTCATGAGACCAGTATACCTTAACGATCTATTTGGAAATTAAATAAAAAATGAAGTTGAATAGAATAGGAAATTGAATAAAAATGGAAGTTCATTCAAGAAACCACTATACCCTACCGATCGATTTTGAAATTAAATTAAAAAGAAAGTTGAATAAAAATGGATATTGAATAAAAATAAAAATAAAAATGGAACTGGCATAAAAACGGAAGTTGAATAAAAATAAAAAAGGAAATTGAATGAAAATTGAAGTTCATTCAAGAAACTACTATACCTTAACGATCTATTTGAAAATTAAAGAAAAAAGGAAGTTGAACAGAAAAGAAGTTGAATAAAA
The DNA here is from genome assembly GCA_025200525.1 of Camellia lanceoleosa. Lineage (NCBI taxonomy): Eukaryota > Viridiplantae > Streptophyta > Magnoliopsida > Ericales > Theaceae > Camellia > Camellia lanceoleosa. The sequence continues at coordinate 905,774 of JANUSC010000057.1, forward strand.
ATTGAAGATGAATAAAAAAAAAGTTGGATAGAACAGGAAGTTAAATAAAAAATGAAGTCGAATAAAAATAAAAGTGGATGTTGCATAAAATTAAAAATGGAAGTTCATTCAAGAAACAACTATGCCATAATGATTCATTTGGAAATTAAGTAAAAAATGAAGTCGAATAGAAAAGATTAAAAATTGAAGTTCATTCAAGAGACCACTATACCTTAACGATCTATTTGGAAATTAAATAAAAAATGAAGTTGAAAAGAATAGGAAATTGAATAAAAATGGAAGTTCATTCAAGAAACCACTATACCCTAACGATCTATTTGGAAATTTAATAAAAAAGAAAGTTGAATAAAAATGGATGTTGAATAAAAATAAAAATAAAAATGGAAATTGAATAAAAATGGAAGTTCTTTCAAGAAACCACTATAGCTTAACGATCTATTTGAAAATTAAACGAAAAAGGAAGTTGAACAGAAAAGAAGTTGAATAAAAATGGAAGATGAATAAAAACAAAAGTTGAATAGAAAAGGAAGTTAAATAAAAAATGAAGTCGAATAAAAATGAAAATGAAAGTTGCATAAAATTAGAAATAGAATTTCATTCAAGAAACCACAATACTCTAACGATTTATTTGGAAATTAAGTAAAAAATGAAGTCGAATAGAAAAGATTAAAAATTGAAGTTCATTCAAGAGAACACTATACCTTAACGATCTATTTGGAAATTAAATGAAAAATGAAGTTGAATAGAATAAAAAATTGAATAAAAATGGAAATTCATTCAAGAAACCACTATACCCTAACGATCTATTAGAAAATTAAATAAAAAAGAAAGTTGAATAAAAATGGAACTTGCATAAAAACGGAAGTTGAATAAAAATAAAAAAGGAAATTGACTAAAAATAGAAGTTCATTCAAGAAACCTATAGCGATCCCGGGTTTACCCCTTATTGTACAGTGATCCGGACATGTGTCCGTGGATGTTAATAGTTGAGCATTGTCTTGTTTACATCCTTTTCTACATTGTATTTGAGTTATAGGATGTGTTGGGCAGGTTTGTTTCAGGTTGGTTGTGTTTGGGAACCAAGGGTTCTTGCCGAATTTTGTCCTTCGCTCGGCGAGAGTTGGTCACTCGGCGGCGTTGAGTTGTGTCCGTGGGTCGAGCCAGGGTGGCTGCGCTCGAGCGAGAGATTGCTTCTGGTGCTGGACCTGAACACCATGATTATTGGCTCGAGCGAGCTGTCCTTCGCCGCTCAGCGATCTGGTTAGTCTTCGCTCGAAGCGGTTTGTCGCTCGGCGTCGTCTAGTTGCAAACTGAAGGTCGAGCTCCTAGCTCGGCGAGCTTTTTCGCTCGGCGAGCCGGGTTGTTGGCTCAAGCGAGACCTTCTTGGCTCGAGCTTGGGTTTTCTGTGTCTGGTTGCTCGAGCGACCGATCCTCCTTCGCGAGCCTATTTATATCGATTCGCATGACGATCTAAACTTCACTTTTTTAAAACTTTTATATCTTCAAACCCTAAATCTGAGAGCCTCTCTCTCTAGACTTACCTTCTCTCTAAGAAATCACCTCCCTAGAGTGTGAATCTACCCTAAGTGCTTCGTTAAAAAGGTAGAGGGTGACTTGGGCTTCGATCTAATCTGAAAATATTTGGCTTTGGAGCAAGTTGGGTGTTGGGTCTTCATCTCCTTTTGGGCTCAAACTTTGAGGTAGGGATATCCTACTCCTCTTTATGGATTTTGTCTTTGAATTTTAGCATTTTGATGTGTTGGAAGTTGTTGAGTAATTTTGAGAAACTTTGGGCCTTTGTGTAATTTTAAAAAAATGGGGTTTTTATTTATAATGAACCTAGAGGCATGTTTAGTGTTGAAATATGGGATTAATGTTGAAACATTGATGAAAATGGAACCTTAAGGGTTGTGATGTCAAATATGGAAAATGCCCTAATTACATTGATTAATTAATTGATATGATTAATTATAAGGAATGAGGAATTGAAGTGGAAATGTTAATTTAAATATCCATTTTGTGCATTTATTTTCTGTTTAGAAATATCTGCTTTGGGCTATCGGTGGAGGATAGTCTTGATTGTTGTAGACAATGCATGATGATTAGGCAAACTAAAACCAATCATTGAAATGTGTCATTGAGAATGACAGTTGAAGAATACATTAACTGTATGTATTGATTCGTGATGTGTATAACTATTGTTTATATGCATTGTGTTGTGTTGGAGAAGATAGGGGATGTACTCCGCGGTTTAGGGGAAGATATGGGATGTACCTCTAAACCGGATGTTGTTTGGGAGAAGATAGGAGATGGACTCCGTAGATAGAGCTCATATGCTTGTCCAGAAATGTGCTGACAAAGCTCATATGCTTGTCTTGGGAATGTGATATAGCTAGTATGCTCATCTGTGGAAGTAATGAAATTAAAAGTGGTTAATATGAGTCATTGTCTCATATGAGTTGTGAGGCCAGGTTCTGAGTCATGAGTTATGAATTGAGAATTAAACGAAAATGGAGATTAAATTGAACATAGGCTTGAGAGTCTTGGAATTGTAAAGTGTTATGAAAAAGTGTAAAAGTGTTGACCATCTATCAACTGTTAATCTTTTAGTCATTATTCATAACAGGTTTAGTATATTTCTACTGGGCAGTGGCTCACCCTATATGGGAACATCATTTTCAGGTACAGGTAGCGCGCCACCTCCAAGGACATAGCTTGGGAGGCTTGACGCTAACGGACTTTTTGGTCGTCTATTTTCTTTTGATGTATTACATGTAAATTCAAGCCAAGGGCTTAAGGTGTAATTGAGCTAGTGCTCTCTTTTTGTAACCAAGTGTTAACTTGGAAAGCTGTAAGCCCTTAGGGCATTTGCTTTTGTTGTTAACATGTAATACTTTTGTAATGAAACTGTGATAAATAGAAGGATATGGGACTTTTATATATATCAATGCATGTCTATATTGTTGGGTTTTATGTTGTTATTTTGAGGGCGTTACAAAACCACAATACCTTAACGATCTATTTGGAAATTAAACAAAAAATGAAGTTGAATAGAAAAGAAGTTGACTAAAAAAAAGGAAGATGAATAAAAATAAAAGTTGGATAGAACAGGAAGTTAAATAAAAAATGAAGTCGAATAGAAATAAAAGTGGAAGTTGCATAAAATTAAAAATGGAAGTTCATTCAAGAAACCAGTATGCCCTAACGATTTATTTGGAAATTAAGTAAAAAATGAAGTCAAATAGAAAAGATTAAAAATTGAAGTTCATTCCGGAGACCACTACACCTTAACGATCTATTTGGAAATTAATAAAAAATGAAGTTGAGTAGAATAGGAAATCGAATAAAAATGGAAGTTCATTCAAGAAACCACTATACCCTAACGATCTATTTGGAAATTTAATAAAAAAGAAAGTTGAATAAAAATGGATGTTGAATAAAAATAAAAATAAAAGTGGAACTTGCATAAAAATGGAAGTTGAATAAAAATAAAAAAGGAAATTGAATAAAAATGGAAGTTCATTCAAGAAACTACTATACCTTAACGATCTATTTGAAAATTAAACAAAAAATGAAGTTGAATAGAAAAGAAGTTGAATAAAAATGGAGGATAAATAAAAACAAAAGTTGAATAGAAAAGGAAGTTAAATAAAAAATGAAGTCGAATAAAAATAAAAATGGAAGTTGCATAAATATAAAAATGGAAGTTCATTCAAGAAAAAACCACTATACCCTAACGATTTATTTGGAAATTAAGTAAAAAATGAAGGCGAATAAAAAAGATTAAAAATCGAAGTTCATTCAAGAGACCACTATACCTTAACGATCTATATGGAAATTAAATAAAAAATGAAGTTGAATAGAATACGAAATTGAATAAAAATGGAAGTTCATTCAAGAAACCGCTATACCCTAACGATCTATTCGGAAATTAAATAAAAAAGAGAGTTGAATAAAAATGGATGTTGAATAAAAATAAAAATAAAAATGGAACTTGTATAAAAACGGAAGTTGAAGAAAAATAATAAAGGAAATTGAATAAAAATGGAAGTTCATTCAAGAAACCACTATACGTTAACGATCTATTTGAAAATTAAACAAAAAAGGAAGTTGAGTAGAAAAGAAGATGAATAAAAATGGTAGATGAATAAAAATAAAACTTGAATAGAAAAGAAAGTTAAATAAAAAATGAAGTCGAATAAAAATAAAAATTGAAGTTGCATAAAATTAAAAATTGTAGTTCATTCAAAAACCACTATACCCTAACTATTTATTTGGAAATTAAGTAAAAAATGAAGTCGAATAGAAAAGATTAAAAATTGAAGTTTATTCAAGAGACCAGTATACCTTAATGATCTATTTGGAAATTAAATAAAAAATGAAGTTGAATAGAATAGGAAATTGAATAAAAATGGAAGTTCATTCAAGAAACCACTATACAATAACGATCTATTTGGAAATTAAATAAAAAACAATGTTGAATAAAAATGGATATTGAACAAAAATAAAAATAAAAATGGAACTTGCGTAAAAACGGAAGTTGAATAAAAATAAAAAAGGAAATTAAATAAAAATAGAAGTTCATTTAAGAAACCACTATACCTTAACGATCTATTTGAAAATTAAACAAAAAAGGAAGTTGAATAAAAAAGAAGTTGAATCAAATTGGAAGATGAACAAAAATAAAAGTTGGATAGAACAGGAAGTTAAATAAAAAATGAAGTCGAATAAAAATAAAAGTGGAAGTTGCAAAAAATTAAAAATGGAAATTCATTCAAGAAACAACTATGCCCTAACGATTTATTTGGAAATTAAGGAAAAAATGAAGTCGAATAGAAAAGATTAAAAATTGAAGTTCATTCAGGAGACCACTATACCTTAACGATCTATTTGGAAATTAAATAAAAAATAAATTTGAATAGAATAGGAAATTGAATAAAAATTGAAGTTCATTCAAGAAACCGCTATACCCTAACGATCTATTCAGAAATTAAATAAAAAAGAAAGTTGAATAAAAATGGATGTTGAATAAAAATATAAATAAAAATGGAACTTGCATAAAAACGGGAGCTGAGTAAAAATAAAAAAAAAGAAATTGAATAAAAATGGAAGTTCATTCAAGAAACTACTATACCTTAACGATCTATTTGAAAGTTAAGCAAAAAAGGAAGTTGAATAGAAAAGAAGTTCGATAAAAATGGAAGATGAATAAAAATAAAAGTTGAGTAGAAACGGAAGTTAAAAAAAAAATGAAATCGAATAAAAATAAAAATGGAAGTTGCATAAAATTAAAAATGTACGTTCATTCAAGAAACCACTATACCCTAACTATTTATTTGGAAATTAAGTAAAAAATGAAGTCGAATAGAAAAGATTAAAAATTGAAGTTCATTCAAGAGACCAGTATACCTTAACGATCTATTTGAAAATTAAATAAAAAATGAATTTGAATAGAATAGGAAATTGAATAAAAATGGAAGTTCATTCAAGAAACCACTATACCGTAACGATCTATTTGGAAATTTAATAAAAAAGAAAGTTGAATAAAAATGGATGTTGAATAAAAATAAAAACAAAAATGGAACTTGCATAAAAACGGAAGTTGAATAAAAATAAAAAAGGAAATTGAATAAAAATGGAAGTTCATTTAAGAAACCACTATAGCTTAATGATCTATTTGAAAATTAAACAAAAAAGGAAGTTGAACAGAAAAGAAGTTGAATAAAAATGGAGGATAAATAAAAACAAAAGTTGAATAGAAAAGGAACATAAATAAAAAATTAAGTCGAATAAAAATAAAAATGGAAGTTGCATAAAATGAAAAATGGAAGTTCATTCAAGAAACCACTATACCCTAACGATTTATTTGGAAATTAAGTAAAAAATGAAGTCGAATAGAAAAGATTAAAAATCGAAGTTCATTCAAGAGACCACTGTACCTTAACTATCTATATGGAAATTAAATAAAAAATGAAGTTGAATAGAATAGGAAATTGAATAAAAATGGAAGTTCATTCAAGAAACCGCTATACCCTAACGATCTATTCGGAAATTAAATAAAAAAGAAAGTAGAATAACAATGGATGTTAAATAAAAATAAAAATAAAAATGGAACTTGTATAAAAACGGAAGTTGAATAAAAATAAAAAACGAAATTGAATAAAAATGGAAGTTCATTCAAGAAACCACTATACGTTAACGATCTCTTTGAAAATTAAACAAAAAAGGAAGTTGAATAGAAAAGAAGTTGAATAAAAATAGAAGATGAATAAAAATAAAAGTTGAGTAGAAAAGGAAGTTAAATAAAAAATGAAGTCGAATAAAAATAAAAATGGAAGTTGCATAAAATTAAAAATGGAAGTTCATTCAAGAAACTACTATACCTTAACAATCTATTTGCAAATTAAATAAAAAAAGGAAGTGGAACAGAAAAGAAGTTGAATAAAAATGGAAGATGAATAAAAACAACAGTTGAATAGAAAAGGAAGTTAAATAAAAAATGAAGTCGAATAAAAATAAAAATAGAAGTTGCAAAAAATTAAAAATGAAAGTTCATTCAAGAAACCACTATACCCTAACGATTATTTGGAAATTAAGAAAAAAATGAAGTCGAATAGAAAAGATTAAAAATTCAAGTTCATTCAGGAGACCACTATACCTTAACGATCTATTTGGAAATTAAATAAAAAATGAAATTGAATAGAATAGAAAATTGAATAAAAATGGAAGTTCATTCATGAAACCGCTATACCCTAACGATCTATTTGGAAATTAAATAAAAAAGAAAGTTGAATAAAAATGGTTGTTGAATAAAAATAAAAACAAACATGGAACTTGCATAAAAACGGAAGTGGAATAAAAATAAAAAATGAAATTGAATAAAAATAGAAGTTCATTCAAGAAAACACTATACCTTAACGATCTATTTGAAAATTATACAAAAAAGGAAGTTGTATAGAAAAGAAGTTGAATAAAAATGGAAGATGAATAAAAATAAAAGTTGAATAGAACAGGAAGTTAAATAAAAAATGAAGTCGAAGAAAAATAAAACTGGAAGTTGCGTAAAATTTAAAATGGAAGTTCATTCAAGAAACCACTATGCCCCAATGATTCATTCGAAAATTAAGTAAAAAATGAAGTCGAATAGAAAAGATTAAAAATTGAAGTTCATTCAAGAGGCCACTATTCCTTAACGATCTTTTTTGAAATTAAATAAAAAATGAAGTTGATTAGAATAGGAAATTGAATAAAAATGGAAGTTCATTCAAGAAACCATTATACCTTAGCGATCTATTTGGAAATTAAATAAAAAAGAAAGTTGAATAAAAATGGATGTTGAATAAAAATAAAAATAAAAATGGAACTTGCATAAAAACGGAAGTTGAATAAAAATAAAAAAGGAAATTGAATAAAAACGGAAGTTCATTCAAGAAATCACAATACCTTAACGATCTATTTGAAAATTAAATAAAACAGGAAGCTGAACAAAAAAGAAGTTGATTAAAAATGGAAGATGAATAAAAACAAAAGTTGAATAGAAAACGAAGTTAAATAAAAAATGAAGTCGAATAAAAATAAAAATGAAAGTTGCATAAAATTAAAAGTTCATTCAAGAAACAACTATGCCCTAATGATTTATTTGAAAATTAAGGAAAAAATGAAGTCGAAAAGAAAAGATTAAAAATTGAAGTTCAATCAGGAGACCACTATATCTTAACAATCTATTTGGAAATTAAATAAAAAATGAATTTGAATAGAATAGGAAATTGAATAAAAATGGAAGTTCATTCAAGAAACCACTATACCGTAACGATCTATTTGGAAATTTAATAAAAAAGAAAGTTGAATAAAAATGGATGTTGAATAATAATAAAAATAAAAATGGAACTTGCATAAAAACGGAAGTTGAATAAAAATAAAAAAGGAAATTGAATAAAAATGGAAGTTCATTTAAGAAACAACTATAGCTTAATGATCTATTTGAAAATTAAACAAAAAAGGAATTTGAACAGAAAAGAAGTTGAATAAAAATGGAGGATAAATAAAAACAAAAGTTGAATAGAAAAGGAACATAAATAAAAAATGAAGTCGAATAAAAATAAAAATGGAAGTTGCATAAAATTAAAGATGGAAGTTCATTCAAGAAACCAATATACCCTAACGATTTATTTGGAAATGAAGTAAAAAATGAAGTCGAATAGAAAAGATTAAAAATCGAAGTTCATTCAAGAGACCACTGTACCTTAACGATCTATATGGAAATTAAATAAAAAATGAAGTTGAATAGAATAGGAAATTGAATAAAAATGGAAGTTCATTCAAGAAACCGCTATACCCTAACGATCTATTCGGAAATTAAATAAAAAAGAAAGTAGAATAACAATGGATGTTAAATAAAAATAAAAATAAAAATGGAACTTGTATAAAAACGGAAGTTGAATAAAAATAAAAAACGAAATTGAATAAAAATGGAAGTTCATTCAAGAAACCACTATACGTTAACGATCTCTTTGAAAATTAAACAAAAAAGGAAGTTGAATAGAAAAGAAGTTGAATAAAAATGGAAGATGAATAAAAATAAAAGTTGAGCAGAAAAGGAAGTTAAATAAAAAACGAAGTCGAATAAAAATAAAAATGGAAGTTGCATAAAATTAAAAATGGAAGTTCATTCAAGAAACTACTATACCTTAACGATCTATTTGAAAATTAAATAAAAAAAGGAAGTGGAACAGAAAAGAAGTTGAATAAAAATGGAAGATGAATAAAAACAACAGTTGAATAGAAAAGGAAGTTAAATAAAAAATGAAGTCGAATAAAAATAAAAATGGAAGTTGCAAAAAATTAAAAATGAAACTTCATTCAAGAAAGCACTATACCCTGAAGATTTATTTGGAAATTAAGAAAAAAATGAAGTCGAATAGAAAAGATTAAAAATTGAAGTTCATTCAGGAGACCACTATACCTTAACGATCTATTTGAAAATTAAATAAAAAATGAAATTGAATAGACTAGGAAATTGAATAAAAGTGGAAGTTCATTCAAGAAACCGCTATACCCTAACGATCTATTCGGAAATTAAATAAAAAAGAAAGTTGAATAAAAATGGTTGTTGAATAAAAATAAAAATAAACATGGAACTTGCATAAAAACGGAAGTTGAATAAAAATAAAAAAGTAAATTGAATAAAAATAGAAGTTCATTCAAGAAACCACTATACCTTAACGATCTATTTGAAAATTAAACAAAAAAGGAAGTTGAATAGAAAAGAAGTTGAATCAAAATGGAAGATGAATGAAAATAAAAGTTGAATAGAACAGGAAGTTAAATAAAAAATGAAGTCGAAGAAAAATAAAACTCGAAGTTGCGTAAAATTAAAAATGAAAGTTCATTCAAGAAACCACTATGCCCTAATGATTCATTTGGAAATTAAGTAAAAAATAAAGTCGAATAGAAAAGATTAAAAATTGAAGTTCATTCAAGAGGCCACTATTCCTTAACGATCTATTTTGAAATTAAATAAAAAATGAAGTTGAATAGAATAGGAAATTGAATAAAAATAGAAGTTCATTCAAGAAACCCCTATACCCAGACGATCTATTTGGAAATTAAATAAAAAAGAAAGTTGAATAAAAATGGAAGTTGAATAAAAATAAAAATAAAAATAGAAATGGAACTTGCATAAAAACGGAAGTTGAATAAAAATAAAAAAGGAAATTGAATAAAAACGGAAGTTCATCCAAGAAATCACTATACCTTAACGATCTATTTGAAAATTAAATAAAACAGGAAGCTGAACTAAAAAGAAGTTGAATAGAAAACGAAGTTAAATAAAAAATGAAGTCGAATAAAAATAAAAATGGAAGTTGCATAAAATTAAAAATGGAAGTTCATTCAAGAAACCACTATCCCGTAACGATTTATTTGGAAATTAAGTAAAAAATGAAGTCGAATAGAAAAGATTGAACATTGAAGTTCATTCAGGAGACCACTATACCTTAACGATCTATTTGGAAATTAAATAAAAATGAAGTTGAAAAGAATAGGAAATTGAATAAAAATGGAAGTTCATTCAAGAAACCGCTATACTGTAACGATCTATTCGGAAATTAAATAAAAAAGAAAGTTGAATAAAAATGGATGTTGAATAAAAATACAAATAAAAAATGGAACTTGCATAAAAACGGAAGTTGAATAAAAATAAAAAAAGAAATCGAATAAAAATGGAAGTTCATTCAACAAACCACTAGACCTTAACGAACTATTTGAAAATTAAACAAAAAAGGAAGTTGAATAGAAAAGAAGTTGAATGAAAATGTAAGATGAATAAAAATAAAAGTTGAGTAGAAAAGGAAGTTAAATAAAAAATGAAGTCGAATAAAAATAAAAATGGAAGTTGCCCAAAATTAAAAATGGAAGCTCATTAAGGAAACCCCTATACCTTAACGATCTATTTGAAAATTAAATAAAAAAGGAAGTTGAACAGAAAAGAAGTTGAATAAAAATGGAAAACAAATAAAAACAAAAGTTGAATAGAAAAGGGAGTTAAATAAAAAATGAAGTCGAATAAAAATAAAAATGGAAGTTGCATAAAATAAAAAATGGAAGTTCTTCAAGAAACCACTATACCTTAACGAACTATTTGAAAATTAAACAAAAAAGGAAGTTGAATAGAAAAGAAGTTGAATGAAAATGGAAGATGAATAAAAATAAAAGTTGAGTAGAAAAGGAAGTTAAATAAAAAATGAAGTCGAATAAAAATAAAAATGGAAGTTGCACAAAATTAAAAATGGAAGTTCATTCAAGAAACCCCTATACTTTAACGATCTATTTGAAAATTAAATAAAAAAGGAAGTTGAACAGAAAAGAAGTTGAATAAAAATGGAAGATGAATAAAAACAAAAGTTGAATAGAAAAGGTAGTTAAATAAAAAATGAACTCGAATAAAAATAAAAATGGAAGTTGCATAAAATTAAAAATGGAAGTTCATTCAAGAAACCACTATACCGTAACGATTTATTTGGAAATTAAGTAAAAAATGAAGTCGAATAGAAAAGATTAAAAATTGAAGTTCATTCTGGAGACCACTATACCTTAACGATCTATTTGGAAATTAAATAAAAAAAGATGTTGAATAGAATAGAAATTGAATAAAAATAGAAGTTCATTCAAGAAACTACTATACCTCAACGATCTATTTGAAAATTAAACAAAAATGGAAGTTGAATAGAAAAGAAGTTGAATAAAAATGGAAGATGAATAAAAATAAAAGTTGAGTAGAAAGGGAAGTTAAATAAAAAATGAAGTCGAATAAAAATAAAAATGGAAGTTTGATAAAATTAAAAATGGAAGTTCATTCAAGAAACCACTATATCCTAACGATTTATTTGGAAATTAAGTAAAAAATGAAGTCGAATAGAAAAGATTAAAAATTGAAGTTCAGTCAAGAGACCTGTATACCTTAACGATTAATTTGGAAATTAAATAAAAAATGAAGTTGAATAGAATAGGAAATTGAATAAAAATGTAAGTTCATTTAAGAAACCACTATCCCTAACAATCTATTCGAAAATTAAATAAAAAAGAAAGTTGAATAAAAATGAATGTTGAATAAAAATAAAAAAATAATTGGAACTTGCAAAAAAACGGAAATTGATAAAAATAAAAAAGGAAATTGATTAAAAATGGAAGTTCATTCAAGAAACCACTATGCCTTAACAATCTATTTGAAAATTAAACAAAAAAGGAAGTTCAATAGAAAATAAGTTCAATAAAAATGGAAGACGAATAAAAATAAAGTTGAATAGAACAGGAAGTTAAATAAAAAATGATGTCAAATAAAAATAAAAGTGGAAGTTGCATAAAATTAAAAATGGAAGTTCATTCAAGAAACCACTATGCCCTGACGATTTATTTGGAAATTAAGAAAAAAATGAAGTCGAATAGAAAAGATTAAAAATTGAAGTTCATTCAGGAGACCACTATACCTTAACGATCTATTTGGAAATTAAATAAAAAAATGAAGTTGAATGGAATAGGAAATTGAATAAAAATGGAAGTTCATTCAAGAAACCACTATACCCTAACGATCTATTTGGAAATTTAATAAAAGAGAAAGTTGAATAAAAATGGATGTTGAATAAAAATAAAAATAAAAATTGAACTCGTATAAAAACAGATGTTGAATAAAAATAAAAATGGAAGTTCATTCGAGAAACCACTATACCTCAACTATCTATTTGAAAATTAAACAAAAAAGGAAGTTGAATAAAAATGGAAGATGAATAAAAGTAAAAGTTGAGTAGAAAAGGAAGTTAAATAAAAAATGAAGTCGAATAAAAATAAAAATGGAAGTTGTATAAAATTAAAAATGGAAGTTCATTCAAGAAACCACTATACCTTAACGATCTATTTGAAAATTAAATAAAAAAGAAAGTTGAACAGAAAAGAAGTTGAATAAAAATGGAAGATGAATAAAAACAAAAGTTGAATAGAAAAGGAAGTTAAATAAAAAATAAAGTTGAATAAAAATAAAAAAGGAAGTTGCATAAAATTAAAAATGAAAGTCCATTCAAGAAAGCACTATACCCTGAAGAATTATTTGGAAATTAAGTAAAAAATGAAGTCGAATAGAAAAGATTAAAAATTGAAGTTCATTCAGGAGACCACTGTACCTTAACGATCTATTTGGAAATTAAATAAAAAATGAAGTTGAATAGAATAAGAAATTGAATAAAAATGGAAGTTCATTCAACAAACCGCTATACCATAACGATCTATTCGGAAATTAAATAAAAAAGAATGTTGAATAAAAATGGATGCTGAATAAAAATAAAAATAAAAATAAAAATGGAACTTGCATAAAAACGGAAGTTGAATAAAAATAAAAAAGGAAATTGAATAAAAATGGAAGTTAATTCAAGAAACCACTATATCTTAACGATATATTTGAAAATTAATCGAAAAAGGAAGTTGAATAGAAAAGATGGTGATTAAAAATGGAAGATGAATAAAAATAAAAGTTGAATAGAAAACGAAGTTAAATAAAAAATGAAGTCGAATAAAAATAAAAATGAAAGTTGCATAAAATTAAAAATGGAAGTTCATTCAAGAAACCACAATACTCTGACGATTTATTTGGAAATTAAGTAAAAAATGAAGTCGAATAGAAAAGATTAAAAATTGAAGTTCATTCAAGAGACCACTATACCTTAACGATCTATTTGGAAATTTAATAAAAAAATGAAATTGAATAGAGTAGGAAATTGAATAAAAATGGAAGTTTATTCAAGAAACCACTATACCCTAACGATCTATTTGGAAATTAAATAAAAAAGAAAGTTGAATAAAAATGGATGTTGAATAAAAATAAAAATAAAAATGGAACTTGCATAAAAACGGAAGTTGAATAAAAATAAAAAAGGAAATTGAATAAAAATGGAAGTTCATTTAAGAAACCACTATATCTTAACGATCTATTTGAAAATTAAACAAAAAAGGAAGTTGAATAGGAAAGATGGTGAATAAAAATGGAAGATGAATAAAAATAAAAGTTGAATAGAAAACAAAGTTAAATAAAAAACGAAGTTGTAGCACGCCCGCGAGGGACCTCGGCTACAGTTCGGACTCGATTTGTGTCGGTTCTAAATCTTGAACCAAAGAGTCCAAATCCGGCAAATCGTTTGAGAAAACAGATTTTTGAAAAGTAGTACCAAACATGGACTGCTTTGCCAGATTACAGAGTCGCCACCTAAATATTTTAAAATGGGAAATTTAGGAAACCCTGACTCGGTGCCGAAGGCCACGTGTCCGTCATCACCAAAGTGGTCTTGGCTCGGGAGCTTGGGTACGATCGGGGAAGGTCAGCTATGAGCACCCCCTTTCGCCCGGTCTGAAGACCGGCCTCTACTAACCGTGATATCCGTTTTTGAAAACATTACATGCTCTTGTTCCAATTATTAGCCTAAAATTACTATGTTATGCGCACAGCAAACAAGTATAGACTAGATTGCCTAATTTGGAAATAAACATTGCATATCCGTTCGTTTTGAAAACAGTTTGAAATTGCTACTCGCAAGTAGGCTAAAATACGGATTTCAACGAGTTATTCCAACTCAAGCAATCCAACCTCCACCCACAGGCATTCAAACAGTTTATCTCACATAAGCACTTAGCCGCATGGTAAGCATACTGTCATGACAACATTCACACGCATGTGGTATGCTAAAGCGTAAAATACTTACATCGTACTCCGTGCCAAAACAAGAAACTAGTTAGCAAACATGCATGACCTAGTTCATGTTAGAGTGGCTAATGCAGCACAGGCAAGGATGCAATCTAGAGTAGGCTCGGCTAACCCTAAACATGGCATATGGAATGCTACAAATAACACGTATTCAATTTAGAATTGAAATACAATGCAGTTTGTATGATGTACCGAGCCCGATGCATGTCAACAAATGCGTGGATGCACACATGCATTGCATAAGGTATGCTAATTAAATATGCCCTAATCTACCATCATAAGCAGGTAAATAAAAGGGAGAAAGAAGTGGGGGTTGGAAGACATGCACACACACCCACACTTATTACACATTCGCCCTCGCTCGGAGGGACCAAAATAATAATACAGTCCCAAAATAAATGAATAAATATTACAAATTCTAATTACTGAATAAATAAATGTGAAACAAAGGGGCCACTACCGCCTCGGATGCGCTGAATGATGCATGCTCGATGTTCGCCTTGCAAAAAACCTGCATCGCCACTATCTGGTTCTATTTTCACCGCCTGCCTCCAAAATTCCCAAAGTTTTAGAATACCTCCCAAATGATCTGAAATACCCCACCGGGGGAAGAGCTCATCGGTCGCTTGGATTGGCCATCGGTCGCCAGGTGGTTATCGGCACAAACAAAGTGCCGATCGGCACATTATACTGCCGGTCGGCAGAAAGTTCCTGCAGAGGACAGTTTGACAAAGAAAGAAGAAAAGCAAAGGCAAGGCATGGATTTTCAAGCAATGTTTGCACCAACCATACTCCTTATCATGTTTTTTGACTCAAAAGTGCGCCCTTGGTTCTTGGACCACCAATCACGATTTTCATGCATGATGGCCCAAAGAACCAATTTGTGCATTTTTATGTCAAATGCAATGCAAACCAAATAAGCACATAAAGGGCCCAACCTCTATCACTTGATTTCAAGAGGCAAAGCATGCATGTTCAATGTAACCTAAACATGTTAGCTAGTATGCAACATGGCATGCAATGTGCAAATGCTAGTATGCAAACAACCATACAAGGCAAGGATGCAAACTAAGCAAAAGGGATGGACTTAAACATGACTTGGGCAACCCTAAGTAGGCCCAAAACAGTGGCCATAATGCTAAGTATGAGGGCTAAGCACACATGCAAAGGTACCAACACTTAGGCATAATGAAGCAAACTTTAAGCACACTTAAAGGAAGCTAAACATGAACAACTAGCATGCATTATAAGGCTCTAAAATCATGTTATGAAAGGTGCCAAACCACGTAAACAAGACAAGTAGTGCATGCTACACACTCACACACCTAAGGCTAGCAAGCCAAAATGCAAGGTGACTATATAAGGCATGTCATGGATGGCCTAAAAAACTAGAAACAGATCTTATACATGGAAAAACAAGCACATTTCCAGTTTACGGCCATCCACAAAAACAAAAGCAAGATAGGCTAACAAAGCATGCAAACTTACGGTAAATAGAAGAGATTACAAAGCAAGTGCATGATAGAGTTACCAAACATGGTTGAGCCCTTCTTCAATGTTGAATAAGGGCTCAAAATGAGCCTACTTGCAGTTTATTCCATGCTCAAAAACAGATTATACACCAACCAAATATACTATGTAAGAATCATGGTATATAAGGGGGTAAAGAGATAGGTGCTAGATGGAATCACCAAACAGCAAGGGGTCCTCAATCAAACATGAAGAGGACCCCAAAATAAGACTATTTGAAGTTTAGGTCGGAGCCCAAAAGTGCTTGCAAGCAAGGCTTAGATATGAAGCAAGAAAAGGCTAGAAAGGGGAAGATGAAGACTTACCCTTGAAGACCAGCAAACCAGCACCTCTTGGACCAAGTTTAGGTGCTCCCAAGCTCTGAAGAACAGCCCCAAGTCGCTGGAATGGATGTTGGAGGTGTTGTGCTATAGGTTGGTGAAGGAATGGCCCAAGAACTATAGAGTTTGGAGGTTGGATGAGAGAGATCTATGGTTGTAGATATATATGTTAGATATATATATATATTCTCTGGTTTTTTGCTTAGAAATTTCCAACCCTAGACCAAGGAGAAGAGAGCTCTCTTTTATAGGCAATGTAAAGCCAAGACTTAGAGGCTAAGTCATCCAAAAAGGGGTCAAGGGGGGGGCCAAAGCTTGTAAGGGAAGCTTGGACAGCTGGTAAGGCTTCTTGAGGAAGCCAAGACAAAGGGTCAAGGCTTCCTCAAGAAGCCATGAGCAAAGGGTGCACCAAATGGGGTTCAAAAGTGCAAAAAGGATGCAAAATAGGCATATGTATGCACGTGGGTCGAGTTCTGTGCATCCCAGCTGGCACAGCTGGCATGCACCAAGCTTGGGGCGTGCAAAGGGTTCAAACCGGCCAGAAGATTCGATCATTGTCCAAAATAAAGTGCCGGTCGGCACTCTTTTTTGCCGGTCGGCTAAATAGAGTGCCGATGGATGATTCCTTGGTCAAAACATGGCCGGTTGGTATGCAAATCGAAGCCCCGGAAGTTAGCTTTCCAATGGCGCAAACCTTGCATCAAAATTCCTCCTATGCAAAACGTTATGCCCTTTTCCGTGAAGTCGCGCAGACTCGATCCAACCGGGATGATCCCCTGCTTCAACCCATCATATCTCCTCCACCCGGACTTGGCTTTGGGAGATTCTTGAGTACAAAGTGAAGCCCCGGAAGTCTTCTTTCCAACGATGGAGGCCTCATAGCTAAATTCCAAGTGTGCAATTGAATAAGCCTGATTCGGCGAGGGCCGCTCGACTTTCTTCTACTCGGATTCATGGCGAACTTCCTCTCCAACCTATTTTCTCCCCTCCTCTCCTCTTTTCTTCAACTCCAAACCCTTAAACAAAGTGTTTGGGAAGATTTGCCTCTCTTCTTGCCGAAGAAACTGAACCTGTTCTCGACATCTCTCAACACCGAGCAAACCATCAAGAATGCCCAAGTCTTGAGGGCGGTCAAAATGGGGTGTCTCTGATTTGCCCTCTTGGCGTAACTCGAAAGTCATAACAATGACGGGAGTGAATGTCAAAGCCCAGAGACGACCCATTTTTGACGAGGCCGAAGACTTGGACAAACAAAAATACAAATGAATAAGTGGTTGTGCCCGCAGGCTGCCTACGTATCCCTTTACAAGGAATCAAACCAGCGTAGTTCAGGGGCAGGATGCAAAGTGATGCACAATGCAAGTGCATAACTTATGATCATGCAAAGAGAGCTGTGATGAAGCAATTATGCAAAATAAATGCAACATTTTAAGCGAATGCTATGCCAGCAAGTAGATATGAACCAAACTACATCTCATGCAGGAAGGATGTAAGAGAATTATGCAATTCTCACGAACATGTGCGTTAGATACACAAAAGTGAACGAAGTGTGATAGATACACTAAGTGGACAGACATGTGTGACAGATACACCGAAGTAAAAAGAGAGTGTGATGGATACACTATATGAATAAAGTGTGATTGATGCACTAAGTGAAGCAAAGTGTGACAGATACACTAAGCGAAACAAGTGTGATGGATACACTAAGCAAATATGTGATAGATACACTAAGCGAATGTGTGTGGTGGATATACAAAGGGAGCATGTGATAGATACAAAAAGTGAATGTGTGTGGTAGATACACAAAGGGAGCATGTGATAGATACAAAAAGTGAATGTGTGTGGTAGATACACAAAGTTTAAAGTGTGTGATTGATACAAAAGTGAACGTGTGGTAGATACACAAAGTGAAGCGAGTGTGATGGATACACAAGATGAATGAAGTGAGCAAAGCGTGATGGATACACAAAAGGTGAACACGAAGTGTGATCGATGCACTTAGTGAACAAAAGTATGATTGATATACTAAATGTGAACACGAAGTGTGATAGATGCACTTAGTGAACAAAAGTATGATTGATATACTAAATGTGAACACGAAGTGTGATAGATGCACTTAGTGAACAAGTATGATGGATATATTAAAGGTGAACACGAAGTGTGATAGATGCACTTAGTGAACAGGTATGATGGATATACTGAAGGTGAACACGAAGTGTGATTGATGCACTTAGTGAACAAGTATGATTGATATACTAAAAGTGAACACAAAGTGTGATAGATGCACTTAGTGAACAAATATGATTGATATACTAAAGGTGAACACGAAGTGTGATAGATGCACTCAGTGAACAAGAGTATGATTGATATACTAAAAGTGAACACAAAGTGTGATAGATGCACTCAGTGAACAAGTATGATTGATATACTAAAGGTGAACACGAAGTGTGATAGATGCACTCAGTGAACAGGAGTATGATTGATATACTAAAGGTGAACACAAAGTGTGATAGATGCACTTAGTGAACAAGTATGATTGATATACTAAAAGTGAACACAAAGTGTGATAGATGCACTTAGTGAACAAGTATGATGGATATACTAAAAGTGAACACAAAGTGTGATAGATGCACTTAGTGAACAGGAGTATGATTGATATACTAAAGGTGAACACAAAGTGTGATAGATGCACTTAGTGAACAAGTATGATTGATATACTAAAAGTGAACACAAAGTGTGATAGATGCACTTAGTGAACAAGTATGATTGATATACTAAAAGTGAACACAAAGTGTGATAGATGCACTTAGTGAACAAGTATGATGGATATACTGAATGTGAACACGAAGTGTGATAGATGCACTTAGTGAACAAGTACGATAGATATACTAAAGATAATGAAGTGTGATAGATATACTAAAGTAAATGACGTGTGTGATGGATACACTAAAGTAAATGAAGTGTGTGATGGATACACTAAAGTAAATAAAATGTGTGATGGATACACAAAATGAGAACGTATGTGATAGATACAGAAAGATGAATATGTGCGTGATAGATACACAAAATGAGGATGTGTGTGATAGATACACAAAAGTGAGAATGTGTGTGATAGATACGCAAAATGAATGAAACGTAATTGATGTACTAAGTGAATGAAGTGTGATTGATACACTAAATGAATGAAGTGTGATAGATACAGAAAGATGAGAAGGTGTGTGATAGATACACAAGAGTGAATATGTGCGTGGTAGATACACAAAAATGAGAACGTGTGTAATAGATACACAAAATAAAGAGAGTGTGATTGATACACTAAATAAGCATGTGACAGATACATGAGGCAAACAGAGTGAATAAGGTGTGATAGATACACTAAAGTAAACACGTGATATGAAGAGAAGAATGGTGTGATAGATACACAAAGTGAACGAAGTGTAATTGATACACTAAGGCAAATAAAGTGTGTCAGATACACTGAGTGAATGAAGTGTGATTGATTCACTAAGGGAATGAGGTGCGATTGATACACAAAATGAGAATGTGTGTGTTAGATACACAAAATGAGAATGTGTGTGTTAGATACACAATTCTAGCTTGGTGCAGACTTGATCTTGAGCTTGAGGTAGAGGTACACTCATACTTCGGAGCATTGGCAAGGCTCAAGAGGTACACACGGATGTAGTCTCGTAACTCATCAAGTTGAAACAAACTCAGATACCCGACGTTTTCCTCTTTTGCTTTTATTTTGCAGTCCGGAACCACATAGCTTCAAATAGGTCCTGGTTTTACTGTTCACACTTATCGGGGGTGGGCCCTGCAGTTTTATGAAAGAACGAATCTGTTTTGCACAAATGTGGAGAATGGCACGGCACTCTGAGCACAAGATGATTTGATTTCTTTCTTTTTTTTTTTGAAATTAAGAAATGAATTATTAACCGGGTATTGAGCTTACGACTGAACATAGCGAAAAAGACTCAACAACGGAAAACAATAGGTAAACAACCTAAACATATCTATTGACACTCGAAACGACTCAAAACAAGAATCAAGACAGACAAAACAAAACACAAGACTCAAATGTACACAGGGAGCCTGTTTCACCGGGTATTATTCCCACCCTTTCTTATTTGTGATTCTCACATCACTTGGCGCTCAATCTCTAGTTTTCTGAAAAAGCCATTTTCTCACTTTTTCTCTCAACGCCCATCTCTCTATTCTTTAATCTCTCATTTTTCAATCTCTCCCCTGGGTGGTTGATGGATAGATAAAAAGTTGCGGGCTCTTGCCCCTAGCATTCTGCTAGATTTTGTTCACAACAGTGAGTTTCTCCCACAGAGGGGTTGTGTTACAACTGGGTGTGTAGCAACTCTGCAGCTAACATCGGTTGATGATGCTCTGCTGGGGAGTTCGGACGTGGTTAGATCTGTCCGGATGAGGAAGTGGAACATCTCGCCCCATTCCAATTTATGCTTCGCACATGGCTTGATACCTCGCTTGAGGACGGAGAGCTTTTTTGCTAACTTTAGTTGTGCCCTCTTCCGCGTAGAGTGCCGTTCTTGGCAAGTATGTTGATGATGGGGGAAAGACAGGAAGCCTGACTCAACTGTGCCCCTAGTTCATTATTTTGACCATTTTTTGTTTTAAAACAATTTTGACCAACATGAAAGTTAGATTAACATGCTTATTCGATTTTTGATTTGAAATCATGCAAGTCAGGTTGTAAGCACTGAAAATTTTCCTTTTTTGGGTCCAAGAAAATGGTCCAGTTTTGGAAAAATGGAATGATTTTTGAGAGAATAGTCAACCTCAGTAAAAATTCTCAAAAACTATTTTGCAAACGCCAATGCTCAACAAGCGAGGAACCAACTCTTTGAGATGCACAACCTCGGACCCATAGCAATGGAAAATTGCCCTCGTCTAAAGGACAATCGCATGGCAACGAAAGTTGCCCTTGTTTGAAATGACACCGCAGGCATTGAATGGCAACGGAAAGTTGCCCTTGTCTAAATGGCACCGCAAAGATATTGAAATTAATCCTTCAGAGCGATGATCACAACCGAACTCTCGGATACAGAGAAGGCAAAGATGATCAAAACCATTTCATGGACACAACTGAATTTGAAGTGTTTTAGGGCTGGACTTCAGAATGAAGTTGCCTACGTATCCCAAACATGGGAATCAAGCCTTACGTAGTTCGGGGTTAAAGTACACTCGGGTATTTAACCTCTCCTTTTTATGCTCTAACTTTTGCCAAGGTGCCCAATGCAGGTTTTCGACCTTGCGAGCTATGTTTTTCTTTTCTTTTCTTTCTTTTTTATTTTTTTTTTCTCTTTTTTCTTCTTTGCCTTTTTCTTTTCTTTTCTTTTTTTGCATTCTTCTTTTTTTTCTCTCTTTTTGCATTTTTGTATCTTTGCATTTTTTTATTTTTATTTTTTTTTCTTTTTTCATTCTTTTCTTCGCTCTAACTTTTGCCTGGGTCGCCCTTCCGGGTTTTCGGCCCAGCGAGCCTCTCAAAGGGTAAAAGTGTAACAAGTCCATACCAAATGGTTTTGAGATTGAAGCCCTCTCAGATCCGTGAGAGTGGTCATGTATTGATTTGCAAAAGATCCACCTTTGGCTCTTCGAAAGATCGGATATTTTTGCCCCTAGTTCGAGGGTGCTTCGGTCTAGCTTTGCAAGCTTCTTCTGATGAGATTTGATCTTCTTGATCTGACTTTGGTGCCTCTTGTTCGAGGGCTGCTTCAAATCTGGCCACGCAGGCCTCACATTGTGATTGTCTTTTGAACGTTCTGAATCCAGTTCAAGGTTTGAAAGCAAAGGGGGGTCGAGTCTCGAGGCTGAGAGCGATCCTAGGCTGCACAATCTCAAGAGCGATTCCACACAGTCTTCGCGGACCGCAAAACATTTTTGATAATCTTTAAGAAAGCGACAAATCGCTCGCGCAGAAGATAGTGTGGAACCAGTCTAGATCGAAGCTAGGGTCCTTCTCAGTACTCACACTAACAAGCATGATTCCATTCATTAAAGGCTGAGCACGCCTCTCTTTCTCTCAATTGATCAAATTTTTGCAAATCCCAAGGAATCCCTTCCTCTTCCTTTTCACCACAGTGTAAAAAAAGTTTTGAAAAATTTAGGCCAATGCAATGACTTCAAGGCACAGAAAAGACAGAGTTCTTAGTCAAATTCTTCCATCTCATTTAGAATTTCTGGCACAACTGGCACACGGCAGAAGCAAACACAAGAGTGTGAAAATCACTGCTGTTCCATCCAAAATCTGTTGGCATAACTGACTCCCTGGCAGAAAAAGACTCAAAACAAAATGAAAAGACAGACGCAAAACAAGCAAGTGATCTATGAGGTAACTCCCCCGAAATCACCCGACTCTGACAAAACAGGACTGACTCGATACAACAAGACAGGCCCTTAATCAAAAGGACTGACTCAAGACAAAGAGACAGACTCAAAACAAAACAATAGAACTGGCTCAATACCCAAGTCAGAAAGTACAAAACTAGCATTCGCAAATGCTCAAAGCAGTGCATGCCAAATGCCATATCTGGAGTAAACTGAGTGTTGCCCGCAGGTGGTTCATCCCCTGATCATATCGTATTATCCCCCAAGTTCATTGACCCAGTGACGATAGACCTTACTGAGCTGGTGCGGTGATGATGTTGTTGTCAAACAAATCTTGTACATCATGGCGCATTTAAAGTAGTTATCGGTCTCATGACCGGTTTGTTGATGGTACGCGACAAGATTTAGTTCGGTCATGTTTTGGAGGGAGAGGATCGTAAAGGCCGTTGTTCCAATGGTTTCGATGTCCTTTCCGGATTAAGACCTCTAGAGCCTTTGACAAAGGCATATGAAGTGGGGTGAAAACCCTCTTGACTCGAGGTGGATATTTGGTTTTCAGGAGCTACTTCCGACGCACCGGTGAATGGGGAATCTTTTGTGACGTGGTGTTGGTGACCATGCCCACTTCGTAAGATCTTGCACCGTGATCACCACCGTGGTCGATCCGAATCCGCGGT
Source organism: Camellia lanceoleosa (assembly GCA_025200525.1). NCBI lineage: Eukaryota > Viridiplantae > Streptophyta > Magnoliopsida > Ericales > Theaceae > Camellia > Camellia lanceoleosa. The sequence goes on from JANUSC010000057.1 coordinate 928,900, forward strand.
AAACGCCTCCGGGCCGCTCCTTCCCGGTCAATGAGGCCCTCGCGATAGCATCCTCGATTTGTACCCCAATCTCATGGAGGTCTACAAAGGTGGATAGGGAAGGACAATCATCTTCTGATCACTGGGTTGAGATTGCGCACAATCATCCGTGATCTGGTCCTTGTCGACCGCCCGGTGGTCATCGAAGAAGCTTTGGCTCTCCAACGGGTTACAAAGTCGAGAAACCCTCTTCGGCTCTTGCTCGTCGCCTCAAGATCACGGGTTGTGATCTCGATCCGGTATTGTATGAATATTAGGCGACGAAGGCCTCGGACATCTCCTCCCAACTTCGCTTCAACCGAGTCCTCTAATTTGGCGTACCAGATGGCCGCGATACCGACAGGTCCCGCTAAAGAGGAGAGCTTCAGAATCTTGTCAAGCCCATCGGGCGCAGAACATCCGAAAACAAACTCGTGTGGACCATGGGATCTCCGACCCAAAACGGTCGATGTGAGGCATCTTGAACTGTTCGCAATGTCACAGCCGTGTCCGTATCCATCTTCAATGTCGTGATGGTCTTGACTCCTGATTTCTTGAAACAACTTTTCAAGCTTGCTCAACTTCTTTGTGGGATCCGCCTCGAACTCAAAGGAGAGTCCGTAGGTTGGTGGGTGTTTTTGATAACTGGGGTAAAATTGGGGCGGAGCCGCCCTACCGAATGTCTGACCTTCTGGACATTTGGCGCCTCCCAGTGCCGGAGCTCCCATCGGGGAGGAACTTGTTGTGAAGCACGCACCGCTTTGGTTGCTAGTGCTCGGTGATGAGCTCACCGCCGAGCCATGATTGCGCCTTTGTCGCTTGGAAAATTCCGCCATGACAGCCGTCTTGTTGCATGAGTTTCATAGTTTCCTGCATTTGACGCATCATTGCCTCCATCCCTGATGTATTCTGCTGATCCATCTGACTGACCTGTTCACTGGAGGGTGGATAAGGGCCACCGATCCGTAATCGCCGAATCGGTGATCTCAGGCTCGACTAGCCTTCTAGCCCTCGACACCCTTGAACTGAGTCGCTGACCTGACAAAGTCTATCAGTACAAATCCAATGTACCCAGGAGATAGTGGAGCCTTCTGAAGCTATGGTTCCAAGACTACCTAGCAAAAGGGAAAACAGACAGCATCTCAGCTCAACTTCACCAAAACAGATACGAGCAGCCGAACGATCAGATTCTATTATCGATCATCGTTTCAAATCATCGACCAAATCAACTGATACCCGCAGATATAGCTGATTCTCAAAATATCATCGGTGCCCTCGGGTCGGATACCTGCATCAAGAACTGGTATATGCATTCCCTGGAGAGATACACTCTAAAAGCACATAGCAAGTAAATGAGAGCCAAAACACCCCTATGTTGGGGTAGGGTTTCCCTGTCCTATTTTGTCAGGAGCTAGGGTTTCACTACGCACGCAGCGGTTTCAAACAACCTATATCGGGTAAGTAACCTGTCCTAGTTTGGAATGGTCACTATGGATTCCGACTATGCACTAGGTCGAATGGTCAAAAAGGGTGCCCCGGTAAAACCGGGGTTTGTGTTCCCATACTGGCAGAGCCCGCAACCGGTCAGCCTTATGGTCATGCCTTGACAAGACAAGCCCCCAAAGAAACCGCCAGAATAGCAGATGGCCAACACGGTGTCCTAGGCGCACCAATGCACATGCAATGCAAAGAAACACATAAGTGTAGTCAAAACAGATATCACGAAGTTCGAGTCAAGCTCTCTAAAATCCTCAAAGAAGTCGCCAAAATCAGAGCACGCCGCGAGGGACCTCGCCATTCGGACTCGATTTGTGTCGGTTCTAAATCTTGAACCAAAGAGTCCAAATCCGGCAAATCGTTTGAGAAAACAGATTTTTGAAAAGTAGTACCAAACATGGACTGCTTTGCCAGATTACAGAGTCGCCACCTAAATATTTTAAAATGGGAAATTTAGGAAACTCGACTGGTCGAAGGCCACGTGTCCGCCATCACCAAAGTGGTCTTGGCTCGGGAGCTTGGGTACGATCGGGAAGGTCACTATGAGCACCTTTCGCCTTGCCTCAAGACCGCCTCTACTAACCGTGATATCCGCTTTTGAAAACATTACATGCTCTTGTTCCAATTATTAGCCTAAAATTACTATGTTATGACAAAGAAACAAGTATAGACTAGATTGCCTAATTTGGAAATAAACATTGCATATCCGTTCGCTTTTGAAAAGCTTTGAAATTGCTACTACAAGTAGGCTAAAATACGGATTTCAACGAGTTATTCCAACTCAAGCAATCCAACCTCCACCCACGTATTCATTCAACAGTTTATCTCACATAAGCACTTAGCCGCATGGTAAGCATACCGTCATGACAACATTCACACGCATGTGGTATGCTAAAGCGTAAAATACTTACATCAGACTCGTACAAAACAAGAAACTAGTTAGCAAACATGCATGACCTAGTTCATGTTAGAGTGGCTAATGCAGCACAGGCAAGGATGCAATCTAGAGTAGGCTCGGCTAACCCTAAACATGGCATATGGAATGCTACAAATAACACGTATTCAATTTAGAATTGAAATACAATGTAGTTTGTATGATGTACCGAGCCCGATGCATGTCAACAAATGCGTGGATGCACACATGCATTGCATAAGGTATGCTAATTAAATATGCCCTAATCTACCATCATAAGGTGTAAATAAAAGGGAGAAAGAAGTGGGGTTGGAAGACATGCACACACACACACACACACTTATTACACATTCGCCGCCGAGGGACCAAAATAATAATGATCCCAAAATAAATGAATAAATATTACAAATTCTAATTACTGAATCAATAAGTGTGAAACAAAAGGGGGCCACAGCCCCTCGCCTCGGGATGCGCGGATGCTGCATGCTCGATGTTCGCCTTGCCCGGAAAACCGTGCATCTGCCATCGCTGGTTTTGTTTTCACCGCCTCGCCTCCAAAATTCCCAAAGTTTTAGAATACCTCCCAAATGATCTCAAATACCCCACCTGGGGAAGAGCTCATCGGTCGCTTGATTGGCCATCGGCCGCCAGGTGGTTATCGGCACAAACAAAGTGCCGATCGGCACATTATATCGCCGTCGGCAAAAGTTCTCGCAGAGGATACTTTGACAAGAAAGAAAGAAAAAGCAAAGGTAAGGCATGGATTTTCAAGCAATGTTTGCACCAACCATACTCCTTATCATGTTTTTTGACTCAAAGGGGTACGGCCCTTGGTTCTTGGACCACCAATCACGCATTTTCATGCATGATGGCCCAAAGAACCAATTTGTGCATTTTTATGTCAAATGCAATGCAAACCAAATAAGCACATAAAGGGCCCAACCTCTATCACTTGATTTCAAGAGGCAAAGCATGCATGTTCAATGTAACCTAAACATGTTAGCTAGTATGCAACATGGCATGCAATGTGCAAATGCTAGTATGCAAACAACCATACAAGGCAAGGATGCAAACTAAGCAAAAGGGATGGACTTAAACATGACTTGGGCAACCCTAAGTAGGCCCAAAACAAAGGGCCATAATGCTAAGTATGAGGGCTAAGCACACATGCAAAGGTACCAACACTTAGGCATAATGAAGCAAACTTTAAGCACACTTAAAGGAAGCTAAACATGAACAACTAGCATGCATTATAAGGCTCTAAAATCATGTTATGAAAGGTGCCAAACCAAGTAAACAAGACAAGTAGTGCATGCTACACACTCACACACCTAAGGCTAGCAAGCCAAAATGCAAGGTGACTATATAAGGCATGTCATGGATGGCCTAAAAAACTAGAAACAGATCTTATACATGGAAAAACAAGCACATTTCCAGTTTACGGCCATCCACAAAAACAAAAGCAAGATAGGCTAACAAAGCATGCAAACTTACGGTAAATAGAAGAGATTACAAAGCAAGTGCATGATAGAGTTACCAAACATGGTTGAGCCCTTCTTCAATGTTGAATAAGGGCTCAAAATGAGCCTACTTGCAGTTTATTCCATGCTCAAAAACAGATTATACACCAACCAAATATACTATGTAAGAATCATGGTATATAAGGGGGTAAAGAGATAGGTGCTAGATGGAATCACCAAACAGCAAGGGGTCCTCAATCAAACATGAAGAGGACCCCAAAATAAGACTATTTGAAGTTTAGGTCGGAGCCCAAAAGTGCTTGCAAGCAAGGCTTAGATATGAAGCAAGAAAAGGCTAGAAAGGGGAAGATGAAGACTTACCGTTGAAGACCAAAGAAACCAGCACCTCTTGGACCAAGTTTAGGTGCTCCCAAGCTCTGAAGACCAGCCCCAAGTCGCTGGAATGGATGTTGGAGGTGTTGTGCTATAGGTTGGTGAAGGAATGGCCCAAGAACTATAGAGTTTGGAGGTTGGATGAGAGAGATCTATGGTTGTAGATATATATGTTAGATATATATATATATTCTCTGGTTTTTGCTTAGAAATTTCCAACCCTAGACCAAGGAGAAGAGAGCTCTCTTTATAGGCAATAAAGCCAAGACTTAGAGGCTAAGTCATCCAAAAGGGTCAAGGGGGCCAAAGCTTGTAAGGAAGCTTGGACATACCGGTAAGGCTTCTTGAGGAAGCTAAGACAAAGGGTCAAGGCTTCCTCAAGAAGCCATGAGCAAAGGGTGCACCAAATGGGGTTCAAAAGTGCAAAAGGATGCAAAATAGGCATATGTATGCATCGCAGTCGAGTTCTCAGGCATCCCAGCTGGCACAACCTGGCATGCACCAAGCTTGGGGCGTGCAAAGGGTTCAAACCGGCCAGAAGATTCGATCATTGTCCAAAATAAAGTGCCGGTCGGCACTCTTTTCTGCCGGTCGGCTAAATAGAGTGCCGATGGATGATTCCTTGGTCAAAACATGGCCGGTTGGTATGCAAATCGAAGCCCCGGAAGTTAGCTTTCCAATGGCGCAAACCTTGCATCAAAATTCCTCCTATGCAAAACGTTATGCCCTTTTCCGTGAAGTCGCGCAGACTCGATCCAACCGGGATGATCCCCTGCTTCAACCCATCATATCTCCTCCACCCGGACTTGGCTTTGGGAGATTCTTGAGTACAAAGTGAAGCCCCGGAAGTCTTCTTTCCAACGATGGAGGCCTCATAGCTAAATTCCAAGTGTGCAATTGAATAAGCCTGATTCGGCGAGGGCCGCTCGACTTTCTTCTACTCGGATTCATGGCGAACTTCCTCTCCAACCTATTTTCTCCCCTCCTCTCCTCTTTTCTTCAACTCCAAACCCTTAAACAAAGTGTTTGGGAAGATTTGCCTCTCTTCTTGCCGAAGAAACTGAACCTGTGCCCTGCACATCTCTCAACACCGAGCAAACCATCAGTAATGCCCAAGTCTTGAGGGCGGTCAAAAATGGGGTGTCTACAGTTGCCCCTCTTTGGCAGAACTCGAAACTCATAACAATGACGGGAGTGAATGTCAAAGCCCAGAGACGACCCATTTTTGACGAGGCCGAAGACTTGGACAAACAAAAATACAAATGAATAAGTGGTTGTGCCCGCAGGCTGCCTACGTATCCCTTTACAAGGAATCAAACCAGCGTAGTTCAGGGGCAGGATGCAAAGTGATGCACAATGCAAGTGCATAACTTATGATCATGCAAAGAGAGCTGTGATGAAGCAATTATGCAAAATAAATGCAACATTTTAAGCGAATGCTATGCCAGCAAGTAGATATGAACCAAACTACATCTCATGCAGGAAGGATGTAAGAGAATTATGCAATTCTCACGAACATGTGCGTTAGATACACAAAAGTGAACGAAGTGTGATAGATACACTAAGTGGACGTATGTGTGACAGATACACCGAAGTAAAAAGAGAGTGTGATGGATACACTATATGAATAAAGTGTGATTGATGCACTAAGTGAAGCAAAGTGTGACAGATACACTAAGCGAAACAAGTGTGATGGATACACTAAGCAAATATGTGATAGATACACTAAGCGAATGTGTGTGGTGGATATACAAAGGGAGCATGTGATAGATACAAAAAGTGAATGTGTGTGGTAGATACACAAAGGGAGCATGTGATAGATACAAAAAGTGAATGTGTGTGGTAGATACACAAAGCGAAAGTGTGTGATTGATACAAAAAGTGAACGTGTGTGGTAGATACACAAAGTGAAGCGAGTGTGATGGATACACAAGATGAATGAAGTGAGCAAAGCGTGATGGATACACAAAAGGTGAACACGAAGTGTGATCGATGCACTTAGTGAACAAAAGTATGATTGATATACTAAATGTGAACACGAAGTGTGATAGATGCACTTAGTGAACAAAAGTATGATTGATATACTAAATATGAACACGAAGTGTGATAGATGCACTTAGTGAACAAGTATGATGGATATATTAAAGGTGAACACGAAGTGTGATAGATGCACTTAGTGAACAGGTATGATGGATATACTGAAGGTGAACACGAAGTGTGATTGATGCACTTAGTGAACAAGTATGATTGATATACTAAAAGTGAACACAAAGTGTGATAGATGCACTTAGTGAACAAATATGATTGATATACTAAAGGTGAACACGAAGTGTGATAGATGCACTCAGTGAACAAGAGTATGATTGATATACTAAAAGTGAACACAAAGTGTGATAGATGCACTCAGTGAACAAGTATGATTGATATACTAAAGGTGAACACGAAGTGTGATAGATGCACTCAGTGAACAGGAGTATGATTGATATACTAAAGGTGAACACAAAGTGTGATAGATGCACTTAGTGAACAAGTATGATTGATATACTAAAAGTGAACACAAAGTGTGATAGATGCACTTAGTGAACAAGTATGATGGATATACTAAAAGTGAACACAAAGTGTGATAGATGCACTTAGTGAACAGGAGTATGATTGATATACTAAAGGTGAACACAAAGTGTGATAGATGCACTTAGTGAACAAGTATGATTGATATACTAAAAGTGAACACAAAGTGTGATAGATGCACTTAGTGAACAAGTATGATTGATATACTAAAAGTGAACACAAAGTGTGATAGATGCACTTAGTGAACAAGTATGATTGATATACTAAAAGTGAACACAAAGTGTGATAGATGCACTTAGTGAACAAGTATGATTGATATACTAAAGATAATGAAGTGTGATAGATATACTAAAGTAAATGACATGTGTGATGGATACACTAAAGTAAATGAAGTGTGTGATGGATACACTAAAGTAAATAAAATGTGTGATGGATACACAAAATGAGAACGTATGTGATAGATACAGAAAGATGAATATGTGCGTGATAGATACACAAAATGAGGATATGTGTGATAGATACACAAAAGTGAATGAAACGTAATTGATGTACTAAGTGAATGAAGTGTGATTGATACACTAAATGAATGGAGTGTGATAGATACAGAAAGATGAGAAGGTGTGTGATAGATACACAAGAGTGAATATGTGCGTGGTAGATACACAAAAATGAGAACGTGTGTAATAGATACACAAAATAAAGAGAGTGTGATTGATACACTAAATAAGCATGTGACAGATACATGAGGCAAACAGAGTGAATAAGGTGTGATAGATACACTAAAGTAAACACGTGATATGAAGAGAAGAATGGTGTGATAGATACACAAAGTGAACGAAGTGTAATTGATACACTAAGGCAAATAAAGTGTGTCAGATACACTGAGTGAATGAAGTGTGATTGATTCACTAAGGGAATGAGGTGCGATTGATACACAAAATGAGAATGTGTGTGTTAGATACACAAAATGAGAATGTGTGTGTTAGATACACAATTCTAGCTTGGTGCAGACTTGATCTTGAGCTTGAGGTAGAGGTACACTCATACTTCGGAGCATTGGCAAGGCCTGAAGAGGTACACACGGGATGTAGTCTCAGAACTTACTGAAGTTGAAACAAACTCAGATACCCGACGTTTTCCTCTTTTGCTTTTATTTTGCAGTCCGGAACCACATAGCTTCAAATAGGTCCTGGTTTTACTGTTCACACTTATCGGGGGTGGGCCCTGCAGTTTTATGAAAGAACGAATCTGTTTTGCACAAATGTGGAGAATGGCACGGCACTCTGAGCACAAGATGATTTGATTTCTTTCTTTTTTTTTTTGAAATTAAGAAATGAATTATTAACCGGGTATTGAGCTTACGACTGAACATAGCGAAAAAGACTCAACAACGGAAAACAATAGGTAAACAACCTAAACATATCTATTGACACTTGAAACGACTCAAAACAAGAATCAAGACAGACAAAACAAAACACAAGACTCAAATGTACACAGGGAGCCTGTTTCACCGGGTATTATTCCCACCCTTTCTTATTTGTGATTCTCACATCACTTGGCGCTCAATCTCTAGTTTTCTGAAAAAGCCATTTTCTCACTTTTTCTCTCAACGCACATCTCTCTATTCTTTAATCTCTCATTTTTCAATCTCTCCCCTGGGTGGTTGATGGATAGATAAAAAGTTGCGGGCTCTTGCCCCTAGCATTCTGCTAGATTTTGTTCACAACAGTGAGTTTCTCCCACAGAGGGGTTGTGTTACAACTGGGTGTGTAGCAACTCTGCAGCTAACATCGGTTGATGATGCTCTGCTGGGGAGTTCGGACGTGGTTAGATCTGTCCGGATGAGGAAGTGGAACATCTCGCCCCATTCCAATTTATGCTTCGCACATGGCTTGATACCTCGCTGCTTGGAGGACGGGAGAGCTTTCAGCCCTTTTTGCTAACTTTAGTTGTGCCCTCTTCTGGCAGGTAGAGTGCCTTTCTTGGCAAGTATGTTGATGATGGGGGAAAGACAGGAAGCCTGACTCAACTGTGCCCCTAGTTCATTATTTTGACCATTTTTTGTTTTAAAACAATTTTGACCAACATGAAAGTTAGATTAACATGCTTATTCGATTTTTGATTTGAAATCATGCAAGTCAGGTTGTAAGCACTGAAAATTTTCCTTTTTTGGGTCCAAGAAAATGGTCCAGTTTTGGAAAAATGGAATGATTTTTGAGAGAATAGTCAACCTCAGTAAAAATTCTCAAAAACTATTTTGCAAACGGCCAATGCTCAACAAGCAGGGAACCAACTCTTTGAGATGCACAACCTCGGACCCATAGCAATGGAAAATTGCCCCTGGTCTAAAGGACACTGCATGGCAACGGAAAGTTGCCCCTTGTTTGAAATGACACCGCAGTGCATTGAATGGCAACGGAAAGTTGCCCCTTGTCTAAATGGCACCGCAGCATATTGAAATTAATCCTTCAGAGCGATGATCACAACCGAACTCTCGGATACAGAGAAGGCAAAGATGATCAAAACCATTTCATGGACACAACTGAATTTGAAGTGTTTTAGGGCTGGACTTCAGAATGAAGTTGCCTACGTATCCCAAACATGGGAATCAAGCCTTACGTAGTTCGGGGTTAAGGTACACTCGGGTATTTAACCTCTCCTTTTTATGCTCTAACTTTTGCCAAGGTGCCCAATGCAGGTTTTCGACCTTGCGAGCTATGTTTTTCTTTTCTTTTCTTTCTTTTTTATTTTTTTTTTCTCTTTTTTCTTCTTTGCCTTTTTCTTTTTTTGCATTCTTCTTTTTTTTCTCTCTTTTTGCATTTTTGTATCTTTGCATTTTTTTATTTTTATTTTTTTTTCTTTTTTCATTCTTTTCTTCGCTCTAACTTTTGCCTGGGTCGCCCTTCCGGGTTTTCGGCCCAGCGAGCCTCTCAAAGGGTAAAAGTGTAACAAGTCCATACCAAATGGTTTTGAGATTGAAGCCCTCTGTATCCAGGAGAGTGGCTGTTGTATTGATTTGCAAAAAGATCCACCTTTGGCTCTTCGAGCGCATCGGATATTTTTGCCCCTAGTTCGAGGGGTGCTTCTGGTCTAGCTTTGCAAGCTTCTTCTGATGAGATTTGATCTTCTTGATCTGACTTTGGTGCCTCTTGTTCGAGGGCTGCTTCAAATCTGGCCACACAGGCCTCACATTGTGATTGTCTTTTGAACGTTCTGAATCCAGTTCAAGGTTTGAAAGCAAAGGGGGGTCGAGTCTCGAGGCTGAGAGCGATCCTAGGCTGCACAATCTCAAGAGCGATTCCACACAGGTCTTCGCGGGACCGCACAAAACATTTTTTGATAATCTTTAAGAAAGCGACAAATCGCTCGCGCAGAAGATAGTGTGGAACCAGTCTAGATCGAAGCTAGGGTCCTTCTCAGTACTCACACTAACAAGCATGATTCCATTCATTAAAGGCTGAGCACGCCTCTCTTTCTCTCAATTGATCAAATTTTTGCAAATCCCAAGGAATCCCTTCCTCTTCGTTTTCACCACAGTGTAAAAAAAGTTTTGAAAAATTTAGGCCAATGCAATGACTTCAAGGCACAGAAAAGACAGAGTTCTTAGTCAAATTCTTCCATCTCATTTAGAATTTCTGGCACAACTGGCACACGGCAGAAGCAAACACAAGAGTGTGAAAATCACTGCTGTTCCATCCAAAATCTGTTGGCATAACTGACTCCCTGGCAGAAACAGACTCAAAACAAAATGAAAAGACAGACGCAAAACAAGCAAGTGATCTATGAGGTAACTCCCCCGAAATCACCCGACTCTGACAAAACAGGACTGACTCGATACAACAAGACAGGCCCTTAATCAAAAGGACTGACTCAAGACAAAGAGACAGACTCAAAACAAAACAATAGAACTGGCTCAATACCCAAGTCAGAAAGTACAAAACTAGCATTCGCAAATGCTCAAAGCAGTGCATGCCAAATGCCATATCTGGAGTAAACTGAGTGTTGCCCGCAGGTGGTTCATCCCCGATCATATCGTATTATCCCCAAGTTCATTGACCCGGTGACGATAGACCTTCTTGGAGTGCGGTGATGATGTTGTTGTCAAACAAATCTTGTACATCATGGCGCATTTAAAGCAGCAATATCGGTCTCATGACGGTTTGTTGATGGTACGCATGATGCCAGATTCGGTCATGTTTTGGAGGAGAGGATCGTAAAGGCCGTTGTTCCAATGGTTTTGAGATGTCCTTTCAGATTAAGACCTCTAGAGCCTTTGACAAAGGCATATGAAGTGGGGTGAAAACCCTCTTGACTCGAGGTGGATATTTGGTTTTCAGGAGCTACTTAGGGCCTTGCCGGTGAATGGGGAATCTTTTTGTGACGTGGTGTTGGTGACCATGCCCACTTCAGAAGATCTTGCAGCTGCATCACCACTGGTGGTCGCATCCGAACTGCGGGTAAACGCCCTCCTGGGCTGCTCCTTCTCCTGGTCAATGAGGCCCTGCTTTATAGCATCCTCGATTTGTACCCCAATCTCATGGAGGTCTACAAAGGTGGATAGGGGAAGGACAATCATCTTCTGCATCAGCCTGGGTTGGAGATTGCGCACAATCATCCGTATCTGGTCCTTGTCGACCGGCCTGGTGGTCATCGAAGAAGCTTTGGCTCTCCAACGGGTTACAAAGTCAGAGAAACCCTCTTTCGGCTCTTGCCTGGTCGTCTCAAGATCACGGGTTGTGATCTCGATCTGGGTATTGTATGAATATTGTGCGACGAAGGCCTCGGACATCTCCTCCCAACTTCGTTTCACTGAGTCCTCTAATTTGGCGTACCAGATGGCCGCGATACCCGACAGGGTCCTGCTAAAGAGGGAGAGCTTCTGTAATCTTGTCAAGCCCATCGGGCGCAGAACATCTGAAAACAAACTCAGGTGGACCATGGGATCTCCTGACCTGTCAAAACGGTCGATGTGAGGCATCTTGAACCTGTCTGGCAATGTCACAGCTGTGTCCGTGTATCCATCTTCAATGTCAGGGATGGTCTTGACTCCCTGGGATTTCTTGAACAGCTTTTCAAGCTTGCTCAACTTCGATCTTTGTGGGATCGTCTCGAACTCAAAGGGAGAGTCCGTAGGTTGGTGGGTGTTTTGATAACTGGGGTAAAATTAGGGGCGGGCTGCCCTCTAGGAATGTCTGTACCTTCTGGACATTTGGCGTCTCCCAGTCTTTGGAGCTCCCTCTTGGGGAGGAACTTGTTGTGAAGCGAGCCCGCTTTCTTTGTTGTAGCGTGATGAGCTCGGCCTTTGAGCCATGATTGCTGACTTCTTTGCTTGGAAAATCGCTTGGCGACAGCGTCTTGTTGCATGAGTTTCATAGTTTCTGCATTTGACGATCATTGCCTCCATCCTCGATGTATTCTCACGATCCATCGGTGACTTGTTCCTTTGGAGGGTGGATAAGGGCCACCGATCGTAGCTTCTGAGCGGTGATCAGGCTCGACTAGCCTTCTCTAGCCTGATTACCCTTGAACGAAGTCAGACGACGACAAAGTCTATCAATACAAATCAATGTACCAGAGATAGTGGAGCCTTCGAAGCTATGGTTCCAAGACTACCTAGCAAAGGGAAAAGCAGACGACATCTCGTGTCAACTTCACCAAAAGCAGAGATCTGAGCAGAGCAGTGTATTCTATTATCGATCCATTGTTCCCGAAATCCTTTGCACCAAATCAATCGATACCCGAGATATAATCGATTCTCAAAATCTTCGTCTTGGTGCCCTCGGGCGGATACCCAGACTACCGGTATATGCATTCCGGAGAGATACACTCTAAAAGCACATAGCAAGTAAAAGAGAGCCAAAACACCCCTATGTTGGGGTAGGGTTTCCCTGTCCTATTTTGTCAGGAGCTAGGGTTTCACTACGCATACAGCGGTTTCAAACAACCTATATCGGGTAAGCAACTTTGTCCTAGTTTGGAATGGTCACTATGGATTCGACTATGCACTAGGTCGAATGGTCAAAAGGGTGCCGGTAAAACCGAGGTTTGTGTTCCCCATCTTGGCAGAGCCATAACAGTCGACCTTATGGTCATGCCTTGACAAGACAAGCCCCCAGCAAACCGCTCAGGAATAGCAGATGGCCAACACGGTGACCTAGGCGCACCAATGCACATGCAATGCAAAGAAACACATAAGTGTAGTCAAAAACAGATATCACGAGTTCGAGTCAAGCTCTCTAAAATCCCAAAAGAGTCGCCAAAAAGCGTAGCACGTCGCGAGGACCTCGCCGCTCTGATTCACTGTCGGTTCTAAATCTTGAACCAAAGAGTCCAAATCCAAATCGTTTGAGAAAACAGATTTTTGAAAAGTAGTACCAAACATGGACTTTGCGGATTCTGAGTCGCCACCTAAATATTTTAAAATGGGAAATTTAGGAAACCGACTCGGTCAAGGAATACGTGTCCGTCATCACCAAAGTGGTCTTGGCTCGGAGCTTGGGTACGATCGGGAAGGTCGACTATGAGCACCCTTTCGCCGGGGTCCAAGACCGGCCTCTACTAACCGTGATATCCGTTTTTGAAAACATTACATGCTCTTGTTCCAATTATTAGCCTAAAATTACTATGTTATGCGCACAGCAAACAAGTATAGACTAGATTGCCTAATTTGGAAATAAACATTGCATATCCGTTCGTTTTGAAAACAGTTTGAAATTGCTACTCGCAAGTAGGCTAAAATACGGATTTCAACGAGTTATTCCAACTCAAGCAATCCAACCTCCACCCACAGGCATTCAAACAGTTTATCTCACATAAGCACTTAGCCGCATGGTAAGCATACTGTCATGACAACATTCACACGCATGTGGTATGCTAAAGCGTAAAATACTTACATCGTACTCCGTGCCAAAACAAGAAACTAGTTAGCAAACATGCATGACCTAGTTCATGTTAGAGTGGCTAATGCAAAGACAGTAAGGATGCAATCTAGAGTAGGCTCGGCTAACCCTAAACATGGCATATGGAATGCTACAAATAACACGTATTCAATTTAGAATTGAAATACAATGCAGTTTGTATGATGTACCGAGCCCGATGCATGTCAACAAATGCGTGGATGCACACATGCATTGCATAAGGTATGCTAATTAAATATGCCCTAATCTACCATCATAAGCAGGTAAATAAAAGGGAGAAAGAAGTGGGGGTTGGAAGACATGCACACACACACCCACACTTATTACACATTCGCCCTCGCTCGGAGGGACCAAAATAATAATACAGTCCCAAAATAAATGAATAAATATTACAAATTCTAATTACTGAATAAATAAATGTGAAATAAAAGGGGGCCACAGCCCCTCGCCTCGGGATGCGCGAATGATGCATGCTCGATGTTCGCCTTGCCCGGAAAACCCGTACCGTGCCACTGCTGGTTTTGTTTTCACTGCCCTGCCTCTCCAAAAATTCCCAAAGTTTTAGAATACCTCCCAAATGATCTGAAATACCCCACCGGCTGGGGGAAGAGCTCATCGGCTGCTTGGATTGGCCATCGGCTGCTTGTGGTGGTTATCGGCACAAACAAAGTGCCGATCGGCACATTATACTGCCGGTCGTGAAAGTTCTGCAGAGGATGGTTTGACAAAGAAGAAGCAAGGTAAGGCAAGGATTTTCAACCAATGATTGCACCAACCATACTCCTTATCATGTTTTTTGACTCAAAGGGGTACGGCCCTTGGTTCTTGGACCACCAATCACGCATTTTCATGCATGATGGCCCAAAGAACCAATTTGTGCATTTTTATGTCAAATGCAATGCAAACCAAATAAGCACATAAAGGGCCCAACCTCTATCACTTGATTTCAAGAGGCAAAGCATGCATGTTCAATGTAACCTAAACATGTTAGCTAGTATGCAACATGGCATGCAATGTGCAAATGCTAGTATGCAAACAACCATACAAGGCAAGGATGCAAACTAAGCAAAAGGGATGGACTTAAACATGACTTGGGCAACCCTAAGTAGGCCCAAAACAGTGGCCATAATGCTAAGTATGAGGGCTAAGCACACATGCAAAGGTACCAACACTTAGGCATAATGAAGCAAACTTTAAGCACACTTAAAGGAAGCTAAACATGAACAACTAGCATGCATTATAAGGCTCTAAAATCATGTTATGAAAGGTGCCAAACCAAGTAAACAAGACAAGTAGTGCATGCTACACACTCACACACCTAAGGCTAGCAAGCCAAAATGCAAGGTGACTATATAAGGCATGTCATGGATGGCCTAAAAAACTAGAAACAGATCTTATACATGGAAAAACAAGCACATTTCCAGTTTACGGCCATCCACAAAAACAAAAGCAAGATAGGCTAACAAAGCATGCAAACTTACGGTAAATAGAAGAGATTACAAAGCAAGTGCATGATAGAGTTACCAAACATGGTTGAGCCCTTCTTCAATGTTGAATAAGGGCTCAAAATGAGCCTACTTGCAGTTTATTCCATGCTCAAAAACAGATTATACACCAACCAAATATACTATGTAAGAATCATGGTATATAAGGGGGTAAAGAGATAGGTGCTAGATGGAATCACCAAACAGCAAGGGGTCCTCAATCAAACATGAAGAGGACCCCAAAATAAGACTATTTGAAGTTTAGGTCGGAGCCCAAAAGTGCTTGCAAGCAAGGCTTAGATATGAAGCAAGAAAAGGCTAGAAAGGGGAAGATGAAGACTTACCCTTGAAGACCAGCAAACCAGCACCTCTTGGACCAAGTTTAGGTGCTCCCAAGCTCTGAAGAACAGCCCCAAGTCGCTGGAATGGATGTTGGAGGTGTTGTGCTATAGGTTGGTGAAGGAATGGCCCAAGAACTATAGAGTTTGGAGGTTGGATGAGAGAGATCTATGGTTGTAGATATATATGTTAGATATATATATATATATTCTCTGGTTTTTTGCTTAGAAATTTCCAACCCTAGACCAAGGAGAAGAGAGCTCTCTTTTATAGGCAATGTAAAGCCAAGACTTAGAGGCTAAGTCATCCAAAAAGTAGTCAAGTAGGGGCCAAAGCTTGTAAGGGAAGCTTGGACAGCTGGTAAGGCTTCTTGAGGAAGCCAAGACAAAGGGTCAAGGCTTCCTCAAGAAGCCATGAGCAAAGGGTGCACCAAATGGGGTTCAAAAGTGCAAAAAGGATGCAAAATAGGCATATGTATGCACGTGGGTCGAGTTCTGTGCATCCCAGCTGGCACAGCTGGCATGCACCAAGCTTGGGGCGTGCAAAGGGTTCAAACCGGCCAGAAGATTCGATCATTGTCCAAAATAAAGTGCCGGTCGGCACTCTTTTCTTCCGGTCGGCTAAATAGAGTGCCGATGGATGATTCCTTGGTCAAAACATGGCCGGTTGGTATGCAAATCGAAGCCCCGGAAGTTAGCTTTCCAATGGCGCAAACCTTGCATCAAAATTCCTCCTGTGCAAAACGTTATGCCCTTTTCCGTGAAGTCGCGCAGACTCGCTCCAACCGGGATGATCCCCTGCTTCAACCCAACATATCTCCTCCACCCGGACTTGGCTTTGGGAGATTCTTGAGTACAAAGTGAAGCCCCGGAAGTCTTCTTTCCAACGATGGAGGCCTCATAGCTAAATTCCAAGTGTGCAATTGAATAAGCCTGATTCGGCGAGGGCCGCTCGACTTTCTTCTACCCGGATTCATGGCGAACTTCCTCTCCAACCTATTTTCTCCCCTCCTCTCCTCTTTTCTTCAACTCCAAACCCTTAAACAAAGTGTTTGGGAAGATTTGCCTCTCTTCTTGCCGAAGAAACTGAACCTGTGCCCTGCACATCTCTCAACACCGAGCAAACCATCAGTAATGCCCAAGTCTTGAGGGCGGTCAAAAATCGGGTGTCTACAGAAGTCGAATAAAAATAAAAATGGAAGTTGCATAAAATTAAAAATGGAAGTTCATTCAAGAAACCAATATACTCTGCCGATTTATTTGCAAATTAAGTAAAAAATGAAGTCGAATAGAAAAGATTAAAAATTGAAGTTCATTCAGGAGACCACTATATCTTAACGATCTATTTGGAAATTAAATAAAAAATGAAGTTGAATAGAATAGGAAATTGAATAAAAATGGAAGTTCATTCAAGAAACAACTATGCCCTAACGATCTATTCGGAAATTAAATAAAAAAGAAAGTTGAATGAAAATGGATGTTGAATAAAAATAAAAATAAAAATGGAACTTGCATAAAAACGGAAGTTGAATAAAAATAGAAAAAGGAAATTGAATAAAAATGGAAGCTCATTCAAGAAACCACTATACCTTAACGATCTATTTGAAAATTAAACAAAAAAGGAAGTTGAATAGAAAAGAAGTTGAATAAAAATGGAAGATGAATAAAAATAAAAGTTGAGTAGAAAAGGAAGTTAAATAAAAAAAGAAGTCGAACAAAAATAAAAATGGAAGTTGAATAAAATTAAAAATGGAATGTCATTCAAGAACCACTATACCCTAACATTTTATTTGGAAACTAAGTAAAAAAATGAAGTCGAATAGAAAAGATTAAAAATTGAAGTTCATTCAAGAGACCACTATACCTTAACGATCTATTTGGAAATTTAATAAAAAATGAAATTGAATAGAGTAGGAAATTGAATAAAAATGGAAGTTTATTCAAGAAACCACTATACCCTAACGATCTATTTGGAAATTAAATAAAAAAGAAAGTTGAATAGAAATGGATGTTGAATAAAAATAAAAATAAAAATGGAACTTGCATAAAAACGGAAGTTGAATAAAAATAAAAAAAGGAAATTGAATAAAAATGGAAGTTCATTCAAGAAACCACTATATCTTAACGATCTATTTGAAAATTAAACAAAAAAGGAAGTTGAATAGAAAAGATGGTGAATAAAAATGGATGATGAATAAAAATAAAAGTTGAATAGAAAACGAAGTTAAATAAAAAACGAAGTCGAATGAAAATAAAAATGAAAGTTGCATAAAATTAAAAATGGAAGTTCATTCAAGAAACCAATATACTCTGACGATTTATTTGGAAATTAAGTAAAAAATGAAGTCGAATAGAAAAGATTAAAAATTGAAGTTCATTCAAGAGACCACTATACCTTAACGATCTATTTGGAAATTTAATAAAAAAAAATGAAGTTGAATAGAATAGGAAATTGAATAAAAATGGAAGTTCATTCAAGAAACCACAATATCCTAACGATCTATTCGGAAATTAAATAAAAAATAAAGTTGAATAAAAATGGATGATGAATAAAAATAAAAATAAAAATGGAACTTGCATAAAAACGGAAGTTAAATAAAAATAAAAAAGGAAATTGAATAAAAATGGAAGTTCATACAAGAAACCACTATACCGTAACGATCTATTTTAAAATTAAATAAAAAAGGAAGTTGAACGGAAAAGAAGTTAAATAAAAATGGAAGATGAATGAAAATAAAAGTTGAATAGAAAAGGAAGTTAAATAAAAAATGGAGTCGAACAAAAATAAAAATGAAAGTTGCATAAAATTAAAAATGGAAGTTCATTAAAGAAACCACTATATCCTAACGATTTATTTCGAAATTAAGTAAAAAATGAAGTCGACTAGGAAAGATTAAAAATTGAAGTTCATTCAAAAGACCACTATACCTTAACGATCTATTTGGAAATTAAATAAACGATGAAGTTGAATAGAATAGGAAATTGAATAAAAATGAAAGTTCATTCAAGAAACCACTATACCCTAACGATCTATTCGGAAATTAAATAAAAAAGAAAGTGGAATAAAAATGGATGTTGAATAAAAATAAAAATAAAAATGGAACTTGCATAAAAACGGAAGTTGAATAAAAATAAAAAAGAAATTGAATAAAAATGGAAGCTCATTCAAGAAACCACTATACCTTAACGATTTATTTGAAAATTAAACAAAAACGGAAGTTGAATAGAAAAGAAGTTGAATAAAAATGGAAGATGAATAAAAATAAAAGTTGAATAGAAAAGGATGTTAAATAAAAAATGAAGTCGAATAAAAATAAAAATGGAAGTTGCATAAAATTAAAAATAAAATTTCATTCAAGAAACCACTATACCCTAACGATTTATTTGGAAATTAAGTAAAAAATGAAGTCGAATAGAAAAGATTAAAAATTGAAGTTCATTCAGGAGACCACTATATCTTAACGATCTATTGGGAAATTAAATAAAAAATGAAGTTGAATAGAATAGGAAATTGAATAAAAGTGGAAGTTCATTCAAGAAACAACTATGCCCTAACAATCTATTTGGAAATTAAATAAAATAGAAAGTTGAATAAAAATGAATGTTGAATAAAAATAAAAATAAAAATAGAACTTGCATAAAAATGGAAATTGAATAAAAATAAAAAATGAAATTGAATAAAAATGGAAGCTTATTCAAGAAACTACTATACCTTAACGATCTATTTGAAAATTAAAAAAAAAAAGGAAGTTGAATATAAAAGAAGTTGAATAAAAATGGAAGTTGAATAAAAATAAAAGTTGAATAGAAAAGGATGTTAAATAAAAAATGAAGTCGAATAAAAATAAAAATAGAAGTTGCATAAAATTAAAAATAGAATTTCATTCAAGAAACCACCATTCCTTAACGATTTATTTGGGAATTAAGTAAAAAATGAAGTCGAACAGAAAAGATTAAAAATTCAAGTTCATTCAAGAGATCCACTATATCTTAACGATCTATTTGGAAATTAAATAAAAAATGAAGTTGAATAGAATAGGAAATTGAATAAAAATGGAAGTTCATTCAAGAAACAACTATGCCCTAACGATCTATTCGGAAATTAAATAAAAAAGAAAGTTGAATAAAAATGGATGTTGAATAAAAATAAAAATAAAAATGGAACTTGCATAAAAACGGAAGTTGAATAAAAATAAAAAAAAGGAAATTGAATAAAAATGGAAGCTCATTCAAGAAACAACTATACCTTAACGATCTATTTGAAAATTAAACAAAAAAGGAAGTTGAATAGAAAAGAAGTTGAATAAAAATGGAAGATGAATAAAAATAAAAGTTGAGTAGAAAAGGAAGTTAAATAGAAAAAGAAGTCGAACAAAAATAAAAATGGAAGTTGCATAAAATTAAAAATGGAATGTCATTCAAGAGCCACTATACCCTAACATTTTATTTGGAAACTAAGTAAAAAATGAAGTCGAATAGAAAAGATTAAAAATTGAAGTTCATTCAAGAGACCACTATACCTTAACGATCTATTTGGAAATTAAGTAAAAAATGAAATTAAATAAAATAGGAAATTGAATAAAAATGGAAGTTCATTCAAGAAACCACTATACCCTAATGATCTATTTGGAAATTAAATAAAATATAAAGTTGAATAAAATTGGATGTTGAATAAAAATAAAAATAAAAATGGAACTTGCATAAAAAAGGAAGTTGAATAAAAATCAAAAAGGAAATTGAATAAAAATGGAAGTTCATTTAAGAAACCACTATACCTTAACAATCTATTTGAAAATTAAACAAAAAAGGAAGTCGAATAGAAAAGAAGTTGAATAAAAATGGAAGATGAATAAAAATAAAAGTTGAATAGAAAACGAAGTTAAATAAAAAATGAAGTCGAATAAAAATAAAAATGGAAGTTGCATAAAATTAAAAATGGAAGTTCATTCAAGAAACCACTATACTCTAACGATTTATTTGGAAATTAAGTAAAAAATGAAGTCGAATAGAAAAGATTAAAAATTGAAGTTCATTCAAGAGACCAGTATACCTTAACGATCTATTTGGAAATTTAATAAAAAATGAAGGTGAATAGAATAGAAAATTGAATAAAAATGGAAGTTCATTCAAGAAACCACTATATCCTAACGTTCTATTTGGAAATTAAATAAAAATGAAAGTTGAATAAAAATGGATGTTGAATAAAAATAAAAATAAAAATTGAACTTGCATAAAAATGGATGTTGAATAAAAATAAAAAAGGAAATTGAATAAAAATGGAAGTTCATTCAAAAAACCACTTTATCTTAACGATCTATTTGAAAATTAAATAAAAAAGGAAGTTGAATAGAAAAGATGGTGAATAAAAATGGAAGATGAATAAAAATAAAAGTTCAATAGAAAACGAAGTTAAATAAAAAAATGAAGTCGAATAAAAATAAAAATAGAAGTTGCATAAAATTTAAAATGGAAGTTCATTCAAGAAACCACTATATTCTAACGATTTATTTGGAAATTAAGTAAAAACTGAAGTCGAATAGAAAAGATTAAAAATTGAAATTCATTCAAAAGACCACTATTCCTTAACGATCTGTTTGGAAATGAAATAAAAAATGAAGTTGAATAGAATAGAAAATTGAATAAAAATAGAAATTTATTCAAGAAACCACTATAACCTAACGATCTATTTGGAAATTAAATAAAAAAAGAAGTTGAATAGAAAAGGAAATTGAATAAAAATGGAAGTTGAATTAAAATAAAAATGGAAATTAAATAAAAAAAGGAAGTTGAAGGAAAATGGAAGATGAATAAAAATAAAAATGGAAGTTGCATCAAATTTGAAAATGGAAGTTCATTTAAGAAACCACTATAACTTAACGTTCTATTTGGAAATTAAAACCACTATAACTTAACGATCAATTTTATTCAACTTCTTTTTTTTATTTTATTTCCAAATAGACCGTTAAGTATAATGGTTTCTTCAATGCACTTCTATTTTTAATTTTATTCAACTTTCATTTTTATTTTTATTCAACATCTATTTTTATTCAATTTCATTTTCTATTGAACTTCTTTTTTTATTTAACTTTCAAATAGATCGTTAAGGTATTGTGGTTTCTTGAATGAACTTCCTTTTTATTTAATTTCCAAATAGATCCTTAAGGTATAGTGGTTTCTTAAATGAACTTCAATTTTTAATTATATGCAACTTCCATTTTTATTCAATTTCCCTTTTTATTCAATTTTCATTTTTATATAATTTCCAAATAAATCATTAAGGTATAGTGGTTTCTTCAATGAACTTCCATTTTATTTTTATTCAACTTCCATTTTTATTTAATTTCCAAATAGATCGTTATGGTATAGTGGTTTCTTGAATGAACTTCCATTGTTAATTTTATGCAACTTCCATTTTTATTCAACTTTCTTTTTATTTAATTTCCAAATAAATCGTTAAGGTATAATGGTTTTTGAATGAACTTCCATTTTGATATTCAACTTCCATTGTTAATTTTATGCAACTTCCATTTTTATTCAACTTCCTTTTACATTCAAGTTACTTTTCAATTCAACTTCCTTTTTATTTAATTTCCAAATAGATCGTTAAGATATAGTGGCTTCTTCAATGAACTTCCATTGTTAATTTTATGCAACTTCCATTTACATTTTTATTCAACTTCATTTTTATTCAATTTCCTTCTCTATTCAACTTCCATTTTTAATTATATTCAACATTCATTTTTATTCAATTTCCTTTTCTATTCAACTTCATTTTATTATTTAATTTTATGCACCTTCCATTTTTATTTTTATTCAACTTCCATTTTTATTAAATTCACTTTTTTATTCAACTTCTTTTTTTATTTCATTTCCAAATAGATCGTTAAGGTATGGTGGTTTCTTGAATTAACTTCTATTTTTTTTTTATTCAACTTCCATAGTTATTTTTATTCAACTTCCATTTTTATTCAAGTTACTTTTCTATTCAATTTCCTTTTCTATTCAACTTCCTTTTCTATTAATTTCCAAATATATCGTTAAGGTATAGTGGTTTTTTGAATGAATTGCCATTTTTATTTTTATGCAACTTCCATTTTTATTTTTATTCAACTTCCATTTTTATTTTTATTAAACTTCAACTTTTATTGAATTTTTTTTTTCTATTCAACTTCCTTTTTTTATTTAATTTCCAAATAGATCGTTAAGGTATATTGGTTTCTTCAATGAACTTTTATTGTTAATTTTATGTACCCTAACGATCTATTTGGAAATTAATTAGCAACTTTCCTTTTTTATTTTTATGCAACTTCCATTTTTATTCAATTTCCCTTTCTATTCAACTTTCTTTTTTATATAATTTCCAAATATGTAACGCCCTTGAAATAAACCCATAAATCATCCAACAATAGCATGCTCAGACATAAGAAAATAAAGCATAGTTGTATTCCATCAGAGTAATCTTTACAAAATGTATTACATGTTGACATCAAAAGTAAATGCCCTAAGAGCTTACAACTTTCCAAGTCAACACTTGGTTACAAAAAGGAGTGCTAACTCTATACAAAAAAAGCCCTTGGCTTGATATACATGTAATACAACCAAAAAACACAAAACAGTCCAACAATCCCAAGCCTCCCAAGCTCGTCCTTGGGCGTGGCATACTACTACACCGAAAATGATGTCTCATATAGGGTGAGCCACAGCCCAGTAGAAATATACTAAACCAACTATAAATAATGACTAAAATAATAGCATTCAATAGATGGTCCATACTTATATTCCAACTCATGCCATATTACCGTTTCAAGACAATCATGACCACGTTACATTTCACTTTCCATTTCTTATTCAACTTTGAGTTTGAAAACAAGGCTCAGAACCTGGCCAAATAATTCAATGAGATTATAACTCATTACTAAAACACTTTCGAAATTCATGACGGATGCACATTTTGGTGTTGTATCAATAACACATAAACCACTTCCTTACTTTACAAATGATACACATTTTGGTGCTGTATAGAAACACTTTCATACTTCACGATTGATAATGATATACATTTTAGTGCTATATCAGATCAAACATACACTTCCATACTTCACCATGATACACATTGTAGTGCTGTATCAATGTCACACAAATTATGGTTTAGAGGTCCATCCCCTATCTTCCCCTAAACCGTGGAGTACATCCCCTATCTCCTCCCACACAACACAATGTATATAAACACAGATCATATACATAATCAATCAATACATAAAGTTCATGTATTTCTCAACCGTCATATTCGATGACACATTCCATTGATTAGTTTTAGTTTGCCTAATCATCATGCATTGTTTACAACAATCAAGACTATCCTCCACCGATAGCCCAAAGCAATTATTTCTAAAAAGGAAATAAATGCACCACACGGATAAAATATCAACATTTGTCTAGGTGAGCGATAAATTAATCCAACTACACCCTTTAATCCCAAACCTTTCCAATTTGAATATTTCTTATTCAATTTCTCATTTCCCAAAATTAATTATACAAATTAATTTATCAACAATTAGGGCTTTTTCCC
Source organism: Camellia lanceoleosa (assembly GCA_025200525.1). Lineage (NCBI taxonomy): Eukaryota > Viridiplantae > Streptophyta > Magnoliopsida > Ericales > Theaceae > Camellia > Camellia lanceoleosa. The sequence goes on from JANUSC010000057.1 coordinate 953,057, forward strand.
ATAATTACAATACCAACCCTAAGGTCCCATTTTCCTCAATAATCCCACACCAAGTCCATTTTCCAATGTATTACATACATAAAGGTTTTAAACTTTGAAAACCCCTCTTTTGAAAATTACACAATGACCCCAAACTTTCTCGAAATTACCCAACAACCCCAACATATCGAAATACCAAAATTTAAAGACAAAACTTATAAGATGGAGTAGGATATCCCTACCTCGAAGTTAGAGCTCAAACGGAGGAGAGACCAAAACCAAAGTGCTCTACACTCCAAACTTTTCGGATCAAAACGAAGCTCTCGACGATCAACACAACTTTTACAAAGGCCGAAGGAAAGGAGAACACTCTAACTAGATCAAACCCTAGAGAGAAGGGAGTTTCTAGAGAGAGAGGCTCTCAAAATATCTTTTTAGAAAGTAAGAGAGAAGGAGTGAATGCAAAAAGTGATTCAAAAATGCCTAACAGCCTCCTGATATACGATAGGTCTGCTCGAGCAGAAAACACAACGCTCGAGTGTCAAGAACAAAAAACATGGTCCGCTCGAGCGCAAGAAGGTCCGCTCGAGCGCTACGACACAAAGACAAAGTACATCTGCTTGAGCGTAGATTCCCCCCTCCCAGAACTTTCACAAACAAAGCACTACTCGCTCGAGCGCCAAAAGGTCCGCTCGAGCGCAACCCGCTCGAGCGTAAGAAAACCCGCTCGAGCGTGAAAAACACACCTGCAGAAGTTTTGCAGAGGCATGAAATACTGGGAGTGTGTAAACTCCGCTCGAGCGTAAGAAGACCCTCGGCGGACAACCAAAGCAAACTCCGCTTGAGCGCGAATGACCCGCTCGGCGTAACACCAAAACTTGGCAACAACACTTGAGACCAAAACTCAACCTACTGTTCAAAAACGCCAACACTTCCTAAAATTCAAACATAGGGAATTAAAGGATGACAACAAGATATACAACTACGAACTCCATGGAACCAAAGTCCGAAATACAACAATTACAGAAAAGGAAAATCGGGATCGCTATAACCTTCCCCCCTTAAAGAATTTCGTCCCTGAAATTAAATACAAGTTTTTCAAAAGGAAGCTTTTCTCAATTCCCCAACATTATTACAATGCGAAATTTAACAACTCGACCCATTACCGGTCATCTCATCTCTTTTCAAGAGGCAATTTACAACATTTTCCACAACATGCATTATAATTATGTACTCCCTGAAATTCCACAAATTTCAATACTACATTCCACAATCCTATATCATTTTTAATATTCATGATATATAACCATTTTGAGGCAAGTTTCAAAACATACTTCCATAAACCAAAACATATACAATGTTTAACAACTTAAGACATATATAATGCTCTTAAAGTTCAACAATATTACAAAATTACTAATGCATGGTCACACATCAACAAACAAGTCCGGATATTTCTCACGGACTTCTAATTCACGTTCCCAAGTGGCTTCCACTCGTGATGCTTCCACAAAACTTTTACCAAGGGAATGGTCTTGCCTCATAAGACTTGATCCCTCCTATCCAAGACACGATCCGGTCTCACCTCATGAGAGGCATCCTCATCTACCTCTAAGTCGGTCCAATCCAACACGTGTGATGGATCCGGCTCGTACTTTCGAAGCATACTAACATGAAAGACGTCATGAACCCCGGACAACTGTGGTGGCAAAGCCAAACGATAAGCAACCTCCTCAATCCTCTCAAGGATCTCAAAGGGACCGATAAACCGAGGGGATAACTTCCCACTCTTCCCAAACCTCATCAAACCTCGCCTCGGTGATATTTTCAAGAAAACATGATCACCCGTTTCAAATGCCAAAGGCCTCCTCTTACGGTCGGCATAACTCTTTTGGCGACTCTGGGCTGTAACAAGCCTCCTACGGATAAGCTCAACTTTCTCCGTCGTTTCCCTCACTAATTCCGGGCCCAACAAAGGGACATCACCCACCTCGGCCCAACAAACTGGAGACCTACACGGTCGGCCATACAAGGCCTCAAGCGGTGCCATACCGATACTAGACTGAAAGCTGTTGTTGTATGCAAACTCCACCAAGGGCAAGTGCCTCTCCCACGTCCCACTAAAGTCAAGGACACAACCTCGAAGCATATCCTCAAGGATCTGAATAGTACGCTCGGACTGCCCGTTAGTCTGAGGATGATAAGCCGTACTAAAGGTCAACTTAGTACCCAAGGCACTCTGCAGACTCTGCCACAACCTGGCAGTAAAACGAGGATCTCTATCTGAGACGATCGTCACTGGGACCCCGTGCAACCTCACTATGTCCCGAATATACAAATCGGTTAGATGATCCACCGAATCTCTCACGCACATAGGAATGAAGTGCGCCGACTTAGTCAACCCGTCTATAACCACCCAAATAGCATCACTACCCCGCTGTGTCCTCGAAAGACCTACAACGAAGTCCATAGTGACATGCTCCCACTTCCACTCGGCAATAGGCAAGGGTTGTGACAAACCCGCTGGCCTCTGATACTCGGCCTTCACTTGCTGACAAGTAAGACACTTAGAAATGAAAACCGCCACATCCTTCTTCACACCCCGCCACCAGAACTGGTGACCCAAATCGCGATACATCTTTGTGCCTCCCAGATGCACCGCAAGGCGTGAATGGTGAAACTCCCGGAGTAATTCCTCTCGGCAAGACTCTGGCACAAACAAACGGTCTCGGTATCTCACACTCAGGTCGGGATACACAGACAAACCCTTCTCAACCTTCCCATCGGAGATCTTCTCCCGGAGTGCTTCTATCTCAAGGTCACCTCCCTGTGCCTTTAACACTCGAGTCACAAGTGTAGGCTGCGTAACAACAAAAAACAAGACCCTGACCTCATCAGTTGCCCAAAAGAAAATCGAACTCACCAAGTGCCCCCAACATCTCCCATTCTTGGATGGCTATACAAGCTACATCACTAATGGATTTCCTATTAAGGGCATCGGCCACAACATTGGCCTTTCCCGGGTGATAGTGTAACTCAAAATCGTAGTCCTCAAGGAACTCCATCCATCTTCTCTGCCTCAAATTCAAGTCTCTTTGTGTAAACAGATACTTCAAACTCTTGTGGTCCGAGAACACCTCGAACTTCTCACCATACAGATAATGCCTCCACATCTTCAAGGCAAAGATTACTGCTGCTAACTCTAGGTCATGTGTGGGGTAATTCTTCTCATGAATTTTCAACTAACGTGAGCCATAGGCTACCACTTTCCCCTCTTGTATCAACACACAACCCAAACCCTCTCGTAAGGCATCGCAATAAACCGCATAACCCAACCCTCTCTCCGGAATAATCAAGACCGGAGCGGTGGTCAATCTAACCTTCAACTCTTGGAACAACTTTTCACAAGTCTCGCTCCATACAAACTTGACCCCTTTCCGCGTCAACCTAGTCAATGGCGAAGCTAGCCTGGAGAAATCCTTCACAAACTGGCAATAATACCCAGCTAATCCCAGAAAACTGCGGATCTCAAAAACACTCTTAGGTTGTGCCCAATCTTACACTGCCTCTATCTTGGATGTATCAACAGACACCCCTTCCCCAGATACTACATGACCTAAGAACTTGACTTCCCTTAGCCAGAACTCACATTTCCCAAACTTGGCATACAGCCTATGGGCTCTAAGCAACTCAAGCACCACTCTCAAGTGTTCCTCGTACTCCTCCTCCGAAGGCGAATAGATAAGAATGTCATCCACGAAAATGACTACAAAACGATCTAAGAATTCCTGAAAGATCCGGTTCATCAAATTCATAAAGGCTGCCAGTGCATTGGTGAGCCCAAATGGCATCACCAGAAACTCATAATGGCCATACCGCGTACGGAATGCCGTCTTCGGAATATCCTCCTCCCTGACCCTCAACTGGTGGTAACCCAATCTTAAGTCTATCTTAGAGAAACAATGGGAACCCTTCAACTGGTCAAACAAATCATCAATATGGGGCATAGGGTACTTATTCTTGACCGTAGCCCGATTCAACTTCCGGTAATCGATACAAAGTCTCAAGGTACCATCTTTCTTTTTTAGCAAAGAGGCGGTGCTCTGGCGAAACACTAGGCGAACAAAGCCCTTATCCGATAACTCACAGGTGAATCTTCAACTCACTCAACTCGGCTGAGGCAAAACGGTAAGGTGCCATAGAAATCGGCGCCGTGCCGGGCACTAAATCAATAGAGAACTCAATCTCACGGTGAGGTGGCAAACTAACGAGATCCTTAGGAAAAACATCTGAATACTCACAAACCACTCTCGGTAATACAATTTGGGTCTCATCACACTCATTACTCAAAAGGCTAGCAAGAAGACCACTAAGCTCACTCCGCCCTCGCGGGTCATACACCGGTGGCAACACACTACCAACCCGATCCCCCAAGAAATGAAAACACTCCCCGCTCAAGGTACATACTGTGACCCTCTGGCGGTAATAATTGATAACAGCCCGGTATGACGATAGCCAGTCCATACCCAAAATAACATCAAAACCCTTCATGGGCATCCCTACAAAAGGGAACGGAAGCCGATGATCGGCGACCTCTATATCACAACCTCTACATCCGTGCTTCAAAATCAATTCACCCCCAACAAGCGATATAACACATATAGGAGATCCTAATTGTGCTAACTCCAACTCCAAAATAGATGCAAATGCAATAGATACAAAGGAATGAGACGCACCCGTATCAATCAATACACTAGCAACCGAGTTGCAAAACATAAAGGTACCTCTCTGGCCGATGGAACCGGTGCAGGTCCTCTGTGATAACGGCATACACGCGCCGAAGGCTGATCCACTGCTCACCCCTCGAACATCTGGCTTTGCCTGAGACTACTAGAATGAAGCCCCCTAATTGGCCCTCGAGGCCTGTACTGACTGAGCTAGCTGAAGACTCTGCCTCTGCCCAGATGCACCAGATGTGCTACTCAATTGCGGGCAAAACCTCTTCAGGTGCCTCGCCTGACCACTTGATAACAAGGCAGTGGTGACCCTGCCGACTCGGCTCTGGTCTAGCGAAGAAGAAGCGACTCGTGACCTCCTCCTCTCTGTGGCAAGCTGAAGCCTTGTGGCCCGGTGACCACACTTATAGCAGTGAAATCTCACGATTACCTCTCCCGAGCACTGCACGGCCTTTGGAAAAGGTCAATCTAGCAACACCACCACAGGCTAGCGAGGTTAGCACCCCTCTATCTCCTGCCATCACCCTGACCATCCTGGCTCCTCTTGGAGCCTCTCTGTCCTCCTTCCTCCTCCTGCATCGTGATCTCCATATGGGCTGCAGCATTATCTACACGCCCATAATCTTGAATCATAGACCCGCCAACTCTCATCTTGAGGCCGCGCCTCAACCTCTTCTCAAACTCGTCTGATGGCGTTCCTCGGATGCCACAAGTTCGAGTCTTGAACACAGGACAAGCTAGTAAAAGACCTCATACTCGGCCCTTTGAAGAACTCAAGCTGCAAGAGTGACATAACTAGTCTCTCGGCTTCTCACGGCGGTGGAGATAAGAACTTCTCTGGAAAGCACTCACAAAATCCTCCCAAGTGCCATCAAACGACCCTACACAATTTCCACCTTGACCCGCATCCCTTCGGTGGAAAGATGCCAAGGTCACTTTCAATGCTCCGTCATCGATGCCAAGCATCTCGAACGTCTTACTCATCTGCTCCAACCACTCGTCCGCCTTAAGTGGTTCCTTTGGATCCCCAACAAACTCGTCGGGTTAGATTGGAAGGACTCCCTCTTTAAGAAGGAAGGCCCTGCCTCAGCAACCTAGGCACCCTTTGGAGCCGGCTGGATTCTCAGCTCTGAGAATACCCATAGACTCCCTCAAAGCATTGGCTATCCCTCGGGCTAAAGCGCCCATAGCCTCCTGACCTGCTGGCTCGGCCACATTAGCACGCCAACCCTTCTCTGCTTAGGAATCTCCTCGATATAGGCATCTCCGCCTCCTAGGCCTACCTCACCTACCTCCACGTCCTCGTCCTGACACCCTAATAAAGGTAACGGAGAATGTTAGCACATTCACAAATGTGCCGAAGCTATAACACTCGCATCCTAATGCATGGACAACTGTAATTCACTCCACGTAAGTACATAAACACATAAGCACTTACAATTTCGTTTTAGGATAATGATAGTCTGGCGTTACTAGAGTTCGGGTTGGAAACGACATTGATCAAGTGCCTTTCCAACAAGACTCACGAAACCCAAGGATCCAATCAACATCCTAGAAACTAAATCTCATACCCAAGTAGTCACATAAACATGTTATCATATAAGCACATAACATTTCACAAAAGTCTCTAACAAGCGAGACAAACCCATTGTGATACTAATCACTTCCCACGTACCCAAAGTATTCGAACCCGGTGAGCTTTGATACCAAGTTGTAACGCCCTCGAAATAAACCCATAAATCATCCAACAATAGCATGCTCAGATATAAGAAAATAAAGCATAGTTGTATTCCATCAGAGTAATCTTTACAAAATGTATTACATGTTGACATCAAAAGTAAATGCCCTAAGAGCTTACAACTTTCCAAGTCAACACTTGGTTACAAAAAGGAGTGCTAACACTATACAAAGAAAGCCCTTGGCTTAATATACATGTAATACAACCAAAAAACACAAAACAGTCCAACAGTCCCAAGCCTCCCAAGCTACGTCCTTGGAGGTGGCATGCTACCTGCACCTGAAAATGATGTCCCATATAGGGTGAGCCACAGCCCAGTAGAAATATACTAAACCAACTATAAATAATGACTAAAATAATAGCATTCAATAGATGGTCCATACTTATATTCCAACTCATGCCATATTACCGTTTCAAGACAATCATAACCACGTTACATTTCACTTTCCATTTCTTATTCAACTTTGAGTTTGAAAACAAGGCTTAGAACCTGGCCAAATAATTCAATGAGATTATAACTCATTACTAAAACACTTTCAAAATTCATGACGGATACACATTTTGGTATTGTATCAATAACACATAAACCACTTCCTTACTTTACAAATGATACACATTTTGGTGCTGTATCGATATAACATAGAAACACTTCCATACCTCACGATTGATAATGATATACATTTTAGTGCTATATCAGATCAAACATACACTTCCATACTTCACCATGATACACATTGTAGTGCTGTATCAATTTCACACAAATTCCGGTTTAAAGGTCCATCCCCTATCTTCCCCTAAACCGTGGAGTACATCCCCTATCTCCTCCCACACAACACAATGTATATAAACACAGATCATATACATAATCAATCAATACATAAAGTTCATGTATTTCTCAACCGTCGTATTCGATGACACATTCCATTGATTAGTTTTAGTTTGCCTAATCATCATGTATTGTCTACAACAATCAAGACTATCCTCCACCATAGATAGCCCAAAGCAATTATTTCTAAATAGGAAATAAATGCACCACGGATAAAATATCAACATTTGTCTAGGTGAGCGATAAATTAATCCAACTACACCCTTTAATCCCAAACCTTTCCAATTTGAATATTTCTTATTCAATTTCTCATTTCCCAAAATTAATTATACAAATTAATTTATCAACAATTAGGGCTTTTTCCCATAATTACAATACCAACCCTAAGGTCCCATTTTCCTCAATAATCCCACACCAAGTCCATTTTCCAATGTATTACATACATAAAGGTTTTAAACTTTGAAAGCCCTCTTTTGGAAATTACACAATGACCCCAAACTTTCTCGAAATTACCCAACAGTCCCAACATATCGAAATACCAAAATTTAAAGACAAAACTTATAAGATGGAGTAGGATATCCCTACCTCGAAGTTAGAGCTCAAACGGAGGAGAGACCAAAACCAAAGTGCTCTACACTCCAAACTTTTCGGATCAAAACGAAGCCCTCGACGATCAACACAACTTTTACAAAGGCCGAAGGAAAGAAGAACACTCTAACTAGATCAAACCCTAGAGAGAAGGGAGTTTCTAGAGAGGCTCTCAAAATATCTTTTAGAAAGTAAGAGGGAGTGAATGCAAAAAGTGATTCAAAAATGCCTAACAGCCTCCTGATATACGATAGGTCTGCTCGAGCGGAAAACACAACGCTCGAGCGTCAAGAACAAAAAACATGGTCCGCTCTGAAAATCCTATGTGATTCGTGATTAGATAAAGTTTAAAATATTCCAAATCCCAAGAATTCCAAAACACTCAATCTAAGATCATCAAGCACTTACGAGAGTGATTTTAGATTGTTTGTTTTTAGGAATAAATAATAAATCAACACAAACGATTTTTTACGTGGAAAAACCACAATTGAAGAACCTTCAATTGTAATCAAAAACCACAGGCGAACCGCCACTAATCAATCCACTACAGAAGGACTACAAGGTTACAAAGAAACCATACAAATTACCCAACCCAGTCAATTTGTCTCACGAATCTTCGTAACTCTTTCACCACGCCGTCACGGAATTGATTACGAAGTTGATTCCAGCACAACTTCGAATTAACGACTACGTAAAGAATCAACGCCTTTTGAAACTTTACGTGTTGATCTTGGATTCCGAAAAGAACACTCTTGAATATGTAGTATCAAACTCTTTGATGTATGAATCTCAACTCATAAGTTTAGAACTCTCTCAAGAACATCAAAGAAAACTCACAAGAACTCAGAAGAAAACTTCACACCAAAACCCTAGGACTCTTCAACAAGATCTAGGAAAAGTCATCTTGAAAAAGACCCAAATTGCGAATTTATAGAAACTGTCATCGCGCGGTCCGGTCGAGCGTGGGTGTTTCCGCTCGAGCGGGGACTTTAAGATTTGTGACTCATATAGCCTTCCGCTCGGCGTCCATTGCCCTTCGGCGAGAATCCACCATCGATATCTTGGCAAACTGCGCAGAATTGCTGAGGGCTTGCAATCCCCGCTCGAGCGTTACTTTCCCTTTCGGCGGGGAGAAAAAAAAAACAGAAAACTTTAACAACTTACAACCTTGGTTTTGATGCGCAGTTTTGACAACAAAGGGTCCTAACAATCTCCCCTTTGTCAAATCGCGGACAAAACCATTCTAAAACGATTTTCCTAAACAATCACAAAACAAACTTTAAACAAGATTCCAAACTAGTCTAAAAAACACAATTTGCTAATTAAGAACAAAATAGTCTCTGAAACAATGTGCCAACTTATGAACCAATATGCCACAACCAACAACCAACCATGCGCTTATATAATGATCCTGAAAAACAAACACCAGCCAACCAAAACTATGTGGAACAAGGTTAAATAGTAAAAGACCAAACCATCATAATCGAAACATTTTCCATCCACAAAACATATATAACAATCCAATTGTATATATATCAATCCAACTGTACCAAAGAAGGAAAGATGCATAATAAAGGATAGAAGCATAAAAAATTGTACCATCAATAAGATGCTTGTACCAAGAATCACCATATACACCATACCAAAAAAAAAAACTGTATCCCAAAAAACTGTATCAACTGTATCATCATGATCCCAAAAAAATTGTATCAACATGATGATGATCACCATCACTCCCCCTTTTTGGCCGGAAGGAAACAAAACAAGGAAAAACACAACGATCCAAAGTCAAGGAGCCGGGGGCGGAGTCTGCATCTGAAGGAAAGCCAAAATCTAGACGACAGAAGCCTCAATCCGATCGGAAGAAGCCTCCAAAGCACGGAACCGGGCATCTGAAGTAGTCTCAAGATCAGTGAGGCGAGCCTCAAAAATATCCATCCTCTCCTCAAGATGGTCAAATCGGGAACCAAGGGAGCGCTCTAAGGACTGTAGCTGACCTCGGAGTGTACGAACAGGAGGATGCTGCTCCCCCTCACCAAGATCACCACCAGCAGCAGCATCATACTCGGCCTCCTCTGCCATGGTATGCGGACACTAGAACTGCACACGGATCGACGGAAGGAACCCCTAATATGAGACTGACTCTAGGAAACAGTCTTCTTAGTAAATGGGCGTGTCGGGGAAGCAAACTCGTCCTCATCAAATGTAGGAACGTCAAATTTGGCTAACAGGCGATTGATGAGGCAGCCATATGGTAAACCAAGATTGTTGCGCTCAAAAGCTGCAACCATCTTCTGAATGATGAGAGTGGCAAGGTCTATGGGCCGGTTGTGGGCAACACACTCAAGAATAAAACCTTGATCTGGCTTAACTTCAGAACTATGGGTTGTAACAAGGACATTAGCACACATGATCAAATTTAGCAACCGAAATTGAGGAAGAAGTTCATTCTGTTTGATCAAAGAACCAGTAGGCCAGGAGCGAGGAAAACCACACAAATTCGCAGCCACCTCATCAAAATTACAAGTAGGGCGAGATGGAACAAGATAAGGGTAATAGATAGGAGATCGAGCACTAATCCCTAATAACTCATGAATAAGAGCCGTGGTTACATGGATTTTCTTGAATCGAACCCAAACCTTAAAAGAGGGACCAATCTCATCAAAACCTTCCATATTGCAATAGAACTCCCGTACCCAAGACATATTTTGTTGCCCAGAAAAACTAAGAACCTTATCTCCACCTAGAGGATCAAGAAACGGACCGGATATGAATTGACTCAAAGGTGGAGGGTGAACATTCCTTTCAAGGTGAATGGATCGAGAATGGTAGGACTACATAATATAACTTAGCTTTTTCAGCTGAGGGAAAGCGCTCGGTGTTATAAGGAGGGCGAGAGGCTGTCGACTTACGACGTTTGTGAGTGAACATGGCTAAACAGGACACACAAACCCCCAACCCAAAAACAAAGAACAAAACCAATGAGGCCAACAGATAACAAACATTAGTCCATTAGTGCAATAAACAGTAATAGGCAACTGAATCATAAGGGCACAACATAAGATATCCAGAAACCAATGAAACTACCAAGCAATATATCAAACCAAGAAAGTATGGCAGCAGGATATTAAGGCAAACAAATCTTAGTTAGACAATGTAGCATAATCCCTAATGCAAAACCCTGAAGCAAATTCCGAATGTAAACAAGCATGAGACCACATGGAGAGGTAAACAATATCCCCAATACAAACACACCACAACATGCTATAAAAACCCCCAAATAGAAACCCAAAACACAACAGAGCTAGAAACCCAAAATAGAAAAACCCTAAGGAAGGAAGGATTGACTAGAGGAAACAACTAGCAAACAAAACAACAACCAAAACTAAAACAAGAGCAACACAAACAAACTCAACGCCAGACTCAACAAGCAAGCGACACAATCAACCCAAATAACGAAATAAAAATAGGGAGACAACACAAGGGAAAGAGAAATACAAATGTACCTGTGATGCAAGGGAAGAAGAATCAAACCAATGCACAGATCACGACAGAAGAAGGAGGACTAAATCGCCAAATCGCCAAAAACCTAGGAAGAGATGAAGTTGGACGGCACAAAGTGACTCAAAGGTCGAAGGGGGGAAATAAATACAAAACCCAGTCCGCTCGAGTGTAGGGTTTGACGCTCGAGCGGGAGACAAACTATGAAAAAGCGCTCGGCGTGAAAAAAGCCGATCGGCGGAAAAATACCAAACCAGGCGCAAAAAAAATCTTGCAAGCCACAAAAAACACTTTCGGCGTGAAAAAAGTCATTTCGGCGGGGACAAAAAACAAATTTTTTTTTTTAAATTTTTTTTTTAAATTTTTTAAATGAAAATAAAAACACCTAGGAAGTCCCATATCAAGCAAGATGACCAGGTGACAGACTATACCCTAAGGACAAGAGAATCCATCAATCATGAGTCCTGAAAATTTGAGAAAAGGGATGAAACACTAGCTCATGAATAAAACAGATAATATTAAATCAAAGCCACACGCATCATGAGAATGCATAACTCAAAAACACACATGAGAGCTCATATAAAGAATGTGTGTGTGTGCAATCCTTGAGAGCCACAAAGCTAGAATTAATCTGGTAGTGATCGATGGTGGACCTCCAACAAGGTATTTGTCAATCACAGAGAAAAGTCAAACCACTAGGAATCACAGGGTATTAGTTGAGTAAATGCGGAACCTCCCCCTCAGACAATGATCCCCCTTTTTTTTTATTTAAAAAATACTTTTCTTTCTAGTGGGCACTCACTGGTGGCATACACGCTCAAGAGTATGGAGTCCAAACCAGAGAAGAATGAAATCAAAATAATGACACCTTGGTGCCTCTGAGGTAGCCTTTTCCTAATGCCCGGAAATCATGTACTGAGGGAGAAACCATGGAAGTGAAATAAGATGGTAGATGGTTAAGAGACTTAACATCACCCATGATATACCAGTATAGGTCAATTCCTCTGAAAGAGTACAAGAAACACTATCAGTGGTCCATAGAGAACTTTGATCACTTGTGCGGAAACCCCTGCAACAGTTTATCTCAAGGATGTGTACAGAATGAGATCATGAAGTAAAAGAGTATGGACATTCAGAATGAGCTATGAACAAAGAAGAAAAAAAATCTTGTATGCAACATGAGTAGTGTTCATATAAAATTTGATGCAAAGATATCAGAACTCAATCATAGATTATCACATCCAAGAACAGTAAGTCAACCACTCACACTTACCTCACATGAAAAACAGGATACACCCTAGTTACTGAGACATTACACCCAAGGTCTTTCTGAGAAACTCAAATCGTAGAAGATCAAGGGGTTTTGTAAAAATATCAGCTTTTTGATGCTCAGTAGAAACATGTTCCAAAACAACAAGGCCTTCGTCCACTAACTCTCGAATAAAATGATGACGTATGTCAATGTGTTTAGTCTTGAGAGTGTTGGACAGGATTTTTTGAAATGTTTATGGCACTTGTGTTATCACAAAAAAGAGTGAGAGTGTTCTGTTCTATTCCATAATCATGAAGCATTTGCTTCATCCACAACATTTGGGCACAACAACTCCCTGTAGCAATGTACTCAGCCTCAGCAGTGGAAAGAGAGATGGCATTCTGCTTTTTACTATGCCAAGAAACCAGATTATTCCCAAGGTAAAAACACCCCCCGGATGTACTTTTCCTATCATCAGCACACCACCTTGATCGGCATCGAAAAACCCGATAATTTTGGGTAGTATCGTTGGAAAACCAAACCCCATACCCCAAGGTCCCATTTACATACTTGATGATCGTTTTACAAGAAGGTGTGCCTCTTTAGGCCTGGCTTGGTAACGAGCACAAACATCGACACTAAAGGAAATATCAGGACGACTGGCTGTGAGATACAACAGACTCCCTATCATACTCCTATAAAGGGTAGGATCAACATCGATACCAAAGGAATCTTTGGAAAGGTGAAGACTGGTGCTCATGGGAGTTCGTGCATGTTTGGCAGACTCAAGACCAAACTTTGACACAAGATTTTAGCATACTTAGGCGAGAAACAAATATACCCATGAGGATCTTGTTTAATTTGGAGACCCAAAAATAAGACAACTCTCCCATCATGCTCATCTCAAACTCATGTGTCATGCAATCAGAAAAATATTTCACAAGATGATCGGTGATGAACCAAACACAATATCATCAACATATATCGAGCAACAAGAATATGAGACTTAGTATGTTTCACAAATAATGTCTTATCCACACTACCCCTTTGAAAATCATTATCAAGAAGAAAGGTAGTAAGCCTATCATACCAAGCTTAGGGGCTTGTTTCAACCATACAAAGCCTTGTCTAACTTGTAGACATGATTAGGACATTTAGGGTCCTCAAACCCTTTTGGTTGCTCAACATATGCCTCTTCTTTTAAGTACCCATTGAAAAGCACTTTTCACATCCATTTGAAACAATTTAAAGCCAAGGAAACAAGCAACACCAAGTAAAATGTGAATAGATTCGAGGCGTGCAAGCTGGGGCAAGCGTCTCATCATAGTCAATACCCTCTACTTGTGTGTAGCCTTGAGCAACCAACCTAGCTTTATTCCTAACAACATACCATTCTCATCGATTTATTTTTAAAGATCCACTTGGTACCTATCACATTCATGTCTCTAGGTGCAGGAACAAGAGTCCAAACTTTGTTACGTTCAAATTGACCTAATTCTTCATGCATAGCATTGACCCAACTATCATCTAGCAAGGCCTCTTTAAAATTCTTAGGTTCAATTAATGAAAATTAACACATATGGGATACCTCATCCCGAATCTGTCTTGGGGTTTTCATTCGATCTGAAACACTCCCAATCACTGTTGAGTTGGATGATTGATTTCACCCTTGATGGTTTGAGTTCGGGACTTTGGGTGGCGGGAGGAGCAGAGTGCTATCCTTTTGAGCACTCTTTGGACTTGAACTTACTGTGAGGATGGTCTTTGTAACAATTTCTTGTGATTGAGCATGACATCTCCTTGAATTTGTGGTTCAGTATCCAAGATTGGAAACTCACCATTGTCATCCTCATTTGTTGCTGAAGTAGGTGAACCTGTGTCATCTATAACCACATTGATAGATTCCATTAATGATGAAGTTCGCAGGTTATAGACTCGAAAAGCCCTACTGTTGGTTGAATACCCTACAAAAATACCTTCATCACTTTGGGAGTCAAATTTGCCCAAGGGCTCTCTATCTTTGAAGATGTAACACTTACTCCCAAATGTTTTGAAGTATTTTACATTGGATTTCAAACCCTTCCACAATTCATAAGGAGTTTGTAAAGTGCCGGGCCTTAAATACACACGATTTATGACATAAATAGCAGTATTTAAGGCTTCGGCCCAAAACTTTGGAGGAAGACTCTTACTAAGGAGCATGACCCTAGCCATTTCTTGAACAACTCTGTTCTTCCTCTCAACCACTCCATTTTGTTATGGAGTAATAGGTGCAGAAAACTCATGCTTAATTCCATGCATATCACAAAAATCCAGCGAACTATTTTCAAATTCACGACCATGATCGATTCAGATTCTTATGATCATAATGGAAACACCACTGTTCATTTTGGATTTTAAGGACTAAAGCCTGGAAAGCATCAAACGTATCAGATTTTTCCCTTAAAAAATTTACCCATGAGAATCGAGTAAATTCATCAACAGTCAAAAAAATGTATCTTTTACCTCCAATGCTTTCAGTGCGAGTAGGACCCATTAAATCCATGTGAACTAATTCAAGAGGTCGTTTGGTTGTAAAAATTTGTTCACCTTTTATGCGAACCGGGTTTGCTTACCAAGCTGACATGGTCCACACACATGGCTCAAATTCTTACCTAGTTTAGGTACTCCTCTCACAAGTTCTTTGATTGCTATCTTAGTTAGGTCTTTGAAATTCATGTGACCTAATCTTTGGTGCCACAGATCAATATTACTTATGATGGCGAGAATGACAAGTGAGATCATTAGTAGTAAGAATCCCATAGCAGTTATCAGATGTGCGAACCCCATGTAAAACAGTATTTCCCTTTTTATCCAAAATTTCACATTTATCTTTTGAAAACAATACTTCATGATGGGAATCATACATTTGACTAATGCTCAAAAGATTAACTTTAAGGCCATCAACAAGTAAGGCATTATCTAGCTTGGGAAGACCAGCAACACTTATAGAGCCCTTACCAATGACTCTAGAAGTGCCGCCATCTCCAAAGGTAACAATTCCTCCTTCATATTTTTCAAGGGAGGTGAAATAGGATTTGTTCTGGGACATATGATTAGAGCACCCACTATCAAGATACCACATGTGTGAGTCACGTGCTTTTAGGCGATGTGAGCAACAAAACAAGTCAAATCATCTTTTCTAACCCAAATCTTTTTAGTCTTGGTGTTCGCCTAGACATGTAAGGTTGTCTCCTAACCCAAAAAGTGTTAGAATTTCTACCCTTTTGAGACACCTTACCAAACAGTTCAAAACAATAAGGACGAATGTGGCCATACCTACCACAGTGATGACAAATAAAAACAGGTTTTACCTCCTTTTTGTTGATCTTGCCTGCTTTTGCTTGATGACGAAAAGAGTCATCTTGGTCTACCTTCAATTTTCCCTTTGCTTGAGTCTTCAAGTTGTGTGAGGTAGATGCCTGTCCCTTGTGAGCTGTCGCACCATAGCCTAGGCCTCTTTTGTCAGAACCCATTTGTTGAGACCCGAGTATGTCTTCTAGAGATCTAGAACCTTTGTTCCACATGGAAATTGTTGCTCTAGCAATACGGAGTTCTTCATCTTTCTGACTGACTTTCTCTTCCAATACAGCTTGTGATAACTCAAGACTTTCAAGGTTTTCTTCATATGTGGAATACACCTTCAGAAGTTCATTCCTTTCAATTTCACAAGATAGAAGTTTTCCACATAAGTCTTGCCTGTCACTTGAGATCTTGATGACACTCTGCTTTGCTGACAAGAGTTCTCCTTTGAGTCGGACATTCTCACTCTCACATGTTTTGAGCTTATGAGAGAGTTTGTCGTTGGTTTTAGACAAATTCAGAGATTCCTCGTACAGCTTCTCGTAAGCTTGTTGTAGTTCATCGCCATTGATCTCATCAATGTCTTCAGATGTTTCATCATCCTCTCTTTGCTTCTCATTCTCCTTGACCTCATCCAATCTAGTAACCAAAAGAGACAAGTTCTTTGGATGGAGGTGGAGGTGAATCTTCTCTTTCATGGAATTGGCTCAGAATTTCCCATGCATCTTTAGCCTTTGTGCAGTGAACGACCCGTTGCTGTTCTTCATTAGAAATTGCTCCACGAATAATGATTAGGGCTCTCTGATTGCCCGAATTATCTGCACTTTCTGTATCTTCTTCAATGGTTTGCCAACCTTCTGGTTCAAAGGCTCTCAGAAAAGCCCTCATTCTGATTTTCCAATACAGGTAGTTGGTCCCATCAAAGGTGGGAGCATGATGCAAGATTCGACCATGGGGTGATTCGAAGGCTTTGGAAGAGGTTGAAACCGTGGCCAAAATGCCATGAAAGCACTATCCCCATCTTCACGATTCGGGTTCTTGGGTTCTTGTTCGACCGCTTTCATCATCCCAAGTTACGGTGTAGACTTTCTTCCGATTCTTTTTCGTAGGGCATTCAAGGGACATATGGCCAAACCCTTGACATTCATAACACTTGACCCCTGGCCCTCTTACAACCTTCTTTTCAATAGTTTGAGCAAATTTTGGTGGAAAAGTTTTTGGTTTGTCATTACTCTTATCTTTTGAAATAGGGGCCCTGAAATTAGGCTTCTTTTTCAAAAAAATTTTAAACTGTTTTGTAAGCATAGCCGTCATCTCAGACTCTAAATCAAATTCAGTCTCCGGAGGTTTTGCAGTCTCATGAGTACTAGTGAAAGCCATACTTTCTTTTTGCTTTTTCTTGGAAATTTGGTGTGCTTCATAAGTCTGCAAATTTCCAACCAATTGATCGAGCTTGAGGGTATCAACATTCTGAGCCTCCTCAATGGCTGTCACCTTTGATTGGAATCTCTCAGGAAAGGACCTCAAAATTTTTCCCACAACTTTTGCTTCCGGGATTTTTTCACAGAGTGAAAGCGAAATTCACGATATCGAGTTTTGCATAGAAATCATCAAACGTCATCGTCGCGCATAAAAAGGATTTCAAAGGCGGATGTGAGGCGTTGAAGTTTTGACCTTTTGAGAGGTGGTTCCCGTGAATTGTTTCAAGAATATCCACGCCTCTTTTGCTATTTCACACGTGCAAATTCGGCGGAATTCTTGGTGTGTGAGCGAAGAGAGTTGAAACCTTGATGTTCCAACTCGAGTTACGTAATCGGTTGTGTCCCATTTATCAAGGGGTTTAGGAATATCAATGCCATCTATAGTGACGATGGGTTCACTCATCCCAAAGACAACGTGGTGCCAAACTTTCTCATCGATGGATTTTAAAAATGCTCTCATCTGAGCTTTCCAATAAGAATAGTTTGTCTTAGTCAAGTAAAGGGGGTCTATGAGTCGAGTTACCTTCACGAATAGAATCCATAATACTAGTCACACAAAATCACACTCCTATAGTTTTGATAAAAATAAAAGTTTTTTGATAAAACAAAGAGTGACCTGCTCTGATACCAATTGAAAATCCTATGTGATTCGTGATTAGATAAAGTTTAAAATATTCCAAATCCCAAGAATTGCAAAACACTCAATCTAAGATCATCAAGCACTTACGAGAGTGATTTCAGATTGTTTGTTTTTAGAAATAAATAATAAATCAACACAAATGATTTTTTACGTGGAAAAACCACAATTGAAGAACCTTCAATTGTAATAAAAAACCACGGGCGAACCGCCACTAATCAATCCACTACAGAAGGACTACAAGGTTACAAAGAAACCATACAAATTACCCAACCCAGTCAATTTGTCTCTGAATCTTCTGTAACTCTTTCACCACGCCTTCGTCACGGAATTGATTCTGAAGTTGATTCCACAGCACAACTTCGCTTGTCGAATTAACGACTACGTAAAGAATCAAACGCCTTTTGAAACTTTACGTGTTGATCTTCGGATTCCACCGAAAAGAACACTCTTGAATATGTAGTATCAAACTCTTTGATGTATGAATCTCAACTCATAAGTTTAGAACTCTCTCAAGAACATCAAAGAAAACTCACAAGAACTCAGAAGAAAACTTCACACAAAACCCTAGGACTCTTCAACAAGATCTAGGAAAAGTAATCCTTGAAAAAGACCCAAATTGCGAATTTATAGAAACTGTCATCGCGCGGTCCGCTCAAGCGTGGGTCTTCCCGCTCGAGCGGAGACTTCAAGATTTGTGACTCATATAGCCTTCCCGCTCGAGCGTCCATTGCCCCGCTCGAGTAGGGAATCACACCATCCAGTATCTTGGCAAACTGGGCAGAATTGCTGAGGGCTTGCAATCCCCGCTCGAGCGGGGAGAGAAAAAAAAAGAAAAACCTGGAAAACTTTAACAACTTACAACCTTGGTTTTGATGCACGGATTTTGACAACAAAGGGTCCTAACACGCTCGAGCGCCAAGACACAAAGATAAAGTACATTCGCTCGAGCGCGAAAACCAGTCCGCTCGAGCATAGATTCCCCCCTCCCAGAACTTTCACAGACAAAGCACTACCCACTCGAGCACCAAAAGGTCCATTTTTAATTTAACTTCCATTTTTATTCAACTTTCTTTTTTATTTAATTTCCAAATAATTCATTAAGGTGTAGTTGTTTTTTGAATGAACTTCAATTTTTAATTTAAGGCAACTTTCATTTTTATTTTTATTCAAGTTCCATTTGTATTTTTATTTAATTTCATTTTCTATTCAACTTCCTTTTTTTATTGAATTTCCAAATAATTCTTTAAGGTATAGTGGTTTCTTGAATGAACTTCCATTCAACATCCATTTTTGTTTAACTTTCATTTCTATTTAATTTCCTTTTCTATTCAACTTTTTTATTTTTATTTTTATTCAACTTCAATTTTTAATTTTTGGAAATTAAATATAAAATGGAAGTTGAATAGAAAAGGAAATTGAATAAAAATGGAAGTTGGATAGAGAAGGAAATTGAATAGAAATAGAAGTTGAATAAAAATGAAGTTGAATAGAAAAAGAAATCGAAGTTGAATAAAAATGAAAATGGAAGTTGCGTAAAACTTACAATGGAAGTTCATTCAATAAACCAGTATAACTTAACGATCTATTTGGAAATTAAATAAAAAATGGAAGTTGAATAAAAATAAAAATTGAAGTTGAATAGAAAAGGAAATTGAATAGAAATGGAAGTTAAACAAAAATGGAAGTTGAATAACAATGGAAGTTGCATAAAATTAGAAATTGAAGTTTATTCAAAAAAATCACTATACCTTAACGATCTATTTAGAAATTAAATAAAAAAGGAAATTTAATAAAAATGGAATTTGAATAAAAATAAAAATGGAAGTCACATAAAATAAAACTGGAAGTTCATTTAAGAAAGCACTATCCCTTAAAGTTCTATTTGGAAATTAAATATAAAAGGAAGTTGAATAGAAAAAGAAATTGAATAAAAAAGGAAATTGAATAAAATTAAAAATGGAAGTTAAATAAAAATAAAAATGGATGTTGCATATAATTAAAAAATTAAAAATGAAAGTTCATTCGAGAAACCACTATACCTTAACGATCTATTTGGGTATTAAATAAAAAGGAAAGTTGAATAGAAAAAGAAATTGAATAAAAAAAAAAATGGAGGTTGAATAAAAATAAAAACAAAAGTTACATAAAATTAACAATGTAAGTTCATTTAAGAAACCAAATAGATCGTTAAGGTATAGTGGTTTCTTTGAATAAACTTCAATTCTATTGTTTATTCAACTTCCTTTTTTATTTAATTTTCAAATAGATCGTTAAGGTATAGTGGTTTTTTGAATGAACTTCCATTGTTAATTTTATGCAACTTCCATTTTTATTCAACTTCCTTTTATATTTAATTTCCAAATAATCGTTATGGTATAGTGGTTTCTCGAATGAACTTCCATTGTTAATTTTATGCAACTTCCATTTTTATTTTTATTCAACTTCCCTTTTTATTCAATTTTCAAATAGATCGTTAAGTTATAGTGGTTTCTTAAATGAACTTCCATTGTTAATTTTATGCAACTTTCTTTTTTATTTTTATTCAACTTCCATTTTTATTTTTATTCAATTTCTTTTTCTATTCAACTTCCTTTTTTTCTTTAATTTCCAAATAGATCGTTAAGGTATAGTGGTTTCTTCAATGAACTTCCATTTTTAGTTTTATGCAACTTCCGTTTTTATTTTTATTCAACTTCGATTTTTATTCAATTTCCTTTTCTATTCAACTTCCTTTTTTCTTTAATTTCCAAATAGGTCGTTAAGGTATAATGGTTTCTTCACGATCTATTTGGAAATTCAATAAAAAAAAAGGCAGTTGAATTAACAATAGAAGTTTATTCTAGAAACCACTATACCTTAACGATCTATTTGGAGATTAAATAAAATGGAGTTGAATAGAAAAGTAAATTGAATTAAAAAGGAAATTAAATAAAAATGAAAGTTGCATAAAATTAACAACGGAAGTTCATTGAAGAAACCACTATACCTTAACGATCTATTTGGAAATTAAATATAAAAAAGGAAGTTGAATAGAAAATAGAATTCAATAAAAATGGAAGTTGCATAAAATTAATAATGGAAGGTCATTCAAGAAACCACTATACCTTAATGAATTATTTGGAAATTAAATAAAAAGGAAGTTGAATAGAAAATGAAATTAAATAAAAAATGAAGTTGAGTAAAAGGAAGTTGAATAAAGTAGGAAATTGAATAAAAATGGAAGTTGAATAAAATTGGAAGTTCATTCAAGAAACCACCATACCTTGACGATTTATTTGGAAATTAAATAAAAACGTAAGTTGAATAGAAATGGAAATTGAATAAAAATGGAAGTTGAATAAAATAAAAATGGAAGTTGCATAAAAATAAAATTGAAGTTCATTCATTCAAGAAACCACTATACCTTAACGATCTATTTTGAAATTAAATAAAAAAGGAAGTTGAATAAAAATAAAAATGGAAGTTGCATAAAATTAAAAAAGGAAGTTGAATAAAAATAAAAATGGAAGTTGCATAAAATAATAATGGAAGTTCATTCGAAAAACCACTAAAAATGGAAGTTGAATAAAAATAAAAATGGAAGTTGCAGAAAATTAACAATGGAAGTTGAATAAAATTAAAAATTGAAGTTTATTGAAGAAAACACTATATCTTAACGATCTATTTGAAAATTAAATAAAAAAGGAAGTTGAAAAGAAAAGAAAATTGAATAAAAATGGAAGTTGCATAAAATTAACAATGGAAGTTCATTCAAGAAACCACTATACCATAACGATCTATTTGGAAATTAAATAAAAAAACAAGTTGAATAGAAAATGAAATTGAATAAAAATTGAAGTTGAATAAAAATAAAATTGGAAGTTGAACCATTGATTTTCTTGAATGAACTTCAATTTCCATTTCTATTCAACTTCCTTTTCAATTTAATTTCCAAATAGATCGTTAAAATATAGTGATTTTTTGAATGAACTTTCATTTTTATTTTTATTCAACTTCCATTTTTATTCAATTTCCATTTCTATTCAACTTCTTTTTTTCTTTAATTTCCAAATAGATCGTTAACGTATAGTGGTTTTTTGAATGAACTTTCATTTTTATTTTATGCAACTTGCATTTTATTTAATTAAACTTCAACTTTTATTCAATTTTCTTTTCTATTCAACTTCCTCTTTTTTTTTTTTTTTTTTATTTACAAATAGATCGTTAAGGTATAGTGGTTTCTTAAATGAACTTCCATTTTCAATTTTGATGTAACTTCCATTTTTATTTTTATTCAACTTCCTTTTTTATACAATTAACTTTTCTATTCAACTTCTTTTTATTTAATTTCCAAATAGATAGTGGTTTTCGAATGACCTTCCATTTTTATTCGATTTTTTTTTCATTTTATTCAATTTCCAAATAGATCGCTAAGGTATAATGGTTTCTTGAAATTGATGTAGAATAAAAATAAAAATAGAAGTTGCATAAAATAAGAATGACAGTTCATTGAAGAAACCACTATACCTTGACGATCTATTTGGAAATTAAAGAAAAATGGAAGTTGAATAGAAAAGGAAAATGAATAAAAATGCAAATTGAATAAAAATAAAATAAAAATAAAAATTGCATCAAATTAAAAGTGAAAGTTCATTCAAAAAATCGATGTTAATTCAAGAAACCACTATACCTTGACGATCTATGTGGAAATTAAATAAAAAAGGAAGTTGAATAGAAAAGGAAGTTGGATAAAAATAAAAATGAAAGTTGAATAAAACAAAAAAAGAAGTTGAATAGAAAAGGAAATTGAATAAAAATGGAAGTTGAATAGAAATAAAAATGGAAGTTGTATAAAAATGAAAGTTGAATAAAACAAAAATGGAAGTTGAATAAAAATAAAAAAGGAAGTTGCATAAAATTAACAATGGAAGTTAATTCAATAAACTAATCTACCTTAACGATCTATTTGGAAATTAAATAAAAAAGGAAGTTGAATGGAAAAGAGAATTGAATAAAAATGGAAGTTGAGTAAAAATAAAATGGAAGTTGAATAAAAATAAAAATAAAAGTTGAATAAAAATAAAAATGAAAGTTCATCGAAGAAACCACTATACCTTAATTATCTATTTGGACATTAAAAAAAAAAGAGTGGAAGTTGAATAGAAAAGAAAATTGAATAAAAGTTGAAGTTGAATAAAAATAAAAATGGAAGTTGCATCAAAATTAAAAATGGAAGTTCATTTAAGAAACCACTATACCTTAACGATCTATTTGTAAATTTAAAAAAAAAAAAGGAAGTCGAATAAAATTAAAAATGGAAGTTGCATACAATTAAAAAGGAAGTTGAATAAAAAAGGAAATTGAATAAAAATGGAAGTTAAATAAAAAATGGAAATTGAATAAAAATAAAAATGGAAGATGAATAAAAATAAAAATTGAAGTTGACTAAAAATAAAAATCGAAGTTCATTCAAGAAACCACTATACCTTAACGATCTATTTGGAAATTAAATAAAAAAAGAAGTTGAATAAAATTAACAATGGAATTTTATTAAAGAAAACACTATACCTTAACGATCTATTTGGAGATTAAATAAAAAAGGAAGTTGCATAGAAAAGTAAATTGAATAAAAATGGATGTCGAATAAAAATAAAAATAGAAGTTCATTCAAGAACCACTATACCATAACGATCTATTTGGAAATTAAAGAAAAAAGGAAGTTGAATAGAAATGGAAATTGAATAAAAATAGAAGTTGAATACAAATAGAATGGAAGTTCATTCAAGAAACCATTCTACCTTAATGATCTATTTGGAAATTAAAAAAAAAAAAGAAGAAGTTCAATAGAAAAAGGAAATTGAATAGAAATGGAAATTGCATAAAAATGGAAGTTACATAAAATTAAAAATCGAAGTTCATTCCAAAAACCACTCTACCTTAACGATCTATTTGGAAATTAAATAAAAAAAGAAGTTCAATAGAAAAGGAAATTGAATAGAAATAGAAATTGCATAAAAATGGAAGTTGAATAAAATTAACAATGGAAGTTTATTCAAGAAACCACTATAACTTAACGATCTATTTGAATAAAAATGGAAGTTGCCTAAAATTAACAATTGAAGTTGAATTGAAAAAGAAGTTGAATAGAAAGGGAAATTGAATAAAAAAGGAAGTTGAATACAAATAAAAATGGAAGTTACATAAAATTAACAATGGAAGTTCATTCAATAAACCTCTATATACCTTAAAGATCTATTTGGAAATTAAATAAAAAAAAGGAACTTAAAAAGAAAAGGAAATTGAATAGAAAAGAAAATTGAATAAAAATAAAAAAGGATGTCGAATAGAAAAGGAAATTGAATAAAATAAAAAAAGCAAATTAAATAAAAAAGGAAGTTGAATAGAAAACAAAATTGGATAAAAATGGAAGTTGAATAAAAATAACAATGGAAGTTGCATAAAAATGAAAATGGATGTTTCATAAAATTAAAAATGGAACTTCATTCAAGAAACCACAATACTTTAACGATATATTTGGAAATTATACCCTAACGATCTATTTGGAAATTGAATAAAAGAGGAAGTTAAATAGAAAAGTTCATTGAATATAAATGGAAGTTCAATAGAAATGGAAATTGAATAAAAATAAAAATCGAAGTTCATAAAATTGAATATAACTTAACGATCTATTTGGAAATTAAATAAAAAAGGAAGTTGAATAAAAATAAAAATGGAAGTTGCATAAATTAAAAATGGAAGTTCATTGAAAAACCACTATACCTTAACGATTTATCAAGAAATTAAATAAAAAAGGAAGTTGAATAGAAAAGCAAATTGAATAAAAATTGAAGTTGAATAGAGAAGGAAATTGAAGAAAAATGGAAGTTGCATAAAAATGGAAGCTAATTCAAGAAATCACTATACCTTGACGATCTATTTGGAAATTAAATATAAAAAGAAGTTGAATAGAAAAGGAAATTGAATAAAAATAAAAATAGAAGTTGCCTAAAATTAACAATGGAAGTTAATTCAAGAAACCACTATACCTTGACGATCTATTTAGAAATTGAATAAAGAAGAAAGATAGATAGAAAAACAAATTGAATAAAAATGAAAGTTGAATAAAAATAAAAATGGAAGTTGAATCAAGAAACCACTATACCTTAAGGATCTATTTGGAAATAAAATAAAAAAGAAAGTTGAATAGAAAAGGAAATTGAATAAAAATGGAAGTTGAATAAAATTAAAAATTGAAGTTGCCTTAAATTAACAATGGAAGTTCATTCAATAAACCATAAAAAAGGAAGTTGAATAAAAAATAGAATTGAAGTTTATTCAAGAAACCACTATACCTTAATGATCTATTTGGTTTTTTGAATGAACCTCCATTTTTAATTTTATGCGACATCCATTTTTATTTTTATTCAACTTCCATTTTTATTCAACTTCCTTTTTTATTAAATTTCCTTTTCTATTCCACTTCCTCTTTTTTTTTTCTTTTTTTTTTTTTTTCCAAATAGATCATTAAGGTAGAGTGGTTTTTTGAATAAACTTCAATTGTTAATTTTATGCAACTTCCATTTTTATATTTAATTTCCAAATAGATCGTTAAGACATAGTGGTTTCTTGAATGAACCTCCATTTTTAATTTTATGCGACATCCATTTTTATTTTTATTCAACTTCCATTTTTATTCAACTTCCTTTTTTTTTTTTTATTAAATTTCCTTTTCTATTCAACTTCCATTTTTATTTAATTTCCAAATAGATCGTTAAGGTATAGTGGGATATTGAATCAACTTCCATTTTTATTTTTATTCAACTTCAATTTTTAATTTTATTCAACTTTCATTTTTATTTTTATTCAACTTCCATTTTTATTCAATTTCCTTTTCTATTCAACTTTCTTTTTTATTTAATTTCCAACTTCCATTTTTAATTTTATGCAACTTCAATTTTTAATTTTATGCAACTTCCATTTTCTATTCAACTTCCTTTTTTATTTAATTTCCAAATAGATCGTTAAGTTATAGTGGTTTATTGAATGAACCTTTTTTAATTTTATGCAACTTCCATTTTTCTTCAATTTCGTTTTCTATTCAACTTCCTTTTTTATTTAATTTCCAAATAGATCGTTAAGGTATTATGGTTTCTTGAATGAACTTCCATTTTTAATGTTATACAACTTCCCTTATTGAACTTCCATTTTTATGTAACTTCCATTTATATTTTTATTCAATTTTCTTTTTTATTTAATTTCCAAATAGATCGTTAAGGTATAGTGGTTTCTTGAATTAACTTCCATTGTTAATTTTATGCAACTTCCATTTTTGTTTTTATTCAATTTCCTTTTCTATTCAATTTCCTCTTCTATTCAACTTCATTTTTTACTTAATTTCCAAATAAATCGTTGGGGTATAGTGGTTTCTTGAATGAACATCCATTGTTAATTCTATTCAACTTATTGTTTTGTTTAAATTCCAAGTAAATCGTTAAGGTATAGTGGTCTCTTGAATGAACTTCCACTTTTAATTTTATGCAATTTTCATTTTTATTTTTATTGAACTTCCATTTTATTTTATTCAACTTCCTTTTTATTCAATTTCCTTTTTTATTCAATTTCCTTTTTTTAATTTTACTCAACTTCCATTTTATTCAATTTACTTCTCTATTCAACTTCAATTGTTAATTTTATGCAACTTCAATTTTTATTCAACATCCTTTTTTATTTTTATTCGACTTCAATTTCTATTCAACTACATTTTTATTTGTATTCAACTTCCATTTTTATTCAATTTCCTTTTCTATTCATCTTGCTTTTTTTTATTTAATTTCCAAATAGATCGTTAAGATATAATAGTTTCTTGATTCAACTTCCATTGTTAATTTTATGCAACTTCCATTTTTATTCAACTTTCTTTTTTATGCAACTTCCATTTTCATTGTTAATTTTATACAACTTCCACTGTTAATTCTATTCAACTTCCATTTTTATTTTTATTTGTATTCAACTTCCATTTTTATTTTTATTCAATTTCCTTTTCTGTTCAACTTCGTTTTTTTTTTTTTTTTATAAATTTACAAATAAATCGTTAAGGTATAGTGGTTTCTTGAATGAACTTCTATTTGGAAATTAAATAAAAAAGGAATGGAAGTTCATTTAAGAAACCACTATACCTTAATGATCTATTTGAAAATTAAATAAAAAAGGAAGTTGATCGTTAAAGTATAGTGGTTTATTAAATAAACTTCCATTATTATTTTTATTCAACTTTATTTTTTATTTAATTTCCAAATAGATCGTTAAGGTATAGTAGTTTATTGAATGATCAACTTACTTTTTTATTCAATTTCTTTTTCTATTCCACTTCCTTTTTTATTTAATTTCCAAATAGATCGTTAAGGTATAGTCGTATCTTGAATTAACTTCTATTTTTATTCAATTTTCTTCTCTATTCAACTTTTTATTTTATTCAACTTCTATTTTTATTCAACTTCCTTTTTTATTTAATTTCCAAATAGATCGTTAAGGTATAGTGGTTTCTTAAATGAACTTCCATTGTTAATTTTATGCAACTTCCATTTTTAATTTTATTCAACTTCCATTTTTATCCAATTTCCTTTTCTATTCAACTTCCTTTTTTATTTAATTTCCAAATAGATCATTAAAGTACAGTGGTTTCTTGAATGAACTTCATTTCTATTCAACTTTCCAAATAGATCGCTAAGGTATAATGGTTTCTTGATTGAACTTCTATTTTTAATTTTATGCAACTTCTATTTTTATTTTTATTTTTATGCTATTTCCTTTTTTATTTAATTTCCAAATAATTCGTTAAGGTATAGTGGTTTCTTGAATTAACTTCCATTTTCATTCAATTTTCTTTTCTATTCATCTTCCTTATTTATTTAATTTCCAAATAGATCGTTAAGGTATAGTGGTTTCTTGAATGAACCTCTATTTTTAATTTTACGCAACATCCATTTTCATTTTTATGCAACTTCCATTTATATTTTTTAATTTTATGCAACTTCCATTTTTAATTATATGCAACATCCATTTTTATTTTTATTCAACTTCGATTTTTAATTTTATGCAACTTCCATTTTTCTTCAATTTCCTTTTCTATTCAACTTCCATTTTTATTTTTATTCAACTTCCATTGTTATTCAATTTTTATTTTTATTCAACTTCCATTTTTTTTATTCAACTTCCTTTTTTTATTTTCCAAATAGATCGTTAAGGTATAGTGGTTTCTTAAATGAACTTCGATTTTTATTCAACTTCCTTTTTTACTCAACTTCCATTTTTATGCAACTTTCATTTTTATTTTTATCCCCCTTCCATTTTAATTTAATTTCCATATAGATCGTTAAGGTATAGTGGTTTTTTGAATGAATTTCCATTTTTATTTTTATGCAACTTCCATTGTTATTCAACTTCCACTATACCTTAACGATCTATTTCAAAATTAAAAAACAAAGGAAATTAAATAAAAATGGAATTTGCATGAAAATAAAAATAGAAGTTCATTCAATAAAAATGAAGTTGAATAGAATAGGAAATTGAATAAAAAAAAATGAAAGTTCAGTCAAAAAACCACTATACCTTAACGATCTATTTGGAAATTAAATAAAAAAGGAAGTTGTATAGAAAAGGATGTCATTCAAGAAACCACTATACCTTAACGATCGTTAGGGTATAGTAGTTTCTTGAATAAATTTCCCCTTTTATTTTTATTCAACTTCCTTTTTATTTAATTTCCAAATAAATCGTTAAGGTATAGTGATTTTTTGAAAGAACTTCCATTGTTAATTTTATTGAGTGATTTCTTGAATGAACTTCCTTTTTTACTTTTATTCAACTTCCGTTTTTTATTTAATTTCTTTTTTATTTAGCTTTCTTTCTTATTTAATTTCCAAATAGATCGTTAAGGTATAGTGGTTTCTTGAATTAAATTCCATTGTTAATTTTATGCAACTTCCATTTTTATTCAATTTCCTTCTTTATTCAACTTCTTTTTTTTGTTTTATTCAACTTTCCATTTTTTTATTTAATTTCCAAATAGATCGTTAAGTTATAGTGGTTTATTGAATAAAAATAACAATGGAATTGAATAAAAATGGAAAGTTGAATAAAAATTAAAAATGGAAGTTCATTCAAGAAACCACTATAACTTAACGATCTATTTGGCAATTGAATAAAATTAAAATGGAATTTCATTGAAGAAACCATTATACCTTAATGATCTATTTGGAAATTAAATAAAAAAGGAAGTTGAATAGAAAAATAAATTGAATAACTATGGAAGTTGAGTAGAACATGAAATTGAATGAACTTCCATTTTTTATTTAATTTCCAAATAGATCGTTAAGTTATAGTGGTTTCAATTTCCTTTTTTTATTTTATTTCCAAATTGATCGTTAAGGTATAGTGGTTTCTTGAATGAACTTCCATTTTTGATTTTATGCAACTTCCATTATCAATCAATTTCCTTTTCTATTCAACTTCCATTCTATTTGTATTCAACTTCCATTTGTATTCAATTTCCTTTTCTATTCAACTTCCTTTTTAACTTAATTTCCTGATAAATCGTTAAGGTACAGTGGTTTCTTGAATTAACTTTCATTTTTAATTTTATGCAACTTCTTTTTTTCTTTAATTTCCAAATAGATCGTTAAGGTATAGTGGTTTCTCGAATGAACTTCCATTTTTATTCAATTTATTTTCTATTCGACTTCCATTTTTTTCCAATTTCCTTTCCTATTCAACATCATTTTTAATTAACTTCCAAATAGATCGTTAAGGTAGAGTGGTTTTTGAATAAACTTCCATTTTTAATTAAATGAACTTCCATTTTTATTTCCATTCAACTTCCATTGTTAATTTTAGGCCACTTCCATTTTTATTCAACTTCCTTTGTTTTTTAATTTCCATTTTTATTCAACTTCTTTTCTATTCAATTTCCTTTTTTATTTAATTTCATTTTTATTCAACTTCCTTTTTTATGCAACTTCCATTTTAAATTTTATGTAACTTCCATTTTTATTTTTATTCAAACTTAAATTTTTATTCAACTACCATTTTATTTAATTTCCAAATAGATCATTGAGGTATAGTTGTTTATTGAATGACCTTCCATTGTTAATTTTATGCAACTTCCATTTTTATTTTTATTCAACTTCCATTTTATCCAATTTTCTTTTCAATTCAACTTCAATTTTTATTTAATTTCCAAATAAATCGTTAAGGTATAGTGGTTTTTGAATTAACTTCCATTTTAATTTTATGCAACTTCCATTTTATTGAATTCAACTTCCATATTTATTCAACTTCCATTTTTAATTTTATGCAACTTCCCTTTTTATTTTTATTCAACTTCCATATTTATTCAATTTCCATTTTGATTCAATTTCAAAATAGATCGTTAAGTTATAGTGGTTATTAACTTCCATTTTTAATTTTATTCAACTTCCATTTTTAATTTTTTGCAACTTCCATTTTTATTCAATTTCCTTTTTTATTTAATTGCCAAATAGATCGTTAAGGTATAGTAGGATCTTGAATGAACTTTGATTTTTATTCTTATTCAACTATCATTTTTTATTCAATTTCCCTTTCTATTCAACTTCCTTTTTTACTTAATTTCCAAATAGATCGTTAAGTTATAGTGGTTTCTTGAATGAACTTCCATTTTTAATTTTATGCAACTTCCATTTTTATTTTATTCAATTTTCATTTCTATTCAACTTTCTTTTCTATTTAATTTCCACATAGATCGTTAAAGTATAGTGGTTTCTTGAATGAACTTCGATTTTTATTTTATGCAACTTCTATTTTTATTTTTATTCAACTTCCATTTTTATTTAATTTCCAAATAGATTGTTAAGATATAGTGGTTTCTTCAATGAACTTCGATTTTTATTTTTACGCAACTTCATTTTTATTTTTATTCAATTTCATTTTTTATTCAACTTCCTTTTTTATTTAATTTCTAAATAGATCGTTAAGGTATAGTGGTTTATTGGATGAACTTCCATTTTTGTTTTTATTCAACTTCCATTTTTATTCAATTTCCTTTTCTATTCAACTTCCTTTTTTCTTTAATTTCCAAATAGATCGTTAAGGTATAGTGGTTTCCTGAATGACCTTCCATTTTTAATTATATGCAACTTCCATTTTTCAACTTCTGTTTTTATTCAATTTCTTTTTCTATTCAACTTCATTTTTTATTTAATTTCATTGTTAATTTTATTCAACTTCATTTTTATTCCATTGTAAGTTTTACGCAACATCCACTTTTAATTTTATGCAACTTCCATTTTTATTTTTATTCAACTTCCAATGTTAATTTTATGCAACTTCCATTTTTATTCAACTTCTTTTTTATTTAATTTCCAAATAGATCGTTAACGTATAGTGGTTTCATGAATGAACTTTTATTGTTAATCTTATGCAACTTCTATTCTTATTCAACTTCTATTTTTATTCAATTTCCTTTCTATTCAACTTCTTTTTTTAATTTAATTTTCAAATAGACCGTTAAGATATAGTGGTTTCTTGAATGAACTTCCGTTTTTAATTTTATGCAACTTCCATTTTTATTTTTATTCAATTTCATTTTCTATTCAACTTCATTTTTTTATTCAATTTCATTGTTAATTTTATGCAACTTCCTTTTTTATTTAATTTCCAAATAGATCGTTAATGTATAGTGGTTTCTTGAATAAACTTCCATTGTTAATTTTAGGCAACTTCCTTTTTTATTTTTATTCAACTTCCATTTTTATTCAACTTCTTTTTTTATTTAATTTCCAAATAGATCGTTAAGGTATAGTGGTTTCTTCAATGAACTTCCATTTTTATTCAATTCTATTTTCTATTCAACTTCCTTTTTTATTTAATTTCCAAATAGATCGTTAGGGTATAGTAGTTTATTGAATGAACTTCCATTTTTAATTATATGCAACTTCCATTTTTATTTTTATTCAACTTTAATTTTTATTCAACTTCCATTTTTATTCAATTTCCTTTTCTATTCAACTTCCATTTTTATTCAACTTCCATTTTCATGCAACTTCCATTTTTATTTTTATTCAAGTTCCATTTGTATTCAATTATTTTCTCTCTTCAACTTCCATTTTTATTTTTTTATTCAATTTCCTATTCTATTCAACTTCATTTTTTTATTTACTTTCCAAACAGATGGCTAAGGTATAATGGTTTCTTGAATTATCTTCCATTGTTAATTTTATGTAACTTCCTTTTTTATTTTTATTCAACTTCCTGTTTTATCCAATTTCCTTTTCTATTCAACTTTCTTTTTTATTCAACTTTCCTTTTTTATTCAATTTTCTTTTCTTTATTGAACTTCCATTTTTGTCAAAAGTTTTGATTTTCTTGAATGAACTTCAATTTTTATTTTATTCAACTTCTATTTTTATTTTTATTCAACTTCCATTTTTATTTTTATTCAACTTCTATTTTTATTCAATTTCAATTTCTATTTAATTTCCTTTTTTATTTAATTTCCAAATATATCGTTAAGGTATAGTGGTTTCTTGAATGAAAATGGAAGTTGAATAAATTAAAAAAGGAAATTGAATAAAAAGGGAAATTGAATAAAAATGATCAACTTCCTTTTTTATTCAATCTCCATTTACATTCAATTTACTTTTTTATTCAATAAAATGCAAGATGAATAAAATAAAAATGGAATTTGCATGAAATTAACAATGGAAGGTCATTCAGGAAACCTCAATTCTATTTTCTATTCAACTTCCTTTTTTATTTACTTTCTAATAGATCGTTAAGGTATAGTGTTTTCTTGAATGAACTTCCGTTTTTAATTATATGCAACTTCCATTTTTAATCTTATGAACTTCCATTTTTAGTTTTATGCAACTTCCATTTTTAATTTTATTCAATTTCCTTTTCTATTGAAATGGAAGTTGCATAAAATTAACAATGAAATTTAATTCAAGAAACCACTATACCTTAACAATCTATTTGGAAGTTGGATAAAAAAGGAAGTTGAATAGAGTTCATTCAAGAAACCACTATACCTTAACGATTTATTTGTAAATTAAAAAAAAAAGAGGAAGTTGAATAGAAAAGGAAATTGAATAAAAATCGAAGTTGAATAAAAATAAAAATGGAAGTTCCACAAAAATTAAATAAAAAAGGAAGTTGAATAGAAAAGGGAAAATGGAAGTTGCATAAAATTAAAAATTGAAGTTCATCCAACAAACTACTATACCCTAACGATCTATTTGGAAATTAAATAAAAAAAAGAAGATCTATTTGGAAATTAAATATAAAAAGATTTCTTGAATGAACTTCCATTTTTATTCAATTTCTATTTTCTATTCAACTTCCTATTTGGAAATAAAATAAAAAAGGAAGTTGAATAGAAAAGAAATTGAATAAAAATAGGAATTGAATAAAAATGAAAGTTGCATAAATATAAAAAAGGAAGTTAAATAGAAAAGGAATTGAATAAAAACGAAAGTTGAATAAAAATAAAAATAGAAATTGAATAAAATTTAAAATGGAATTTCATTCAAGAAACCATTATACCTTAACGATCTATTTGGAAATTAAATAAAAAAAGAAGATAGATAGAAAAGGAAATTGAATAAAAAAGGAAATTGATTAAAAATGGAAGTTGAACAAAAATGGAAGTTGAATAAAATTAAAAATGCACTACAAGAAAAAACACTTTTGGCGACCACCTATTTTTTTTGGTCGCAAATAGTCCACTTTCTGCGACTAAAGTTTAACTTTTGGCGACCACATTTTTTTGGTCGCGGAAAATCACATTTTGGCGACAAAAAAAAAAGTTGGTAGCGGAAAGTATACCTATTAACAAACAGCTTTTTTTTTTTGGGAAAGTATATATTACTAGCGAAGGGCTTTTTTTTTTTTTGGAAGCGATTATAGCGAAAGTATACCCAAAAAAAAAAAGTTGGTCGCGGAAAGTATACTATTGGCGACCAAAGGCTTTTTTAGTCGCGGAAGATGACCTTTTGGCGACCAAAAAAAAAAGTTGGTCGTGGAAAGTATACTATTGGCGACTAAAAGCTTTTTTGGTCGCGGAAGATTACCCTTTGGCGACAAAAAAAAAAAGTTGGTCGTGGAAAGTTATGGCGGGATAAATGTTAAAAAAAAAGATACTATTGTAATTACATGCTATTTTTCTGTTTAGACATTCAAAGTTTTATAAAATAACATATAACCCAATTGTTATGGGTTATATATATATTTTTGCCAACTATGAACAAGAAGCATGTTATTGGCAGAGTGGCAGAGTGGATTGGGTGCATGGTGACTCCTTGGTCAAGAGTTCAAGTCCTAGGGAGCACAAAAGAATTATTTTTTTTGGGTCAAGGCGCTGACTTTTGGCGACCAACTTATCTTTGGTCGCTAAAAGTTTACTTTTGGCTAATATGAATTGGACTTTCTACGACCAAAAAAGTTGGTCGTGAATGGTCACTTTTAGCGACCAAAGGCTTTTTTGGTCACAGAAAACTATTTGTGACAAGGCTTTAGCGACCAACTCGCGACCAAAATATTTTGGTCGCGAAAAGGTTTTAGCGACCAAATATGGTACTTTTCGCGACCAAAATGTTGGTCACAGAAAGTGTTTTTTCTTATAGTGATGGAAGTTGAATAGAAAAGGAAATTAAATAAAAATGGAAATTAAATAAAAAAAGAAGTTGAATAAAGAAGGAAATTGAATAAAAATGAAAGTTAAATAGAAAAGGAAATTGAATAAAAATAAAAATGGAAGTTGCCTTAAATTAACAATGGAAGTTAATTCAAGAAACCATTATACCTTAACGATCTATTTGGAAGTTAAATAAAAAATGAAGTTGAATAGAAAAGGAAATTGAATAAAAATGCAAGTTGCCTAAAATTAACAATGGAAGTTAATTCAAGAAACCAATATACCTTAACGATCTATTTGGAAATTAAAGAAAAAAGGAAGTTGAATAAAAAAGGAAATTGAATAAAAAATGAAGTTGAATAGAAAAGGAAATTGGATAAAAATGGAAGTTGAACAAAATTAACAATGGAAGTTCATACACGAAACCATTATACCTTAATGATCTATTTGGCAATTAAATAAAAAAGGAAGTTGAATAGAAAAGGAAATTGAATAAAAATGGATGTTGAATAAAAATAACAATGAAAATTCATTTATGAAACCATTATACCTTAATGATCTATTTGGCAATTAAATAAAAAAGGAAATTGAATCAAAATGAAAGTTGAATAAAAATAAAAATGGAAGTTGCATAACATTAAAAATGGAAGTTCATTCAAGAAACCACTCTATCATAACGATCTATTTGGAAATTAAACTAAAAAGAAGTTGAATAGAGAAGGAAATTGAATAAAAATTGAAGTTGAATAAGATTAAAAATGCAAGTTCATTCAAGAAACCATAATACCTTAACGATCTATTTGGAAATTACATAAAAAAGGAAGTTGAATAGAAAAGGAAATTGAATAGAAAAAGAAGTTGATCATTCAATAAACCACTATACCTTGACGATCTATTTGAAAATTAAATAAAACAAGAAGTTGAATAGAAAAGGAAATTGAATAAAAATCAAAAAGGAAGTTGAATAAAAATGGAAGTCGCATAAAAATGAAAATGGATGTTCATCCAATAAACTACTATACCTTAACAATCTATTTGGAAATTAAATAAAAAAGGAAGTTGAATTGAAAAGTAAATTGAATAAAAATGGAAGTTGAATAAAAACAAAAATGGAAGTTCTTCCAATAAACTACTATAACTTAACGATCTATTAAGAAATTGAATAAAAATGGAAGTTGAGTAAAAATAAAATTGGAAGTTGCATAAAATTAAAAAGGGAAGTTGAATAAAAATGGAAGTTGAATAAAAATAAAAATGGAAGTTGCATAAAATTAACAATGGAAGTTCATAAAATTAAAAATTGAAGTTCATTCAAGAAACCACTATTCTCAACGATCTATTTGGAAATTATATAAAAAAGAAAGTTGAATAGAAAAGGAAATTGAATAAAAATGGAAGTTGCATAAAATTAAAAATGGAAGTTCATTCTAGAAACCACTATCCCTTAACGATCTATTTGGAAATTAAATAGAAAAGGAAATTGAATAAAAATAAAAGTTGAATAAAAATAAAAATGGAAGTTTATTCAAGAAACCACTATACCTTAACGATCTATTTGGAAATAAAATAAAAAAGGTAGTTGAATAGAGAAGGAAATTGGATAAAAAAAGAAGTTGAATAGAAATAGAAGTTGAATAAAAAAGTAAATTGAATAGAAATGGAAGTTGAATAAAAATGAAAATGGAAGTTAAATAGAAATGGAAATTGAATAAAATTATAAATTGAATAAAATTGAATAAAACTGGAAGTTGAATAGAAAAGGGAAATTGAATAAAAATGGAAGTTGAATAAAAATAAAAATGGAAGTTACATATAATTAAAAATTGAAGTTTATTCAAAAAACCACTCTACCTTAACGATCTTTTTTATTTTATTCACCTTCCATTTATATTTTTATTCTACTTCCATTTTTATTCGATTTCTTTTTCTATTCAACTTCATTTTGTTTTTTAATTTCCAAATAGATCGTTATGGTATAGTGGTTTCTTGAATGAACTTCTATTTTTAATTTTTTGTAACTTCCTTTTTTATTCAACTTCCTTTTTTATTTAATTTCCAAATAGATCGTTAGGGTATAGTGGTTTCTTGAATGAACTTTAAATAAAAAAGAAAGTTGAATAGAAAAACAAATTGAAGAAAAATGGAAGTTGAGTAAAAATAAAATGGAAGTTGCATAAAATTAAAAATGGATGTTTCATAAAATTAAAAATGGAAGTTCATTCAAGAAACTATTGTTATTTTTATTCAACTTTAATTTTTATTCAATTTTTATGCAACTTCCATTTTTAGTTCTATTCAACTTCCATTTTTGTTTTTTAATTTCCAAATAGATCGTTAACGTATAGTGATTTTTTGAATGAACTTCCATTTTTATTCAATTTCCTATTCTATTCAACTTCATTTTTTCTTTAATTTCCAAATAAATCGTTAGGTATAATGGTTTCTTCAATGAACTTGCATTTTTAATTTTATGCAACTTCGATTTTTATTTTTATGCAACTTCCATTTTATTTTTATTCAACTTCCATTTTTATTGAATTTCCTTTTCTATTCGATTTCCTTTTTTCATTTAATTTCCAAATAGATCGTTAAGGTATTATGATTTCTCGAATGAACATCCAATGTTAATTTTATGCAACTTCCATTTTTATTTAATTTCCTTTTCTATTCAACTTCCTTTTCTATTTGTATTCAACTTCCATTTGTATTCAACTTCCTTTTCTATTTGTATTCAACTTCCATTTCTATTCAATTTCCTTTTTTATGTAATTTTCAAATAGACCGTTAAGGTATAGTGGTTTCTTCAATGAACTTTCAATTTCATGTTTTATTCAACTTCCGATTTTATTCAATTTCCTTTTCTATTCAACTTCCTTTTTTATTTAATTTCCAAATAGATTCAATTTTCTTTTGCTATTCAACTTCCTCTTTTTTTTTTTTTTTTTTTTAATTTACAAATAGATCATTAAGGTATAGTGGTTTGTTAAATAAACTTCAATTTTTATTTTTATTCAACATCCATTTTTATTCAATTCCATTTCCTTTTCTATTCGACTTCCTTTTTTATATAATTTCCAAATAGATCGTTAACGTAAAGTGGTTTCTTGAATGAATTTCGATTTTTATTTTTATTGAACTTCCATTTTTATTTTTATTCAACATCCATTTTTATTCAGCTTCCTTTTCTATTCAAAAAACCACTATACCTTAATGATCTATGTAACGATTCCGGTTTTTTCTCCTTTCGGTGTTTGTATCCGGACTTAGTTCCGAGGATTCCGGTTGTTGTTTTGAGCTGTTTCTATCCTTCAATTCTTTAAATTTGGGTTTAGAATGTTTTGGGCAGGTTGGTTGCAGATTGGTTGAGTTTACGAACCGAGTCTGTCTGTCCGCTTTTGATTTTGGTCGCCGAGCGACCTTCTCTCCGCTCGAGCGAGGCTTTTGTTTGTGGTCCGTCGCTCGAGCCAGCCTTTCTTCGCTCGAGCGAGCGTTGCGTCTAGCACTTAGACCTGAGAGCAGTGTTTGTTGGCTCGAGCGAGCTTCTCTTCGCTCGAGCGAGGTCTGCTTTCTTATGTCTGTCGCCGAGCGACTGTCTTCTTCGCCGAGCGAGCCTGTCCAGTTTATAAACTCAGCAGCGGGGAAAAATAACATTTTTCTCCTTCTTTCTTTCTTGAAACCCTAGCAGCTGAGAGTCTCTGTCTCTAAACTTACTCTCTCTCTACATTTCATCTCTTTCTTCTATAAATCCATCCTAGGTCCTTTGTTAAAAGGTAGAGGAGAGTGAGGGCTAGTCTTTAATTTGAAGAATTATGGTTTTGGAGCACTTGGATTTCGGGTCAATCTTCTCCATTTGGGTTCTCCCTTGAGGTAGGGATTCTCCTTGTTTCTTTTCAATACTCCATCTATAGATAGACATGTGGTAGTTTTTGTATTGCATAAAAAAGATATCATGTTGGATTTATTAAAAATCATGAGGTTGAACCTTGGGTTGATTTGTTGGAGTTGGGTTTATTATCATTAGTTATGGTTTAGGCTAATTGGGGTGTTAATTAGCATGTTGTTGTTGAAAGAAGAGAAAACCCTAATTTTATTTGATTTAATAAATTAATAGAGGGGTTTTGATCGTTGGGCAAATACTTATGTATTTTGGGTCTTCAATGTGATCATTGTTGTTTGTTGTTAATAATTGAGCCTGTTAGGTCAATATTGAGAAAGAGGGAGGAAAACCCCAGTTTAATGATTATAATTTAATTTGCATGATTAAATTGGAGTGGCTTGGAAAAGAATGTAATGGGTTAAAATGAGTTATGGCCTTATTGTCCAGGGAATTGAATTTGTGAAGGCAAAAGGTATGAGAGTTAGATTATTGTAATGTGAGTGGTGAACACACATGTGGAGGTTGTATCTTTCACGGCCATGTTAGTTTTGTTGAAGGGTTTGTGGTCTCATGATAATTGAGTCTGTTAATAGATGTACAACATACCTGCATCTAGAGGTTTTGTCCTTGGTCATCGGTGGAGGATGACACGGTTGTGTTGAATTGTTGTGTATGCATTACACCATTGATTGTTTGTGTATATGACGTTGTGTTTATATGCATTACTTGTGTATGGGAGGAGATAGGGGATGTACTCCACGGTTTAGGGGAAGATAGGGGATGTACCTCTAAACTGGTTGATGATTATGGGAAGATAGGGGATGAACCCAGGGTTGCAGCACATATGCGCACCTATTGCAGAGATATAGTTTTTATGCTTATCTATTGAAGTGTGATATAGCTCATATGCTTGTCCACTGAAGTGTTTTGTTAATATGATACATCACTAAAATGTGTATCGGTTGTGAAATCTGGAAGTGGTTTTTGTGAGATCGAGATCGTCTGATACCAACATGTGTATTCGTTATGTTATCAGATATGTTTAACTTGATTTGTTATTCCTGTTGAATTGGAAATATTGTTAATACGAGATGAAACCCTTGTTGAATTATTTGGCCAGGTTCCGAGCCATAAAAGGGAAGGTGAATTGTGCCATAGACTATTTGTCATAGGCAATGTAGACATTCGT
This sequence comes from Camellia lanceoleosa, assembly GCA_025200525.1. NCBI lineage: Eukaryota > Viridiplantae > Streptophyta > Magnoliopsida > Ericales > Theaceae > Camellia > Camellia lanceoleosa. Next base: position 992,854 of record JANUSC010000057.1, read on the forward strand.
GTCATGAAGTTGTAAATGGATTATCTTGTGTTAATCATGTATCGGTTGCTACCCCTTGTCTTTTGGAAGGGTAAAGAGAATCAAACATTTTAGAAATATGTTCTAGAAAGGCACATCTGTTGTATGTGTGGAAATTGGAGAATAGTAGTGGTCTTAGTGAATTTATTTCCTAAGTAATTGCTTATGTATAAAAGATTGGGAACGGGGTTAATGAAAGGAAAAAGGGAAAGATGAATCGCTTATAGCATTGAATGAAATAGTTGTTGTTGAGAAAAGTTTATATATATATATATATATATATTTTGTCTAAACTGTCACATTATTATTCTAGTACGAGAAAGAGTGTTCATGATCATAGCTATCTGTACTGTTGTTATTGTTGAGGATCATGTTGAGATCCCTACTGGACTATATGTTCATCCCACGTTGTTGAATTTTTTTTCAGGTGTTTAGCAGGATGTGCTACAAGATTTGGATCTTCTTGTTTGTGGGCCACGGGGCCTCTTTGTTGTTGGCGGAAAGCCATATGTGTAAAAGGGTTACACCCTTCATTTGTTTATTTAAAGGTTGTAAGCCCAAGGGCAATTTATTAAGTATGATCATGTAACATTTACTTGCATACGAATGAGAGTACTGATATTCATTGCTATGAATTGAATGTATGAGTTTATTTCCGCATGTTATCTCTGAAATTGGATTAAGTTAATGAACTTGGTAATGACCTTTAGTAATAAAAAGTGGGGCGTGACAATCTATTTGGAAGTTGTATAAAAATAAAAATGGAAGTTGAATAAAAATAAAATTGGAAGTTCATTCAGAAAACTACTATACCTTGATGATCTATTTGGAAACTAAATAAAAAAGGAAGTTGAATAGAATAGGAAATTGAATAAAAATGGAAGTTGCATAAGATTAACAATGGAAGTTTATTCAAGAAACCACTATACCTTAACGATCTATTTGAAAATTAAATAAAAAATGAAGTTGAATAGAAAAGGAAATTAAATAAAAATCGAAGTTGAATAAAAACAATGGAAGTTCATTCAAGAAATAGATCGCTAAGGTATAATGGTTTCTTGAATGAACTTCCATTGTTAATTTTATGCAACATCCATTTATATTTTTATTCAATTTTTATTTTTATTGAACTTCCATTTTTATTTAATTTCCTTTTCTATTCGACTTCATTTTTTATTTAATTTTCAAATAGATCGTTAAGGTATAGTGGTAAAAATGGAAGTTGAATAATATTAAAAATGAAAGTTCACTCAAGAAACCACTATACCTTAAAGATCTATTTGGAAATTAAATAAAAATGGAAGTTAAATAGAAAAGAAAATTGAATAAAAATGGAAGTTACTTAAAATTAACAATGGAAGTTAATTCAAAAAACCACTATACCTCGACGATCTATTTGGAAATTAAAGAAAAAAGGAAGTTGAATAGAAATGGAAATTGAATAAAAATGGATGTTGAATAAAAATAAAAATAAAAATGGCAGTTACACAAAATTAACAATGGAAGTTCATTCAAGAAACCACTATACATTAACGGTCTATTTGAAAATTAAATAAAAAAGAAAGTTGAATAGAAATGGAAGAAAAAAGGAAATTTTCATAAAATTAAAAATGAAAGTTGCATAAAAATATAAATAGAAGTTGCATAAAATTAAAAATTGAAAGTTCATTCAAGAAACCAATATACCTTAACGGTCCATTTGGAAATTAAATAAAAATGGAAGTCGAATAGAAAAAGAAATCGAATAAAAATGGAAGTTGAATAACATTAAAAATGGAAGTTAATTCAAGAAACCATTATACCTTAACGATCTATTGGAAATTAAAGAAAAAAGAAGTTGCCTAAAATTAACAATGGAAGTTCATTCAAGAAACCACTATACCTTAACGATCTATTTGGAAATTTAAAAAAAAAAAAGAAGAGGAAGTTGAATAGAAAAGGAAATTAAATAAAAATGGAAGTTGAATAAAAATAAAATGGAATTTGCATGAAAATAAAAATGGAAGTTGAATAAAAACAAAAATGGAAGTTGAATAAAAATAAAAATGGAAGTTGGATAAAATTAACAATGCAAGTTGTATAAAATTAAAAAAAAGAAGTTAAATAGAAAAGGAAATTGGATAAAAATGGAAGTTAATTAAAAACAAAAATGGAAGTTGCCTAAAATTAAAAATGGAAGTTCATTCAAGAAACTACTATACCTTAAGGATCTATTTGGAAATTACATAAAAAAGGAAGTTGAATAGAAAAGGAAATTGAATAAAAATGAAAATTGAATAAAAATTGAAATTGAATAAAAATAAAAATGGAAGCTGCATAAAATTAAAAATCGAAGTTCATTCAAGAAACCACTCTACCTTAATGATCTATTTGGAAATTAAATAAAAAAGGAAGTTGAATTGAAAAGAAAATTGGATAAAAATGGAAGTTGCATAAAAATAAAAATAGAAGTTGCGTAAAACTTACAATGGAAGTTGCATAAAATTAACAATGGAAGTTCATTCAAGAAGCCACTATACCTTAACGATTTATTTGGAAATTAAATAAAAAAACAAATTGAATAAAAATAGAAGTTGAATAAAAATAAAAAATGAAGTTGAATAGAATAGGAAATTGGAAGTTGCATAAAATAAAAAATGGAAGTTCATTCAATTTCATGTTCTATTCAAATTCCATTTTTATTTTTATTCAACTTCCATTTTTATTTTTATTCAACTTCAATTGTTAAGGTATAGTGGTTTCTTTTTAATTTTATGCAACTTCCATTTTTATTTTTATTCAACTTCCATTTTTATTCAGTTCTATTTTCTATTCATTCAAGAAACCATTATAACTTAACGATCTATTTGAAAATTAAATAAAACTAGAAATTGAATAAAAATAAAAATGGAAATTCATTCAAGAAACCACTATACCTTAACAATCTATTTGGATTTTATACACTATACCTTAACGATCTATTTGACAATTAAAGAAAAAAGAAAGTTGAATAAAAAAAGAAATTGAATAAAAATTGAAGTTGAATAAAAATAACAATGGCAGTTCTTTCAAGAAACCACTCTACCTTAACGGTTTATTTGTAAATTAAAAAAAAAAAAGAGGAAGTTGAATAAAAAAAAAATTGAATAAAAAGGGAAGTTGAATAAAAATAAAAATCAAAGTTCATTCAAGAAACCACTATACCATAAAGATCTATTGGGAAATTAAAAGGAAATTGAATAAAAATGGAAGTTGAACATAAATGGAAATTAAAGAAAAATAAAAATGGAAGTTGCATAAAATTAAAAATTGAAGTTCATCCAATAAACTACTATACCCTAACGATCTATTTAGAAATTAAATAAAAAAGGAAGTTGCAGAAAATTAACAATGGAAGTTCATTCAAGAAACCACTATACCTTAACGATCTATTTGGAAATTAAAGAAAAAAGGAAATTAAATAAAAAAAGGAAGTTGAATAGAAAAGGAAATTGAATAAAAATGGAAGTTGAATAAAAATAAAAATGGAAGTTGCATAAAATTAAAAATGGAAGTTCTTTTAAAAAACCACTATACCATAACGATCTATTTGGAAATTACATAAAAAAGGAAGTTAAATAGAAAAGGAAAATGAATAAAAAGGGAAGTTGAATAAAAATAAAATGGAAATTAAATAAAAATGAAATTGAATAAAAAGGAAATTTAATAAAAAAGAAGTTGAATAGAAAAGGAAATTGAATAAAAATGGAAGTTGAATAAACATATAAATGGAAGTTGCATATAATTAAAAATTGAAGTTTATTCAAAAAATCACTATACCTTTACGATCTATTTGGAAATTAAATAAAAAAAGGAAGTTAAATAGAAAAGGAAATTGAATAAAAATGGATGTTGAATAAAAATGCAATTTGAATAAAATTAACAATGGAAGTTCTTTCAAGAAACCATTACACCTTAACGATCCATTTGGAAATTAAATAAAAAAGGAAGTTGAATGGAAAAGTAAATTGAATCAAAATGGAAGTTGAATTTAATAAAAATGGAAGTTACATATAATTAAAAATTGAAGTTTATTCAAAAAACCACTCTACCTTAACGATCTATTTGGAAATTAAAAAACAAAAGAAGTTGAATAAAAATGGAAGTTGGATAAAAATCGGAAGTTGAATAAAAATAAAAATGAACATCCATTGTTAATTTTATACAACTTCCATTTTTATTCAACTTCCTTTTTTATTTTTATTCAACTTCCATATTTATTCAATTTACTTTTCTATTCAACATCCTTTTTGATTTAATTTCCAACGGTCTATTCAACTTCCAATTTTATTTTTATTCAATTTCTTTTCTATTCAACTTCCTATTTTTTTTTAATTTCCCAATTGATCGTTAAGGTATAGTGATTTTTTTTGAATAAACTTCCATTTTTAATTTTATGTAACTTCCATTTTTAATTTTATTCAACTTCCATTTTTATTTAATCTCCAACTAGATCGTTAACGTATAGTGGTTTCTTGAATGAATTGCTATTTTTAATTTTATGCAACTTCCATTTTTATTCAACTTCCATTTTTATTCAACTTCTTTTTTTTTTTAATTTCCAAATAGATCATTAAGGTAGAGTGGTTTCTTAAATGAACTTACATTATTAATTTTACTCAACTTCCATTTTTATTCAATTTTCTTGTCTATTCAAATTCATTTTTTATTTAATTTCCAAATAGATCGTTAGAGTATAGTAGTTTATTGGATTAAATTCCATTGTTAATTTCATGCAAATTCCATTTTTATTTTTATTTAACTTCCATTTTTATTCAATTTCCTTTTCTATTCAACTTCCTTTTATATTTAATTTCCAAATAGATCGTTAAGGTATAGTGCTTTCTTGAATGAACTTCCATTGTTAATTATATGCAACTTCCATTTATATTTTTAGTTAACTTTCATTTTTATTCAACTTTCTTTTTTATTTAATGTCCAAATAATTCATTAAGGTATAGTGGTTTCTTGAATAAGCTTCAATTTTTTTATTCAACTTCCATTTTTATTGAGTTTCCTTTTCTACTCAACTTCTTTTTTGATTTAATTTTCAAATAAATCGTTAAGGTATAGTGGTTTCTTGAATCAACTTCAATTTTTAATTTTATGCAACTTCCATTTTTATTTTTATTTTTATTCAACATCCATTTTTATTCAATTTTCTTTTCTATTCAACTTCCTTTTTGATTTAATTTCCAAATAGATCGCTAAGGTATGTTGTTTCTTGAATGACCTTCAATTTTTAATTTTTATGCAACTTCCATTTTTATTTTTATTCAACTTGCATTTTGATTCAATTTCCTTTTCTATTCAACTTCCTTTTTCTATTCAACTTCTTTTTTTATTCAATTTACTTTTCTATTTTTATGTTTAATTTTATGCAACTTCCATTTTATTTTATTCAACTTCAATTTTTATTTTATTCAACTTCCATTTTTATTTTTATACAACTCCCTTTTCTATTCAACTTTCTTTTTTATTAAATTTCCAAATAATTGAATATAAATAAAAAAGGAAGTTGAATAAAAATAAAATGGAAGTTGCATAAAATTAAAAATTGAAGTTCATTTAAGAAACTACTATCACTACTAGAAAAATGGGCATTTGACATGGAACAATTTGCGATGGTTCAAGTGCTGTCGCAAAAGCTTGCTTTTTGCGACGGTTTAAGTGCCGTCATGAAATTTATAGTTTTTGCGATGGGAAAAATTAGCCTGTGGCAAAAAGTAAGGTTATATGCGACGGTAAGTTAAGCGTGACAAAATTTTTCTGGTTTAAAATTTTTTTTTTCCTTTTTTGCGACGCTCTTTTAGCAATGCGTCACAAAATTTTATTTTTTTCTCTTTCATTCGCGACAGGCCTTAATATCATCGCAAATAATAATTCCTAAATTCACGCCAAAACCTCCACCCACTATCCCCCTTTCCCGATATTCCCAAATTTTCTGTTATCTCTTGAGATCAAAAAAAAAAAAAAAACCCCTAATCTCACTGCTCTCTCCCTCCCTCTCACCCAGTTGTCACTCTATCTCTCTTGCAACGGCAACAACAACATCTAGGTAACCCTTTTCTTTCCTCTTGCTCTTGCTCACGCAGACCTTCCCTCTCGTCCAGTCGTCACTCTGTCTCTCGCTCTTGCTCGAATAACAATACGTCAGTAGCTTGCAACAACAAAGATCTCAGAGCACCGTCTCTCTTGCACCAGCAACAATGGCGTCATACAAAGCTGGTAAGCTATGACCTCCATTGATGAAGAAGAGCAAAGTGGAACTGGAATTAGGGTTTCCGATCAGACAAACGGATGGCTGACTTCTTTCCACGCTCGGCCCCTTTCCTCCGCCGCATCCGGCGGCGCCGCCACCCCTCCCCGGAGCTGGTAAATCTCTCCCAGGAATTCTTTCGGATTGTTACCTTCTCGCTCTTCCAGGAATTCGTATTCTTGTTCTTGGTTTGGAATTTTGGAATGGTTAGGGTTTATGACCAAATCGAAACAACGAGGAGGGGTGAAGAGGAAAGCTGTGAAGAAGCGAGTGAAAGGCGTTGTGGTGGTTGTGATTGTGTTGTTGGCTTGTTTTGTGGTGATGGATTGGTGGATGCTTTCGCGGATTCAAGAATCGAGTCACAGTCTTAAATTCAAATACAAGGTCTTGAGAGCCAACTCTTCTACATTGTCTATTCGGGTATGTTTCAATTCAATTCCAAGTTCAAATCTAGTAAATTTAACATTTTTTGGTTGATTTTGGAAATTTATGTTGGCAATAAATTTACTTGATCATGGAAAAATAAAAACAAAACAAAGTAAGAAACTTGAATTCTCAGTAAAATTTGCCTAATATATATGGCCACAACATTAATTTGTATGACTCTGGAGATGGAACAATTACTGGGTATGACTTTTATCTTGATGTACAGCATAGGTTAAAAATGAAAATTAAAAATAAACATCAGTGATAGCTATCTTAGATTCAATGGCTTTGTTATACTAACAACTAGCATGGTGGTGAAGAAATTATAGGGGTGAAGAAATTATAGGGGTGCAGTGAGTTGGGCCAGTGCAGGCCTGTAGATTTTAGTTCATTTCATATGGCTTAAATCATCTAATTTTGTGTTGTTCCAATCTTGTGGATTTTCACATCTTGGTTTGATTTTCTTCCCAAGAAATGTTCGTTATACCTAATAAACATGAGTACCATTTTTTCCTTGCACCTATAGTATTCTGAGTCCAGAATGGGCCTATGTTTTCCTTTCCTGATTAGATAAACACATGGTAAGAAATGGAGTCTGGCTACCTTATGACTTGCTAGTGGGATCCTTGTGATTTAGAATAAGATTTAGAGTTATTTCCAGAACTCATGGTCTTTGGTACATTGATGATATTTGCTGTTCACTTGCAGTAGAGTCAGTGTCATATTTATTTATTTATGGTTTTTGTGATTGATTTCCTTTCAAATAACTGCTATATTTCTTATTTTCTGTTTCTATCTTCTTCTTCTTCTTCTTCTTCTTTTTTTTTAGGCAGTAGAATCAGTGTCATAAATATATATAATTTTTTTTCTTCTTCTTCATGTGCACCTTTTTAGATTATAATAATACTAATTTGACATATATATATATATATATTTTGTTGTAAATTTTATGTCATTTCTGTTAATATTTTGTTTAGGTGGGATTGGCCGATAAAGTTAACACTGTTGTGAGGGCACTCTCTGGAGGCATGAAAAGAAAGTTGTCCCTTGGAATTGCACTAATTGGAGATAGTAAGGTGAACACAAATTTCAGGACATTGGCCATTTCTCTTTGTTTGGGATCTATAAAATAATGTTTGCTTTTTTTACAGTTATTGTTCTCGATGAACCTCGAGCGGAATAGATCCATATTCAATGTGGTTGACATGGCGTTAATCAAAAAATCAAGAAGGGTAGGATAATATTCTTTACGCACTCTATGGATGAGGCCGATGTGTTAGGAGATCGGATAGCCATCATGGCTAATGGTTCTTTGAAATGTGGAAGGTATTTTATGTCTAGATTCAACATGCTTTTTTACATGGGAAAACCGAACAATCTGCACCTGTTTTTTCTATGTATATTACGTATGGTCATCTAATCAAACATACTCAAGCATTGATCTCTTTGATGAATATTAATGGTATGTTCATTCACCATTTGAGAGCGAATGAATCATTAAGATTTTTGTTGGGGATGCATAATATCTGCAGTAGCAACTGCCTCCAAGGCTTCAACAAAATCAGATTCTAGGATAATTCGGTGAAAACCTTCCTGTCTTTTAATCCATAAGGGTTTCCAAATTGCAAAATTCAGCTACCAGTGTCATAGCCCAACCTATTCTTATCTTGATACCCATGGACCACTCCCCTTCAGTGCTGTTGAACAAACCTCCAGCAGTTGCCAGCCTTTTCGGTTCCTATCAACATTTGCTTCCAATTCCCTGGAGGGGGATACCATTTGACCCTAGTTGGTTTGACTTGTTGCACATGATGGACTTCCTATTATTTTTGTGTTTAGTAGCTCTATTCATTCCGTTGTACAATAATTTCTACAAAAATCTTAAGGTGTTTGGTATTTTGGTGGTTTTAAATTGTTTTTACTTGCAGTATTTTCAGGAAATATAATGACAAGTTGCACTTCCTTGAAATGTCTTGGGAAATTATAAAATTAGATGCTCACGGCTGAAGGGGCCAAATAGAGAGAGAGAGAGAGAGAGAGATTCCGCTAGGATCTACCATCACATTCATGTTCAATTTCATTTTTGTGCTTGCTATGGATAATTCAGAGACTTTGTTGGGAAGCATTGTGAAAACTAATATATATTGTTTGATTATGCAATTATTGATCTTATTTTTTATTCCTATTTCATTGTTTACTGTGTTATTTAAAATAGTTTTGTCATTTAGCCATGCCAATATAGCAAGAGAAAAAGTTTACAGTTTTCCCATGTAAAAGTTTATTCTAGAAAACGTTGTACAATTTAAAACTTGCAAGGAAGCATACCCTTTCCTTCCTTCCCCTTCTATGAAAAAACCAATTTCATTTAAGTGTAGGATATTTGGTTTCTTTAGGAATTAAATCATATGATCTAGTTTACTAAGTATGATATTTTTATTCACCAAGCGTATAATTAATCCTTGCATCATTTTCTCAACTGGGTGTTCCGTTTTCAACAGTTCACTTTTCTTGAAGCGTGAGGATGGGGTTGGCTATACTCTTACTTTGGTGAAGGTGTGTTGTTCTAGTCCATTTTTCATTAGTCTTGCTGAATAGGTTCTTTCTTCTTGATTGTAAAAGCACCAACATGCTTTGTTATTGCTATCTTTGCAATTCAGATCGCTCCTAGTGCCTCTCAGAGTCAGCGATATTGTTTACCGTCACATTCCATCGGCAACATGTGTGAGAAGTATTCATCGATCTCATATCTCTAATGGTTATGTTAATGCATGAAAAGGTACTAACCAATTGTACAAATCATTAATAACTTTTTGAACACCAAAGAAATCCTTATTTTATCAGTCAGAAACAAGATGCCAAAAGTAAACTCAAAGTATTTGTTTTGTTGCATTTTTGTTTTCTGTTTTTTCGAAACAAAAACAATGAAGAGTTCGAAAACATCCAGCGCTTTTAAAAATTTGAAAATAGCTTTTTGATGTTTCAGAAAATGTGGGTTTTCGAAATTTTCTAAAACAGTTTTGGAAACAATACCAAACGAGTGTGTTTGAGAAAATGAAAATGGAAAAATGAAAACAAAAACACAACCAAACACACCCTATTATTTCAAGAGTCCAACTCCTACTAATGAAGTGGAATTATACATTCTATTCTATGCTTATTTATACCCAACTATTTTTAATCCTTACCAGATTATCTTCTTGTTTCATGGGATTGGATGCCTCAACAAAGTTGGGATAGAGATTTCCTTCAAGCTTCCTCTAGCATCTTCATCTTCCTTTGAGAGCATGTTTAGGAGATTGAAGGTCGATGACAAGATCGGATCCTAACTTAGAATCAAGGCGTGAGCACAATCACTCTTTTGGCATTGAGAGTTATGGTATATCTGTGACAACTCTTGAAGAGGTATTCCTGAGAGTTGCGGGATGCGATTATAATGAAACCGAGTGTATTGATGAGAAGAAGACTCTTGCTTTGCATGATTCTCAGGTTTCACCACCGCCATAATTATGCTCCAAAAATGTTGTACTCCCCAAACTATGTGGAAGTTATAAGGTCATTGGAGTCATATTTGCAACAATTGGCGTGCTTGTAGTTTGTTTTTGATGTCTCCGAGTTTCTTAAGGTTCTTAAGTATGCAATGATGTTGCTGTTGTTTAGTAAGGTCAACTTTTGGCAACACCGTAAAGCATTATTTATAAAGAGAGCAATATCGCTCAAGAGATCGAAAAACAATTGTTTTCCAGCTTATTAATCCAAACTATCTTCTTGCTTTTTGGTCTTGTTCTTCTCAAACTTAAACCACATCTTGATCAAGAATCTATAACATTCACAACCTCATATTTTAATCCTCTATTAAGTGGTGGAGGTGGTGGTGGTCCAATTCCTTTTGATCTATCCTCGCCTATCTCCAATAAGGTTTGTTGTTGACTCTTCATTTTTTCATCCAAATTTTTGTTCATATATACATCATTATTTTAAATGCATTTTGTGAATGGAAGTTGGTTTTATTATATTTTCATATTAAATTATTGGATTTGATTTTTAAGGCATATTCTAAAGTTCTCCCAATGAAGTGCTATGAATCCTGCAGTGGCGCATTTGTTAAAGGGGTTGGATTTGAAGTTAAAGTCGAGAACATATAGATTCCCTAAGTCGAAAAGGCATTATCTGATGCTATTGAGGCAGTGTGGTCAACTTTAGGTCCTGTCCTACTTTCAATGAGTGAATATCTGATGTCTAGCTTTAACGAATCCTACCAGTCAAGGTGTGTTGTGACATACTTCTATATCCATTTCTTGCACTTGGGTACTTTATATTATTATCTTGAAGGTTAATGCTCATGTGAAATCATCTTGTTCTATTTGAAATGTGGTGTTGGTTTTTTTTTGGGGTTATTTTATACAATGAATCTCTCCATTTCTTTCAGCATATTGTCAGCCTGCTTCTCTACCTTTTAGCAGCTTCAACTTGTAACTTTCTATATGAAATTGTTTCGTGATTCTTCTCTTGTTCTCTGGCAACTTTAATTCGTACCTACCATATGCATATCATTTAATCTACATTATTGTCTAGTTTTCTATAAATATGTATGTGTCCTTGCAAATCTGATGTTGTGAGAAACTAGAAATGTTTTTTACTAGCAAATCTGATGTGTCTTTCTTCTAACATCATATAAAACTAGAATTTATCAACCCCCCCAAAAAAAAAATCATATAAAATTAGAGGATCCAAGTGTTTGAATTGGGTATGGGTGTCAGACACATATCCTGCACCCTTACCCTTGTCATATCCGGTGGACATGGTTACATTGGGGGACGTAGAAGAGTCCATGTAACATAGCTTATGGATGAGTTTTCTTCTTCTTTTTTTTTTTCAATTTGGTATGAATGATCATCATGCTGATGATATGGGTGACCAAATTGTGATCACATTCATATGATTCAACAATTTAGTTATGTGTCTTAGTTCACTATGGTTACAAATTACTTTGAATGATAAAAAAAAAAAAAATTTACTTTGAATGATAAATGATTAGAAAATTAATTAGCAAAAGTAGTAATTTGGCTTCATATTTGTGACTAACTGGAGAATATATTTTAGGTTCATATGTTGATTATTCCTTGGAATGTCAGCTCTTATTTTGTCCTTGGTAATGAAATGTTTTTGAAATTATTCAAAAGTATTGTGTTAATTCAGATGACACACTTGACACACACAATATACTAGGCAGACATGACTTGTAGGAGAGGACGAGACTTGAAACTATTTCGGGTTTTTGGAGACTCTTGAAAATTTCCGTTTATGAAAACTTATTCTTTACAAACTCTTTTTTGAACCTGTTGACACGCTAAAATGCTCAAACAGGCTTGGATTTCAACGAAACTTGACATGCACAACATGCGAGGCACACATGACTTGTACGAGAAGACAGAACTTGAAATTGATTCCCGGTTTTGAATCTAGAGCCTTCTTTCCGTTTATGAAAATTTATTCTTTACAAACTCTTGTTCGAATCGGTTGACACACTAAAATGCTCAAATGGGTTCGGATGTCAACGAACCTTGACACTCACAACATACAAGGTACACATGACTTGTAGGAGAAGACGAGACTCGAAACCGATTCCCGATTTTGAATCTAGAGCCTAATTTCCGTTTATGAAAACTTATTTCTTAATAACTCTTTTTCAAACCGATTGACACACTAAAATGCTAAAACGGGTTCGGATGTCAACGAAACTTGACACGCACAACATACTAGGCACACATGACTTGTAGGAGAAGACGGGACTCGAAACCGATTCCCGGTTTTGAATCTAGAGCCTAATTTCCGTTTATGAAAACTTATTTCTTAATAACTCTTTTTCGAACCGGTTGACACACTAAAATGCTCAAACAGGTTCGGATGTCAACGAAACTTGACACGCACAACATACTAGGCACACATGACTTGTAGGAGAAGACGGGACTCGAAACCGATTCCCGGTTTTGAATCTAGAGCCTAATTTCCGTTTATGAAAACTTATTTCTTAATAACTCTTTTTCGAACCGGTTGACACACTAAAATGCTCAAACAGGTTCGGATGTCAACGAAAGTTGACACGCACAACATACTAGGCACACATGACTTGTAGGAGAAGACGAAAATCGAAATCGATCCTTGGTTTTGAATCTGGAGCCTAATTTCCATTTATGAAAACTTATTCTTTACAAACTCTTTTTTGAACCGGTTGACACACTAAAATGCTCAAACGGGTTCGAATGTCAACGAAACTTGACACGCACAACATACTTGGCACACATGACTTGTAGGAGAAGACGAAACTCGATGAAAACTTCTTCTTTACAAACTCTTTTTGTGTTTATTCAATTATTGTTAGATTATAGCTCAATGTGTACAATCTTTGCCTATTTTTAATAGTATTATCATCATTGTTGTTAGGACCCTTTTGTTGTCAAAATCCATGAATCAAAACCAAGTTTGTATCGCATAAAGTTTTCCAGGTTTTCTCACTTTTGGTCGCCCTGCTCGAGCGGGGAAAGTAACGCTCGAGCGGGGATTGCTAGTCCACAGCATCTCTGCATAGCCTGACAAAGTACTGGATGGTGTAATTCTCGCCGAAAGGGAAATGGACGCCGAGCGAAGCTCAGATGAATCACAAATTATGAAGTCTCCGCTCGAGCGGGAGGACCCACGCTCGAGCGGACCGCGTGAGATCAGATTCTATAAATTCGCTGGTTGGGTCTTTTTCTAGATTTACTTTTCCTAGATCTGATCTAAGTGTATTAGGGTTTTGTTTGAAGTTTTCTTCTGAGATTTTGATAGTTTTTCTTGATGTTCTTGAGAGAGTTCTAAACTTATGATTTGAGATTCATACATCAAGAAGTTTGATACTTCATATTCAAGAGAGTTCTCTTCGGTGGCTTCCGAAGATCAAGACGTAGAGTTTCAAAAGGCGTTTGATTCTTTACGTAGTCGTTAATTCGACAAGAGAAGTTGTGGAATCAACTTCAGGATTGATCAGTTCCGTGACGAAGGCGTGGTGAAAGAGTTACAGAAGATTCAGAGACAAATTGACTGGGTTGGGTAATTTGTATGTTATCTTTGTAATCTTTTTAGTCCTTCAGTAGTGGATTGATTAGTGGCGGTTCGCCCATGGTTTTTTACTACAGTTGAAGGTTCTTCAATTGTGGTTTTTTTCCACGTAAAAAATCGTTTGTGTCGATTTATCGTTTATTCCTAAAAATAAACAATCTAAAATCACTCTCGTAAGTGCTTGTTGATTTTAGATTGAGTGTTTTGAATAATAGGGATTTGGAATATTTTAATCTTGATCTAATCACGAATCACGTAGAATTTTCAATTGGTATCAGAGCGGGTCACTCTTTGTTTTTTCAAAACTATAGGAGTGTGATTTTGTGTGACTAGTATTATGGATTCTATTCGTGAAGGTAACTCGACTCATAGACCCCCTTTACTAGACGGTACAAACTATTCTTATTGGAAAGCTCGTATGAGAGCATTTTTAAAATCCATCGATGAGAAAGTTTGGCACTGCGTAATCTTTGGGTGGAGTGAACCTATTATCACCATTGATGGCATTGATATTCGTAAACCCCTTGATAAATGGGACACAACTGATTACCAGAACTCGAGTTGGAACAGCAAGGCTCTCAACTCCCTCTTCTGCTCTGTCACACCTGAAGAATTCCGTCGAATTTGCACGTGTGAAATAGCAAAAGAGGCGTGGGATATTCTTGAAACGATTCACGAAGGTACTACCTCTATTAAAAGGTCAAAACTTCAACGTCTCACCTCCGCCTTTGAAACCCTTTTCATGCGCGACGATGAGACGTTTGATGATTTCTATGCAAAACTCAGTGATATCGTGAATTCCTGTTTCACTCTCGGTGAAAAAATCCCAGAAGCGAAAGTGGTTGGAAAAATTTTGAGGTCTCTTCCCGAGAGGTTCCAATCAAAGGTGACAGCCATTGAGGAGGCTCAGAATGTTGATACCCTCAAGCTCGATCAATTGGTTGGAAATTTGCAGACTTATGAAGCCCACCAAATTTCAAAGAAAAAGCAAAAAGAAAGTATGGCTTTCACGAGTGCTCATGAGACTGCAAAACCTCCGGAGACTGAATTTGATTTAGAGTCTGAGATGACGGCTATGCTTACAAAACAGTTTAAAATTTTTTTGAAAAAGAAGCCTAATTTCAGTGCCCCTATTTCAAAAGATAAGAGTAATGACAAACCTAAAACTTTTCCACCAAAATTTGCTCAAACTACTGAAAAGAAGATTGTAAGGGGGCCAAGGGTCAAGTGCTATGAATGTCAAGGGTTTGGCCATATGTCCCTTGAATGCCCTTCGAAAAAGAATCGGAAGAAAGTCTACACCGTAACTTGGGATGATGAAAGCGGGTCGGAGCAAGAACCCGAAGAACCTGAATCTGGTGAAGATGGGGATAGTGCTTTCATGGCATTTTGGGCCACGGTTTCTCAACCTCTTCCAAAGCCTTCGGAATTAGCTCATGGTCAGAACTTGCATCATGCTCCAACTTTTGATGGGACTAACTACCTGTATTGGAAAATCAGAATGAAGGCTTTTCTGAGAGCTTTTGATCCAGAAGGTTGGCAAGCCATTGAAGAAGATACAGAAAGTGCAGATAATCCGGGCAATCAGAGAGCCCTGATCATTATTCGTGGAGCAATCTTTAATGAAGAACAACAACAGGTTGTTCACTGCACTAAGGCTAAAGATGCATGCGAAATTCTGAGCCAATTCCATGAAAGAAGAGACTCTCCCCCACCACCATCCAGCAACTTATCTGCCTTGGTTGCAAGATTGGATGAGGTCAAGGAGAATGAAGAGCAAAAAGAGGATGATGAAACATCTGAAGACAATGATGAGATCAATGTCGATGAACTACAACAAGCTTACGAGAAGCTGTACGAGGAATCTCCGAATTTGTCTAAAACCAATGACAAACTCTCTCTCAAACTCAAAACATGTGAGAGTGAGAATGTCCGGCTCAAAGGAGAACTCTTGACAACAAAACAGAATGTCATCAAGATCTCAAGTGACAGGCAAGACTTATGTGGAAAACTTCTATCCTGTGAAACTGAAAGGAATGAACTTCTGAAGGTGTATTCCACATATGAAGAAAAGCTTGAAAGTCTTGAGTTGTCACAAGCTGAATTGGAAGAAAAAGTCAGTCAGAAGGATGAAGAACTCCGTATTGCTAGAGCAACAATTGCCATGTGGAACAAAGGTTCCAGATCTCTAGAAGACATACTCGGGTCTCAACAAATGGGTTCTGACAAAAGAGGACTAGGCTATGGTGCGACAGCTCACAAGGGACAGGCCTCTACCTCACATAACTTGAAGATTCAAGCAAAGGGAAAATTGAAGGTAGACCAGGTTGATCCTTCTCTTCATCAAGCAAAAGCAGGTAAGATCAACAAAAGGGAGGTAAAACCTGTTTTTATTTGTCATCACTGTGGTAGGTATGGCCACATTCATCCTTACTGTTTTGAACTGTTTGGTAAGGTGTCTCAAAAGGGTAGAAATTCTAATACTTTTTGGGTTAGGAGACAACCTTACATGTCTAGGCAAAACACCAAGACTAAAAAGATTTGGGTTAGAAAAGATGATTTGACTTGTTTTGTTGCTCACACTGCTCTAAAAGCACGTGACTCACACATGTGGTATCTTGATAGTGGGTGCTCTCGTCATATGTCCGGTAACAAATCCTACTTCACCTCTCTTGAAAAATATGAAGGAGGAATTGTTACCTTTGAGATGGCAAGACACTTCTAGAGTCATTGGTAAGGGCTCTATAAGTGTTCTTTGGTCTTCCCAAGCTGGATAATGCCTTACTTGTTGATGGACTTAAAGAAAATCTTTTGAGCATTAGTCAAATGTGTGATTCCCATCATGAAGTACTGTTTTCAAAAGATAAATGTGAAATTTTGGATAAAAAGGGAAATACTGTCCTACATGGGGTTCGCACATCTAATAACTGCTATGGGATTCTTACTACTAATGATCTCACTTGTCACTCTGCCATCATAAGTAACATTGACTTGTGGCATCAAAGATTAGGTCACATGAATTTCAAAGACCTAACTAAGATAGCCAACAAAGAGCTTGTGAGAGGAGTACCTAAACTAGGTAAGAATTTGAGCCATGTGTGTGGACCATGTCAGCTTGGCAAGCAAACCCGTGCTCCTCATAAAAAGGTGAATAGCTTTACAACCAAACGTCCTCTTGAATTGGTTCACATGGATTTAATGGGTCCTACTCGCACTGAAAGCATTGGAGGTAAAAGATACATTTTTTTAACTGTTGATGATTTTACTCGATTCTCATGGGTAAATTTTTTAAGGGAAAAATCTGATACGTTTAATGCTTTCCAGGCTTTAGTCCTTAAAATCCAAAATGAACAGGGTGTTTCTATTGGGCGTATCATAAGAATCCGAACTGATCATGGTCGTGAATTTGAAAATAGTTCGTTTTCGGATTTTTGTGATATGCATGGTATTAAGCATGAGTTTTCTGCACCTATTACTCCACAACAAAATGGAGTGGTTGAGAGGAAGAACAGAGTTGTTCAAGAAATGGCTAGGGTCATGCTCCTTAGTGTAGACACCCCATTTTTGACCGTCCTCAAGACTTGGACGTCACCGTTGGAACACTCGGTGATTATCCATGTTTGTGTTCGTTTGGAGTTCCCGGAGATCTCGGCCAGCGCCTTTGCCTCAGGACCTCCGAACTCGACCGTTTGTGTTTGGTTTTGCACCAAACACTTGTGTTTTGCCTTGGAAGGGCAGGGAATGCTTTGTGAGGCATCCCTACACACCACCGGCTGGGGCTAGAAGCCACCAGCTAGCTAGAGTTGTCATCGGCACTTTATTGTGCCGGTCGGCACTATTTTGTGCCGGTCGGCACTATTTTGGGCGAAATGACCAATTTGCCCAGCCGACCACTGTGCACTTGCTTTCTGAGATATTTTCAGACAGCTGTGTGCAATTATCTTTCCCTCCATACACGTGTATGGAGGGATGAGCTTGCTTAATGGCTAAGCTTGTAAGCTTTTGGCCTATAAGAGGGAAAGCTCTTCCCTTTGCTCAAGGTTGGAATTCTTGAGAGGTTTCAGCCATTTTTAGAGGGAACCAAGCTCTGGTTTTAGGGTTAAGATAGATACACATTCTATATCTCCCTTTCTCTTTTGCTTTCTAGGTGTTTTAGTTCATATTATTGCACTAACACACCTAGTCTTCCACCTTTTCTTGGTATTCTTGAAAATCAGAGCTTATTCTTGAAGTTCTTGACTGGTTTTGAGTCCAAAGAAGCCACAACATCAAGCTTTGTGAAGAGGTCTACAAGGGTAAGAACTTTACTCCCTTTTTACCCCATTCTTGCACCTTCTTTTTACCTAGCTTAGGACTATTTTTGTGCTTAGCACATAATACAAAAAAGTTCTGATTTTTGACCCTCTTTATTGTATATTAAGAGTGTTTTGTGGTTTGGGGAAGTTTGACCCCCTTTAGGCCTTGAAAAGGGTCCCTTTTGTGCCATTTTGGTTGAGATCCGAGATTTTGGTGAGAGGATCTCTTCACCACTAAAATCTTGAGTGATTTCAGTGGTGAAGAGCATGCCTTGAAGTCTCAAGAAGGAGAGGGCCCCCCCTCTCCTTGATGTCCTTGAAATGGACAAATTTTGCTTCCTTAAGGAGCTCCATGCTTGAGTGTGTGTTGAGCATGTTTGACTTGTTTTCCATGCTTATATTGCCATGTTATAACATGATTTCAAGTTGGTTTTAGTACTCTTTGCATGATTTGCATAGTTACTTTGTAATGCCTTAATATTGCCTTAACATGACTAGCTTGTTAGCCTTAGCTTCTAACATGTTTTAGACTTGTGTTTGTGAAGCTTGTGTACTTATTTTGCCATGATTTAACTCTGCCCATAGCCATTTGGGTCGATCCCATCATGCATTATGTAGCTCCTTTACATTTGGCTTGTTGGCCTTGAGGGTATGAGTGTATAGCATGCCATGCTTGCTTCATTTTTGATGGTTTGGAACCATCTAGCATGTTATTTCAGACTTTTTGGTGTGCTTGTATGCATGCTTTAGTTGCTTCTTTAATGCTTTAAAAGCATGTGTTGAATGCTTCATGTTTTGGTCATGTTGCATGCCTTTGTACTTGAGCCCCTTAGATGCCATCTAGATGCTCCTTAGGCTTTGTTTAGGTCTGTCTCTGAGCTATTTTGAGTCCCCTTAGCCTTGTGAGGCTTGGTGGACTTGGCCTTGGTTTAAGCCTTCATGGCTTGTTTCAAAACTTGGGCCATTTGTTGTATATTTGGCTTGCTTCATTACATGTTTTGGCATCATGTTTAACATGGATTTCAGAGCTTTTCATGCATGCTATTAGCCCATGTTTGTGTCTCTTAAGTGTGCATGAGAGTTGCTTTTGTATGCCTTGGGTTTAGACTTTAACATGTGCATGTGTGTGCGTGTGTTTAGTCTCATTTTCTAGGCACTTTGGCCACTGTTTTGAGCCTTGTTAGAGCTGCCCAATTCATGTGTAAGTCCATCTCATTGCTTAGTTTGTATACTTGCCTTGTACGCCTACTTGTATGCTTATATAAGTGCCTCGCATTGTCCATATGGCATAGTAGATAACATGCTTAGGGCCTTGTTGCATTGGCATGCATGTGGGGCCTCTTGAAGTGAAGTATGACGGAGGTTTGGCACCTTTATTTGCTTGTTTGCATTGCATGCATTTGACATTGAAGTTGCACTCTTGGTTCACAAGGCCATCACGCATGGAAATGCGCGATTGGTGGTCCGGGAATCGAGGCACATGCCCTCTTGAGTCCATAGCATGATGTGGGATGTGTTTGGTGCATACATGCCTTGAATTACATTGCCATGCATAGTTTGTCCTCTAATTGTGAGTTGCGGGATCTGCAGAATATTTTAGGCCGACCGCACTTCTCAAGGCCGATCGGCCGTTCATTCCCAAACCGATGAAACAATTCAGGCCGATGGCCAAATCCTTCACCATGGAAATTGCAATACCGATGATGATCTCCAAAGACCAAAGAAAGTGTTTCTAGGACTTTGGTAATTTTGAGTTGGATAGCGAAGAAACAGAGGCATACTTGCATGGCGATTCCGAAGCGAGTCCCGCACGCCACTGCAGTTAGCCCTCATCCCGAGGCATTTAATGTTTAATTAGATTAATTATTTAATTTAATTAATTTAGTTGATTTGTAATATTTAATTAGCTAGTTTAGTTAATTATTTATTCGGCCTGTATTATTATTTTAATCCCTCCGAGCGAGGGCAAAAATGTAATAAGTGTGTGTGAGTGGGTGTATGTCTTCCAATCCCCACTTCTTTCTATCCCCTTTTATTTACCTGCTTATGGTAGATTAAGGCACCTTTAAATTAGCATATCTTATGCAATGCATGTGTGCATTCATGCATTTGTTTACATGCACCGGGCTCGGTACATCATACAAATTGCATTGTATTTTCAATTCCAAAATTGAATACGTGCTATTCGCGCATTTCACATGCCATGTTTAGGGTTAGCCGAGCCTACTCTAGATTGCATCTATGCCTGTGTTGCATTAGCCACTTAACATGAACTAGGTCATGCATGTTTGCTAACCAGTTTCTTGTTTTGGCGCGGAGTACGATGTAAGTATTTATGCTTTAGCATATCGCATGCGTGTGAATGTTAACATGACAGTATGCTTACCATGCGGCTAAATGCTTATGTGTTATTACTGTTTGAATGCCTGTGGGTGGAGGTTGGATTGCCTGAGTTGGAACAACTCATTGAAATCCGCATTTCAGCCTACTTGCGAGTAGCAAAATCTAACACGTTTTTCGAGACAAAACGGATATGCAATGTTTATTTCCAAATTAGGCAATCTAGTCTATACTTGTTTGCTGCGCGCATAACATAGTAATTCTAGGCTAATAATTGGAATAAGAGCATGTAATGTTTTCAAAAACGGATATCACGGTTAGTAGAGGCTCTTCTGGATCGCGAAAGGGGTGCTCATAATCGACCTTCCCGATCGTACCCAAGCTCTGAGCCAAGACCACTTTGGTGATGACGGACATGTGGCCTTGATCGAGTCAGGGTTTCCTAAATTTCCCAATTTAAAAAATATTTAGGTGGCGACTCTGTAATCTGGCAAAGCAGTCCATGTTTGGCACTACTTTTCAAAAATCTGTTTTCTCAAAACGATTTGCCGGATTTGGACTCTTTGGTTCAGATTTAGAACCGACACAAACAAAAGGGAGTCCGAACTGTAGTCGAGGTCCCTCGCGGACGCTTCTACAGTTTCTGGCGACTCTGCTGGGGAGTTTAGAGAGCTTGACTCGAACTCGTGATATCCTGTTTTGACTACACTTATGTGTTTCTTTGCATTGCATGTGCATTGGTGCGCCTAGGACACCGTGTTGGCCATCTACTATTCCTGAGCGGTTTGCCGGAGGCTTGTCTTGTCAAGGCATGTCCATAAGGCTGACCGGTTATGCTCGCCAAGATGGAACACAAACCCCGGTTTTACCGGGGCACCCGTTTTGACCATTCGACCTAGTGCATAGTCGGAATCCATAGTGACCATTCCAAACTAGGACAGGTTACTTACCCGATATAGGTTATTTGAAACTGCTGCGTGCGTAGTGAAACCCTAGCTCCTGACAAAATAGGACAGAGAAACCCTACCCCCAACATAGGGGTGTATTGGCTCTCATTTACTTGCTATGTGCTTTTAGAGTGTATCTCTCAGTAATGCATATACCAGGTTATGAGTCTGCATCAGCCCGAGGGCACCGATCGTGTTGTTGTGGATCACTATATCTGCGGTATCGGACTCAGATTTGGGATGATGATTTTTGGGAACAAGATTCGAGTAGAGTGCGCTTGTTCGACTACACCTGTTTGATCTGTTTGGAAATTTGAAATCGCTTGTTTTCCGCTTCAGTTTAGAGGTTCGAGAGTTAAGTCGAAGCTAGTATCTTCCTCGCCGAGGCAGACCGAACATGATGCGTAACTTCGAAGCGATTGTGGTCATGACGGCCACGCCGAGTCAAGGAACCACCCTACAAGACGAGGCTACTGTTGACATGCCGCACCCGCCTAGGTCGCCCGCTGCACACCCAATCTGGACCCCTCAGTTCTATCAGGCTCGCGAGCCCTCTACATTCGAGTTAATGGGGATGATAGGCGATCTCCAGAGGTCCGTGGCGGATCTCGCCGGAATGTCAACTCGCCACCGTTGCGCCAGATCTTTGAAATTTCGAATCCCAGAGCCCCGACATCAGGCGGATTGTGATCGAGCTCAATCACGGAGATGACCTCCACCCACAATGATGATGTACCAAGACGACCCAAACCTCTCATCAGGCTGAGGCCAGAGGCAAAGACAAAGTAAAGGCCGAGGCCGACCCTATTGAACAACTGCTGTGGGTAGTCCAGGCTTTGAAAACCGGGGAAATGAGCAAACAACAGGTATCCGCGATTGTAACCAAAATTGTGGATGATGTTTTCCCCACTCACCGAGGGCGCTCCAACAATCAGAGAATCGACAGGCCCCACATGCCAAGACAGCTTCTTCCCGCCTCCCTTGCATTTGGGAAGAATCAAATCTAAGGTCGCACTCCGACCCGTTCGCTAGTGCATCTAGCAAGAGCGTTCGAGCTCAAAGCACTGCCTGAGGGCGCAGGCCTTCCATCCTCTTTACATGCCTTTGTCTAGGCACTCGATCTTGACCAAAAGGGCACCTTACACCCTCGATCCTAAGCCACTCCCCAAACCCTTCCAAAGAAAGCCATGATGCCACTCAAGATCAGGCGTACCATCATCATCACCGCCATGCTACGGATAATCGCTTCGCCTTTCGCCACGAAGTGATTTGATTGATAACAAGATTATCCTCCCGCCCACCCCGGCCAAATCAATCACTACAGAGTTCCTAGAGTACGAGGACACAGATACTGAGGACACCGATACTGCGAGTATGTAATTGGGATTCAACCGCCTGCGGGCAATATCTGGTACATTTTTGGATATGGCGTTTACGTGATTTTTGAGCACCGCCGATGCGAAGTTTTGTAAAACCCGACTTGGGTGTCGAGTCTGTTGATTTGTCTTGAGTCTGCCTCATTGTTTTGAGTCATCCTTTTGTTTAAGGGTCTGCCTAATTGTAATGAGTCGACCTCTTATATAGAATACCGTGGCTTCGGGGTTGTTGCCTCAAACACCGTCTTGTTTTGTAATTACTTCTTTTGCTTTCTCTTTGGGTCTGCCTCTGCTGGAGCCAATTTACATCCGGGGAAATCTGAACGAAACAGCCGTGGCTACCGTGTTTTCATATTTATTGATCATGTTAGGCTAGTTGTGCCAGAGAATTCGAATGGGGTGACAGTGCATTCCACCTGCTCTTTTGTGCCTTAAAAGTCATTGTAACGACCTAAAGTTTTCTAAAACTTTTTAAACACTGTGGTGAAAACGAAGAGGAAGGAATTCCTTGGGATTTGCAAAAATTTGATCGATTGAGAGAAAGAGAGGCATGCTAAGCCCTTAATGATTCAAATCATGCTGGTCAGCGTGAGTACTGAGAAGGACCCTGGTTTAATCCAGATCGTTCCACATCGTCTTCGCACGAGCGATTCGTTGCCTCCTTAAAAACTTTCAAAAACAAAATGTTTTGCGCAGTCGTGCGAAGACCTGTCTGGAATCGCCCTTGAGATTGCACAACTTAGGATCGCCCACAGCCTCGTGACTCGACCCTTCATTTTCCAAATCTTGGACCGCATCCGAATTTAGTTATTAATGCAAGGCTCGCTGTCAAGCCAAACTCGGCCCTCGATCAAGAGGCACCAAATCCGAGCAAAAGATTAGACTTCACCAAAAGAAGTTTATGGCAACCATGATGGAATCTCTGCAGAAAGCATCGCAAACCGCCTTTCTCCTAAAAGGGAGGCGCTAATCCCAAAACCATTTGGCATGGATTTGTTATACTTTTACCCTTCGAGAGGCTCATGGGTCGAAACCCTAAGGGCTACCAGCAAAAGTTAGAGCAAGCAAAAAATACATACAAAAGAAAAAAATATATACAAAAAGAAAAAAAAAAAAGAAAAAGAAAAAGAAGCTCGCAAGGTCGAAAACCCGCATCGGGCGCCTTGGCAGAAGTTAGAGCCTAAAAGAAAAAGAAAAAATGAAAAAATGAAAAAAAAAGAAAAGAAAGAAGAACAAAGCTCGCAAGGTCGAAAACCTACAATAGGCGCTTTGGCAAAAATTAGAGCATAAAAACAGTGAAGGTTAAAATACCCGAGTGTACCTTAACCCGGAACTACGTGAGGCTTGATTCCCATGTTTGGGATACGTAGGCAACTTCATCTTGAAGTCCAGCCCTTAACGCTTTCATAGCGTCTCAGTTCATGTCATGGTTTTGATCACTTGTGCCTTCTTCCGGATCTGATGTCTCGGTTGCAATGACTGGAACTACGTGATCAACTTCCTCCTAAAACCCAGCCACCAACGCCTCAAGGTGATCGTGTCCATATATTGTTTGTGGTCGTCTTCATCCTCTCCGCGTGCTAGAGCCCGGTCGAGATCAATCGTTGACGAGCATGCCGCGGCGTTGTCCAAACAAGGCAACTTTCCGCTGCCTCGCATTGCCATAAAGATTGCCCCGAGTTGCCGCTTAAACTAGGGGCAACTTTCCGCTGCCATGCGCCTTCGAGCAAGGGCAATTTTCCAAATTGCCTCCGATCCGAGGTTGCGATCTCGAGGGTAGGTTCTCAGGCTTGTTGAGCATTGATCGCTTACGAAAATAGTTTTTGAAAATTTTTACTAAGGTTGACTATTTTCTAAAACAATTCCATTTTCCAAAATTGGACCATGTTTGGACCCAAAAGGAAAACTTCCAGTTGCTTACAATGACTTGCATGATTTTGAAATCAAAATTGCCCAAGCACGCTAATCATGCTCATTTTGATCAAAACTGTTTTAGAAAGAAAACAAAGAATGGTCAGAGTAATGAACTAGGGGCACAGTCGAGTCAGGTGTTTTGTCTCTTCCTTGTCATCAATGCACTCGCCAGAAAGGCACCCTATTTACCAGAAGGAATAGCCGCGAGCTAGCTATATCAGGCACGAATCCCCCGCTTTCTATCCATCTATCAACCACCCAGGGGAGGGATATAAAATGAGAGATTAAAGAATAGAGAGGTGTGAGTTAAGAGAAAAGTAAGAAAAGGGTTTTTAGAGAAAAGAAACCGAGCCTGAAGGGCCGAGCGACGTGAGAATCACACAAATCAGAAAGGGTGGGAAACTTGCCCAGAAGAATTGGCTCCTCAAGATCCTTTGTTTTCAAACACGTCTGTGTGTCATGTCTTTTGATTTGTCAATCTCATTTTTTGCCTTGAAGTCTTTTCCGAGTATGTCTCGTTGTGTTAGGTCGTGTGCCTTTTTGTTTCTTGGTTTGAGTCTCCGCCATTGTTACGTGATTAGGCTCGATACCCTGGTTGAAAACCCATCCTCTTCCAAAAAGTAATCGCTTGTGCTCGGAATGCTGTGCCATTCTCTAACATCCGTGCAAAGCAAGAGAAGGGAAGGGAAAATTTGGGACATCTGAGTGTATTTCAACTACTGGTATGTAAACCGTGATCCGCCTTGTCGAATAGGAGGTATTTGTTCGTTCTTTGTGTGCAGTGCGTAATGAATCGAATCTTGAGTTATGGGTCAATGCATCAATCCCCAGCAGATTAGTCCCTAAGAGTATGGGTTGTGAACCCGGTTTTGAGCAATGGTTTGAGCAAAGTTTTGTCTTCATTTAGTTGGTTGGTTATTTGATTATCACAAAGGCAAGTGTTCAATTGTCGACAACAAATCAATGTCATTTACATTTGAGGTGTAGAATGATGCAATGCAAAGGCAAGATATGAAATATGCAGATATGCACCAATGTAACACTTTTTTCAGATAAAAGTTTGTTCCATATCATCTCTTTTCAAATACAAAATTTTGAAGAAAGCAAAACTCGTCATGGGCAAAGACATAGTACTCTATCTATCAAAAAGAGAAAAGTACAAGAAAAGAAATAAAGAAAAGAAGCAGCAAAATCATCATCATCAGCAGTAGGCCCCATGCCTAAGGGTCAGTCCTCGCCCTCTTCCTGGGCAGAAGCACAAAAGCGTCGCTTGAGCCACATCGCCGGAGCCTGAGTCCGAGCTATCCCCGGCCTCCTCCGCAAATGACTCAGTCCCCGCCTCCGACTCCCCATCTCCTGGAACTGGAGCTCGTGAGCTACTCCCCACATGACCACGTCCCCCTCTGGTACGAGGGAATATCCCGCCATCCCGGTAGAGACGGAGGCTCACCGAACAAAGGTCACCCATCGGAGGGATCGAAAGGAGGTCAAAAATATAAAGAGTAAACACATCGTAAAGTCATGAGCGCTTATCAAGATAGAATGCAAGTATGAGTACAATATGTGAAAGCTATGAGCGCTTTATCAAGATAGAATGCAAGGATTAGTACGGTGTGAATGCCGTGAGCTTTATCGCTGCGTAACGCAATGTATGAGTACAGTATGTGAATGCCGTGAGCAGTTTATCAGTGCAAGATGCAAAGTATGAAAGCCGTGAGCGATTTATCGATTTTGTGCAAGATAGCAGACAGCGAAGCAGTATGATTTGAGATCGTAGTCGAGAATATACAGTAGGCCGAGACGGCCAAGGCGTCGAGAGTCCGCGGCAAAGATCCCCATCAAGGAGGCATTCAACTCCACGCATCGACGAGTATACTGAGGAAGCTCGCAAAAGTATTAAACATATCAAGATTCTGGGATATCCGAATGAATCAAATGAAATAACAATGCAAGATGCAAAATAAAGTAATACATACCGAGGCAAATCAGAATGCCACCAACTCGTGACACCGGAGGAGGAGCAAACGGATCTGGTAGGTCTCCCACTCGCCTCTATAAGTCAACATAGTAGGTAGAGCGGGCCACCTGCCCCTCGCCTCTCGACTTCTCCGCCGCGAGCTCGAGCCCTCTGTGATGGCCCCGCCTGCCTCCCACTTCGCCTGGCTGGCGCCGCAGTCTCATTGGATCACGGAGCCCCGCCAGAGGTCGCATCAAGAAGGTCCGGACGCACTCGAGTAGTCGCGCCTCGCCAGAGGCATCTACATCTACGGCCCACCAAGGGTGTAGTCCTCCATCCGCCGAAAACCTCTCGGTGTCCCTCATGTGCTCGGGAGGATGGATCGGAACTATCTGCTCCCAATCCTAGGGTCTCGGCGAAGAACGCCACCAGTACTAGTTCGACAGACCGACCTCCAGAGAATCCGTGCGCGAGGTCTCGATGGCACCGCGCATCGATCTCAGATCACGGAGTGGAGCCCACTACCGCCAGTGACCTCAAATGAAATACGCTGATTATCTATCGATATAGAAATGTAAGCACGAAGCGAAGCTTAAAACGGACTGTAAGTAAAACATACCTCGATGGGGGTGATGGTGTCAAGAAACGCGGAAGAAGCTAAAAAGTGTCCCGGCCTCGGACACATCGCCTGTCAGAAGCGGCGAGAAAAGGGGACGACAGAGGGGTCTCCGCCTCCCAGACTGCTCTAGCTCGAAAGTAGGCGACACCCACAACAAAAAGACGCCAAGATGACCATCGAAAAGGTATCACAGATAAAATGTAAACAAAGAGAGCTGCAGGTTGTGCAAAGTGTGTTGAGCAAAGTGTACAGCAGAACAAACAGACTGACCAAGGTAAAGCGTATATGTGTGTGCCGTGTGTACAAAGGTACAAGAATTGTAAAGCAGACTACAGCAGGTGTGCAGGTATGCATTACGTAAAGTACAGAGCGTAAATGAAAAAGCAGAGAAGAAGACATACCTCCCTGTGCTCGCCAAGAGGCCTCCTAGCAATCCCATCGCCACGAGATCGTGCTCATATAACCGTAAGGGTGGCCAAAGCTGCGCCTCCCTACCATACCGCACAATCCTCTCGACATCCACCAAGGCGCTAAGCAGAGGGGCACTGTGGTTCGCCTCGGCAAACAGGTGGTCCCCAAAGAAAACATGAGAAAGCCGCCGCATATCTCTCGGCCGCCTCTGGTCATCGAGTCGTCCACCAAAGATGGTCCGCGACTAAATCGCATCGAACCAGAGTAGCGGATTTAACCCCCGGATTTAACAAGTGGCGGCGCCGAAAGCAAATGAACTCGAGCGCAATCCACTCGCCCATATCTCAGATCGAAGGATCGGATCACCTTCACCCCGATGCCGGTGAGCATCGAGAAGTCATAAGGGTCATCGCTATGTCCCCTGCCGCCGATAATGAAAAGAATCGGTGGTGTCCCACCACCTCTCGCCAGAGCGGCAAGAAGAGGTCTGCAGCGTAAAGCCCGAAAGTCCTCGCAGAAGGTACCGCCCGATCCACGATGCGCTAATCTGCGTCGGCAAATGGCGTACCACTCATGAAGCGTAACATTCCCATACCATGAGAGTATGGAGTCTCCTCAGAGTCAAGAAATTGCAAAGCCATATGAAGATATGCACTCGGCACAACCGTATGCGGTAGATTTTTTAAAGTTTAAATAAAGAAACCGGTGCGGCAGTGCTTACGTGAACTACAGCGCGGATGCGCCAAGGTAATCAGAATGCTCCAAGTAAACTTGGTGCATGTGTGCACGCTTCGATTCAAACAAAACCGGTGCCGGTGCTTACAAGAACTACAATGTGCGATGCGTCGGTGTGTTTTTTCGCTTGAACCAGACAATCATGTAAGCATCGCACGCAGGTACGCTTTCGATGCAAGCAAATGTCGGTTTCAAGATATCATGCGGTGGACTACGGCCTGTGATGTGTCAGTATGTTTTGTGAGAAATAGCATACAGATATGGTGCACGTGTGCGCATTTTTCAGATTCAAGCAGATAACGGGTCATCGTGTGTCTGCAGTGAGTTACAACATGTAATACGGCAGCATGTTCGAGTGGTTCGATTCAGTGTAAATCTAGCATATGTGCAGGTTTTCAGATTCAAATAAGCACCGGGTGTCGGCGAATTGGCAATACAGTGTGTGCCGTGTTTGGGTGAGTCAGGCTAGTGCAGTGTGCGTGCATGCGCCGGTCCTAAACAGTGTCGCTATGAGTTTGTTCACAATCAACTACAAGTACAAGACATCGAACTAAGCGCTTAATGGGTTCGATTAGCTATGGCGATTGACAGAAATCCTACATTGCGAAAATAAAAGACCGTATCGTTACCTCATGACGCCAGAAGACAAGTGAGAGGTCGCTCGCAGCAGGCTCCGGATCCAAAGCTCTATCGGCCGCGAAGTGGAGTCCGTCGGGTGGTAGCATCGCGAATGGTCGCGATAGGTCGCCGGATCGAATGGGCGCTCGCTCAACGGGAGGAGCTCGACCCCGGGGTCCATCTCATGGTCCGGGGGAGTCCCGACATGTGGAACATCATCGGCCATAGCAGTGGAGATGAGAAAATAGCCGAAAAGGGAAAACGGGCCGGAATACGAAAAGTCAACTGACAAAGTCAACCCCGAGAGGGTCGGAAATGGCCGGAAGGGTCGGAATGTGAAAAGACACGAGAATGAAGAGAAAATCAAGGGGAACAAGTCCCGAAAAGGGGGAAATGGCGAAAAATGCACCGAAACAAAGTTTTGTTCGGTCGAAAATGTCCGAAACGCGACGAGTATCGCGAATCCGACGAGAAAACAAGCGTGAAACGCGCGGAAATCGATGAAAAAGTGAGGGAAAACACTTTGGAGAGGGAGAGCAAAGATTTTCGGCGGAGGCAAAGTGGGGGAAATAGGGTTTCAAACCCTATTTTAAAAGGCCCAAGGTGAAATGGCGAATCGCCTCGACAGAATCTTTGGCCGGTCGGCACTATTTTAGGCTTCCGGCACAATATTGTGCCGATAGATGAGTTTATGCAATGGTAGGCCGGTGGCCACCCCACCCAAACCGGTGGTGTTCCCAAGGCCTGTTAGGCAAGTTGAGGAGTGTTGGGTTTTCATAGCTCAAGAAAGTGCAAGAAAGTGCATCCTCGATGCTCAACCGCCTCCGCTTTTGACTTCGGACCGCCTCTCATCAGGCGCGTGACGCCAAATCAGCCGAAGATTGTATCCTTTTGTATCCTTTTGTCTTTATGAGATTCAAAGTTGCCCTGCAGCGCCACGCGCATCCATCACATTGTCCGGCGATCGTATCGCGCCATCTTGCACGCCCCTTACGACTTGGCGCTGCTTTTGCATTGTCGTATGGCATGCGTGTCATACTCTCTCATTTTGCATTTCATGTTGATCCACGTGAGGTGTACTACTTCACGTGTTTCATTTCGCATTTCATTGCATCTCGAGGTACGTGTGCCTCATTTTGCATTTCATTTTCCATCAAATGAGGTATGCGTGCCTCATTTTGCATTTCGTCGCATCTCGAGGTATGCGTGCTTCGTCTTGCATTTCGCATTCCATCGCGCTATTTCGCGCACCTCAGAGTTTGACCGGGTCTGGCGAGACCTTAAACACGTACGGTCTAGGAGACCTTAAATCCTTCGAAGGTGCAAAACCTTTGGCGCATGCATTGTTATGTATCATCATCTCAAGAAATTACAAGATTGTCACAAGATTTTGGAACCATGCACCCATCCGTCCGCATGACCTTAAACATGTACGGTCTAGGAGACCTTAAATCCTGGAGGTGCGAGACCTTCGTGCACTAAGTTGCCCTCATTGCATTTGGCATGCATTTCATCACGCCGCTTACGCACCCCATTGCACTCCATTTTCCATCCTTTGAGGCACGCGCATCTCATTGCACTCCATTTTCCATCTTTTGGAACACGCACGGTCTAGGAGACCTTAAATCCTGGAGGTGCAAAACCTTCGCACTAAGATGCACCTCATTGCATTTTGCATGCATTCCATAGCGTTGTTTTATGATCTCATCGCTGCCCCTGTCCGGGCGAGACTTTAAACACGCACGGTCTAGGAGACCTTAAATCCTCGAAGATGCAATTCCTTCGTGTTTGTCGTGTCTCAATGACTTTCGCTGGCCGGTAAAGCCACCCGTCTGTGGTTTATGTAAGTTCCTAGGAGACCAATGGGGACGGTGAAAACTAGAGTTTAAACGCTTATGCCTAGAACGCAAAGGTTCGAATTTCCGAGACTAAAGTCCGGTTTAAATACCGGGGTATACCCCGCTTGAAATCTGTATGGAAGCCCCATAGGTTGAGGCGCGTGTTTACGCCTCAATTTCGATAATCAACCAACCTAGTATATCACCCCGCTGGTAGAATAGGGAAAACGCAATCGCAGCCCATTGCATCAACATGCATCCCACGCATCATTTGTAAATATTGCATATGTCATGCATTTCAAAACAAAACAAAACAAACCATGCATATGTCGTGCATCATCATTTTAATATAGTGTATGTGTCATGCATTTTGTGTAAAACACCTAGTCCAAGGCATTGTAGCTTGCATGCATCCATTGCATCACCTCCATCTATGGCTTGCACCTTTCCTTGTTGAGCTTGCTCTGGTATGTGCCCACACTTTTCGGGTTGAAACACAGTTGTCGAGCTTTTGTGTCCGAGCCTTGAGGGTAGCGGCGCCGCTTCGTGTTAGATACGACTTGTATGCGCGACATGCCTTTCCTAGGCGAATACGGTTTGGCCCGCTGCCATATCCATTGTATCCATATCTATTGCATTATAGTTGCATGCATTCACTGCATCATCTTCCATCTGTGGCTTGCACCTTTCCTTGTTGAGCTTGGTCTGGTATGTGCCCACACTTTTCGTGTTGAAACACAATTGTCGAGCTTTTGTGTCCGAGCCTTGAGGGTAGCGGCACCGCTTCTGTGTTAGATACGGCCAGGCGCGCATATGCCTTTCCTAGGCAAATACGGCTTGGCCCGCGTACATATCCATTTATATCCATTTCCATTACATTATAGTGTAGTCATTATGTCTGCATTAGGATCATTCTTCTCACCCCAAATGGTCGCTTCCACTTATGTCATTCCACCCAATACTTGTTCTTGTGTCCGTATGAAGTACTCATAGATCAGACATCGTTCTATGGGAGACGGACTTGTCACTTCCATCAATCTATTTGACATTTGTGTGGTTTCGAACCGCTCCGGTTTGAATCATGATTCAATTGCCCTGCATGTAGTTCGCATTAGTTTTAATCGCACTACATTTTCATTTGCATTATTCATACATTGTTTTGTACATATTGCATATCATCTTGCATTCATTTTTGCATGACATGCATATTGCTAACAATATTGTACCTGTTAAGTTTGCTTTCTTTTCAGGCGCGATATTGTATGTACGGCTCATTTATCATTGTGGAACCAAAGAGTCAAGACAGTATTGTATCTCCGAGTGAGACATTTTGAGAATTCCATAATTCTCTTACATCCTTTCGCATTGTAGTGTAGATCGCTGCACACTAGCTTATAACTGTTGCATGTGTGTTCCATTACAGCTTTCTTTGCATGATCATGAGTTATGCTCGGCTTCTTGCATTTTCAGTTGCATTTTGCCCCTGCCTACGGGCGCATATCTTATCTTTGGCATGTATGCCCCCTGCATGAACTACGCTGGTTTGATTCCTTGCAAAGGATACGAGGCT
This sequence comes from Camellia lanceoleosa, assembly GCA_025200525.1. Lineage (NCBI taxonomy): Eukaryota > Viridiplantae > Streptophyta > Magnoliopsida > Ericales > Theaceae > Camellia > Camellia lanceoleosa. The sequence continues at coordinate 1,025,290 of JANUSC010000057.1, forward strand.
TTAAGTAGTTCAACCATTTGCTTAGATGTTTGTCCAAGTCTTGGCCTTGTCAAAAGTGGGTCGCCTCTAGGCTTTGACATTCACTCCCGTCATTGTTATGACTTCCGAAGTTCACAAAGAGGGCAATCAGACACCCCATTTTTGACCGGCCCTCAAGACTTGACGCCACCGTTGGAACACTCGATGATTATCCATGTTTGTGTTCGCTTGGAGTTCCGAGATCTCGGCCAAGCGCCTTGCCTCAGACCTCCGAACTGACTGCTTGTGTTTGGTTTTGCACCAAACACTTGTGTTTTGCCTTGGAAGGGCAGGAATGCTTTGTGAGGCATCCCTACACACCACCGGGTGGGCTAGAAGCCACCGGGTTAGAGTTGTCATCGGCACTTTATTGTGCCTGGTCGGCACTATTTTGGGTGAAATGACCAATTTGCCCAAATGACCACTGTGCACTTGCTTTCGAGATATTTTCGCATACTGTGTAATTATCTTTCCCTCCATACACGTGTATGGAGGGATGAGCTTGCTTAATGGCTAAGCTTGTAAGCTTTTGGCCTATAAGAGGGAAAGCTCTTCCTTTGCTCAAGGTTGGAATTCTTGAGAGGTTTCACCATTTTAGAGGGAACCAAGCTCGGTTTTAGGGTTAAGATAGATACACATTCTATATCTCCCTTTCTTTTTGCTTTCTAGGTGTTTTAGTTCATATTATTGCACTAACACACCTAGTCTTCCACCTTTCTTGGTATTCTTGAAAATCAGAGCTTATTCTTGAAGTTCTTGACTGGTTTTGAGTCCAAAGAAGCCACAACATCAAGCTTTGTGAAGAGGTCTACAAGGGTAAGAACTTTACTCCTTTTACCCCATTCTTGCACCTTCTTTTACCTAGCATAGGACTGTTTTTGTGCTTAGCACATAATACAAAAAGTTCTGATTTTGACCCTCTTTATTGTATATTAAGAGTGTTTTGTGGTTTGGGAAGTTTGACCCCTTTAGGCCTTGAAAATGGTCCTTTTGTGCCATTTTGGTTGAGATCCGAGATTTTGGTGAGGATCTCTTCACCACTGAAATCTTGAGTGATTTCAGTGGTGAAGAGCATGCCTTGAAGTCTCAAGAAGGAGAGGGCCCCCCCCTCTCCTTGATGTCCTTGAAAAGGACAAATTTTGCTTCCTTAAGGAGCTCCATGCTTGAGTGTGTGTTGAGCATGTTTGACTTGTTTTCCATGCTTATATTGCCATGTTATAACATGATTTCAAGTTGGTTTTAGTACTCTTTGCATGATTTGCATAGTTACTTTGTAATGCCTTAATATTGCCTTAACATGACTAGCTTGTTAGCCTTAGCTTCTAACATGTTTTAGACTTGTGTTTGTGAAGCTTGTGTACTTATTTTGCCATGATTTAACTCTGCCCATAGCCATTTGGGTCGATCCCATCATGCATTATGTAGCTCCTTTACATTTGGCTTGTTGGCCTTGAGGGTATGAGTGTATAGCATGCCATGCTTGTTTTCATTTTGATGGTTTGGAACCATCTAGCATGTTATTTCAGACTTTTTGGTGTGCTTGTATGCATGCTTTAGTTGCTTCTTTAATGCTTTAAAAGCATGTGTTGAATGCTTCATGTTTTGGTCATGTTGCATGCCTTTGTACTTGAGCCCTTAGATGCCATCTAGGTGCTCCTTAGGCTTTTTTAGGTCTGCAGACCTATTTTGAGTCCCCATAGCCTTGTGAGGCTTGGTGGACTTGGCCTTGGTTTAAGCCTTCATGGCTTGTTTCAAAACTTGGGCCATTTGTTGTATATTTGGCTTGCTTCATTACATGTTTTGGCATCATGTTTAACATGGATTTCAAAGCTTTTCATGCATGCTATTAGCCCATGTTTGTGTCTCTTAAGTGTGCATGAGAGTTGCTTTTGTATGCCTTGGGTTTAGACTTTAACATGTGCATGTGTATGCGTGTGTTTAGTCTCATTTTCTAGGCACTTTGGCCACTGTTTTGAGCCTTGTTAGAGCTGCCCAATTCATGTGTAAGTCCATCTCATTGCTTAGTTTGTATACTTGCCTTGTACGCCTACTTGTATGCTTATATAAGTGCCTCGCATTGTCCATATGGCATAGTAGATAACATGCTTAGGGCCTTGTTGCATTGGCATGCATGTGGGGCCTCTTGAAGTGAAGTATGACGGAGGTTTGGCACCTTTATTTGCTTGTTTGCATTGCATGCATTTGACATTGAAGTTGCACTCTTGGTTCTCCAGGCCATCACGCATGGAAATGCGCGATTGGTGGTCCGGGAATCGAGGCACATGCCCTCTTGAGTCCATAGCATGATGTGGGATGTGTTTGGTGCATACATGCCTTGAATTACATTGCCATGCATAGTTTGTCCTCTCGCCTTTGGAGTTGCGTGATCTGCAGAACATTTGTGCCGACCGCACTTCTCGGTTCGATCGCCGTTCATTCCCAGCCGATGAAACAATTCAGTGCCGATGGCCAAATCCTTCAGCCGGCGGAAATTCTGTGCAGCCGATGATGATCTCCAGTACCAAAGAAAGTGTTTCTAGGACTTTGGTAATTTTCAGAGTTGGATAGCAGAAGAAACAGAGGCATACTTGCATGGCAGTGCGATTCCGAGCGAGTCCCGGGCACGCGCGCTGCAGTTAGCCCTCATCCCGAGGCATTTAATGTTTAATTAGATTAATTATTTAATTTAATTAATTTAGTTGATTTGTAATATTTAATTAGCTAGTTTAGTTAATTATTTATTCGGCCTGTATTATTATTTTAATCCCTCCGAGCGAGGGCAAAAATGTAATAAGTGTGTGTGAGTGGGTGTATGTCTTCCAATCCCCACTTCTTTCTATCCCCTTTTATTTACCTGCTTATGGTAGATTAAGGCAGGTTTAAATTAGCATACCTTATGCAATGCATGTGCATTCATGCATTTGTTTACATGCACCGGGCTCGGACATCATACAAATTGCATCGTATTTTCAATTCCAAAATTGAATACGTGCTATTCATGCATTTCACATGCCATGTTTAGGGTTAGCCGAGCCTACTCTAGATTGCATCTATGCTCGTGTTGCATTAGCCACTTAACATGAACTAGGTCATGCATGTTTGCTAACCAGTTTCTTGTTTTGGCGCGGAGTACGATGTAAGTATTTATGCTTTAGCATATCGCATGCGTGTGAATGTTAACATGACAGTATGCTTACCATGCGGCTAAATGCTTATGTGTTATTACTGTTTGAATGCCTGTGGGTGGAGGTTGGATTGCCTGGGTTGGAACAACTCATTGAACCGCATTTTGACCTACTTATGGTAGTAAAATCTAACACGTTTTGAGACAAAACGGATATGCAATGTTTATTTCCAAATTAGGCAATCTAGTCTATACTTGTTTGCTGCGCGCATAACATAGTAATTCTAGGCTAATAATTGGAATAAGAGCATGTAATGTTTTCAAAAACGGATATCACGGTTAGTAGAGGCCGGTCTTCGACGCGAAAGTGCTCATAATGACCTTCCCCGATCGTACCCAAGCTCCCGAGCCAAGACCACTTTGGTGATGACGGACATGTGGCCTTCGGCACTGAGTCAGGGTTTCCTAAATTTCCCAATTTAAAAATATTTAGGTGGCGACTCTGTAATCTGGCAAAGCAGTCCATGTTTGGCACTACTTTTCAAAAATCTGTTTTCTCAAACGACGGTTTGGGATTTGACTCTTTGGTTCAGATGAACCCACACAAACAAAGGAGTCCGAATCAGTCGAGGTCCCATGGACGCGTCTACACTTAGTAAGAGTCTTCCTCCAAAGTTTTGGGTCAAGCCCCAACATCACGTTTATAAACAGTAATATCGATTATGATAAACAGTAACGCGCAGTTTCTCCTAAGGTCTGCACTTTACAAACTTCTTATGAATTGTGGAAGGGTTTGAAACCTAATGTGTAATACCAGCTTCATATCTTTCCAAGGGAGATGTCAAACAAATTGTTACAAAGACTATCTCATGTGCCCAAGTCCAAAGAGTGCTCAGTGGACATTCTCAAGTGATGAAGGTTTGCTCCAGGAAATCAAACCAATGAGGCCGTTTGTAGCCTATCACTGGCGAAATTTCATCGATAATGGAATCATAGTAATGATGGTTATAGGAAAGCACATCCGTGTTCACCCACTCAAAGAAGAACAAAATGAGGATTACAATGGCAGTGAATCTCCCCAGTTTCTGGCATAGTAAAAAGCAAATGCCATCTCTCTACCGGTAACAAGTACATTACACAGAAGCAGTGTTTAGCACAATGTCAGGATTGATAAGCAAATGCTTCATGACTATATGATAGGAAACAGTAACACTTCCCTCACTCTTTTGTGATAATACAAGTGCCAAAATATTTCAAAAATGAAGCCCAACACTTCAAGACTAAACATATTGGACATCCCGCCATCATTTTATTCGAGAGTTAGTGGATGAAGGCCTTGTTGTTTTGGAACATGTTCCTACCGAAAGCATCAAAAGATGATATTTACAAAAACCTCTTGATCTTCTTCTGATTTGAGTTTTTAGAAAGACCTGGGTGTAATACGCTCAAGAATTCAGGTTAAGCCTTCGCTTATTTTTGTAGAGGTGAGTGTGAGTAGTTGGACTTACTATTCTTGGATGCGGATAATCAGATTGTGATTAAGTCTTGGATATCTTTTGCATCAAAAATGTTATATGAACACTCCAAGCTTACATGTTGCTTACAAGATCTTTTTTTTTCATCTTTTTTGTTCATAGCTCATTTTGGAATGCTCCATACTCATTTACTTCATGAGATCTCATAGGGTTTGACGCCAAGGCGGGGAAATAAATATTAAAATGTCCCAGCCAACAGCATAGGGTTTGACGCTGAAAGGAGACAAACTATGAGAAAGCGTACCGAGTTGCGAAGAAGGCCGACGAGCGAAAAAAAAACTAAACCTTTTAACCGCAAAAGTAATCGCAAGCTGAAAAAACACGCTGAAGGCCAGGAAAAGTCCGCCAATGAAGGACAAAAACAATTTTTTTAAAATGAAAATAAAAAACACTCTAGGAAGTCCCCGTATCAAGTATGATGACCGTGTGTGATGACTATAATTCTAAGGACAAGAGAATCCATCAATCATGAGTCTGAAAATTTGAGAAAAGGGATGAAACAACTACCATGAATAAAACAATGAGTAACATTAAATCAAAGCCACACGTGATTATGAGAATGCATAACTCAAAAAACACACACATGAGGGAGCTCATATAAAGAATGTGTGTAGTAAAAGTAACTCTTGAGAGCCACTAAAGCTAGAATTCTTGATCCTCGTAGTGATCTGGATGGCTGGACTCCAACAAGAGTGACTCACAATTGGCAGTAGAAAAGTCAAACCATTTTAAGAATCACTTCGGTATTTATTGAGTAAATGCTAAGCCCCCTCGATAACGAGATCCTCCTTTTTTTTTTTTTTAACTTTTTCTTTCTTAGACACTAATCTGCGGCATACACGCCCAAGAGTAAGGAGTCCAAACCGTAGAAGAATGTAAAATCACAAAATGATGGGCTTCCCGGGTTGGTGCTCTTCCGAGGTAGCCTTTTCCCTAATGCCCGAAATCATAAAATCGAGGGGAGAAACCATGGAAGTGGAAATAAGATGGTAGATGGTTAAGGAGACTTAACATCACCCATGATATACCAAGATAGGTCAATTCCTCCTTCCAAAGAAAGTACAAGAAACACCGCCAAGGTCCATAGGAGAACTTTTGATCACTTGGTGCGGAAACCCCGCAATGCTTTGACATCTCAAGGATGTGTACGTAATTTAGACTGGGTAGAAGTAAAAGACTATGGGCATTCGTAATGAGCTACATGAACAAAGAAGAAAAAATATCTAGTATGCAACATGAAAGCAAAGCAGTTATTCATATAAAATTTGATGCAAAGATATTAGAACTCAATCATAGATTATCACATCCAAGAACAAAGAAGTCAACCACTCACACTTACTCTCACATGAAAAACAAGACACAATCCTAGTTACTCGAGGGATTATTACACCCAAGGTCTTTCTGAGAAACTCAAATCAAGAAGGTAAAGGGTTTTGTAAAAATATCGCCTTTTTTGATGCTCAAGAGAAACATGTTCCAAAAACAACAAGGCCTTCGTCCACTAACTCGAATAAAATGATGATTTTGATGTCAATGTGTTTCAGAAAGCGTAGAATGTTGACAGATTTTGAAATGTTTAACTTTTTGTGTTATCACGAAAAAAGAGTGAGAGTGTTCTCGTTTTATTCCATAATCATGAAGCATTTGCTTCATCCACAACATTGATTTGGGGCACAACAACCTCCTCGGGCAAAGAATGTACCTCAAATTTCAAGTAGTGAAAAAAGCAGAGATGGCATTCGCTTTATTATGCCAAGAAACCAGATTATTCCTAAGGTAAAAACACCCCCTTGATGTACTTTTCCTATCATCAAGACACTACCACCGCCCACGGGCTAAAATCAAAAACCAAGACTTTACCGTCAGAGTATCGCTGGAAAACCAAACCCCATACCCCAAGGTCCCATTTAAGAGCATACTTGATGATGCTGCTTGCATCGCAAGAAAGGAGACTTTTAGGACCGCTGGTAACAATGCACAAACACCTATTACCTGCTGAAAGGAAATATCGCAGATTAGATCGGCCGTCAGGAGATACAACAGCCACTCCCTATCATACTCCTATAAAGGGTAGTGGATCAACATCGATACCTGAGGAATCTTTTTGGAGGTGAAGATCGGTGCTCATGGAGTAGCGGCATGTTTAAGTGACTCAAGACCAAACTTCTTGACACAAGATTTTTAGCATACTTAGACTCGAGAAACAAATATACCCGCTAGAGACTCAGCTTAATTTGGAGACCCAAAAATAAGACAATCCTCCCATCATGCTCATCTCAAACTCATGTGTCATGCAATCCAAAAATATTTCACAAGATGATCGCAGTGAGAACCAAAACACAATATCATCAACATATATTCGAGCAACAAGAATATGAGACTAGTATGTTTCACAAATAATGTCTTATCCACACTACCCCTTTGAAAATCATTATCAAGAAGAAAGGTAGTAAGTTTATCATACCAAGCCCGAGGGGCTTGTTTCAACCCATACAAAGCCTTGTCTAACTTGTAGACATGATTAGGACATTTAGGGTCTCAAACCCTTTTGGTTGCTCAACATATGCCTCTTCTTTTTAAGTACCCATTCGTAAAAGCACTTTTCACATCCATTTGAAACAATTTAACGCCAAGGAAACAAGCAACACCAAGTAAAATATGAATAGATTCAGACGCGCAAGTAACCGGGGCAAACATCTCATCATAGTCAATACCCTCTACTTGTGTGTAGCCTTGAGCAACCAACCTAGCTTTATTCCTAACAACAAGCATTATTCTCATCGATTTATTCTTAAAGATCCACTTGGTACCTATCACATTCATGTTCCTCTAGGTCCGGGAACAAGAGTCCAAACTTTGTTACGCTCAAATTGACCTAATTTCTTCATGCATAGCATTGACCCAACTATCATCTAGCAAGGCCTCTTTAAAATTCTAGGTTCAATTAATGAAACATAACACATATGTGATACCTCATCCCTAACTGTTTTCGGTTTTCATTCGATCCAAACACTCCCAATCACCGCTGAGTCGATGATTCGCCACCCTTGCCGATGGTTTAAGTTCAGACTTTGGGTGACAGAGGAATAGGAGTGCTGTCTTTTGAGCACTCTTTGGACTTAAACTTACTCGTGAGGATGGTGTCAGAAAGCAATTTCTTGTGATCGAGCCGCAAAGATCTCCTTGATTTTGTGGTTCAAAGATTCAAGATTGAAACTCACCATTGTCATCCTCATTTGTTGCTGAAGTAGGTGAACTTGTGTCATCTATAACCACATTGATAGATCTCCATTAATGATGAAGTTCAAGAAAGTTATAGACTAAAACCCTATCGTTGGTTGAATACCCTAGAAAAATACCTTCATCACTGTGAGTCAAATTTGCCCAAGGGCTCTTCATCTTTGAAGATGTAACACTTACTCCCAAATGTTTTGAAGTATTTTACATTGGGTTTCAAACCCTTCCACAATTCATATATGAGTTTAGAAGGCGTCGGCCTTAAATACACACCATTTATGACATAAACAAAGAAGATTTAAGGCTTTCGCCCAAAACTTTGGATAAGACTCTTACTAAAGAGCATGACCCTAGCCATTTCTTGAACAACTCGTTTCTTCCTCTCAACCACCTATTTTTGTTGTGGAGTAATAGGTGCAAACTCATGCAATTCCATGCATATCACAAAATCCTAAAACTAACTATTTTCAAATTCAATGCACTATGATCAGCTCGATTCTTATGATACGCCAATGGAACACTGCTCATTTTGATTTTAAGGACTAAACCTCGAAAGCATCAAACGACGATTTTTCCTTAAAAATTTACCCATGAGAATCGAGTAAAATCATCAACAAATAAAAAATGTATCTTTACCTCCAATGCTTTCAAAGTAGTAGACCCATTAAATCCTATGAACTAATTCAAGAGGTCGCTTGGTTGAAAAGCTATTCACCTTTTTATGCGAGCACGAAGTTTGCTTACCAAGCTGATATGGTCCACACACATGGCTCAAATTCTACCTAGTTTAGGTATCCTTCACAAGTTCTTTGTTGGCTATCTTAGTTAGGTCTTTGAAATTATGTGACCTAATCTTTGATGCCACGCATCAATGTTACTGGTGATGGCAGTAATGACAAGTGAGATCATTAGTAGTAAGAATCCCATAGCTTAATATCGACAAAGTAACCCCATGTAAAACAAGATTTCTTTTATCCAAAATTTCACATTTATCTTTGAAAACAATACTCATGATGGGAATCACACATTTGACTAATGCTCAAAAGATTAGCTTTTGAAGGCCATCAACAAGTAAGGCATTATCTAGTTAAGATTCAAAGAACACTTATAGAGCCCTTACCAATGACTCTAGAAGTGCCGCCATCTCCAAAGGTAACAATTTTCATATTTTTTCAAGGGAGGTGAAATAGGATTGTTAATGGACATATGACAAGAGCACCCACTATCAAGATACCACATGTGTGAGTCACGTGCTTTTTAGAGCAAAGGTGAGCAACAAAACAAGTCAAATCATCTTTTCTAACCCAAATCTTTTTAGTCTTGGTGTTCCGCTTCTAGACATGTAAGGTTGTCTCCTAACCCAAAAGTGTTAGAATTTCTACCCTTTTGAGACACCTTACCAAACAGTTCAAAACAATAAGGACGAACGTATATACTTACCACAAAGGATGACAAATAAAAACAGTGTTTTACCTCCCTTTTGTTGATCTTGCTCGCTTTTGTTTCATGACCTAAAAGAGTCATCTTGGTCTACCTTCAATTTTCCCTTTGCTTGAGTCTTCGTTGTGCGAGGTAGATGCCTGTCCTTGTGAGTCGTCGCACTACAGCTCAGCCCTCTTTGTCGTAACCCATTTGTTGAGACCCGAGTATGTCTTCTAGAGATCTAGAACCTTTGTTCCACATGGCAATTGTCATTTAGCAATACGGAGTTCTTTATCTTTCAATCGACTTTCTTCCAATACATGTACTCTTGTGATAACTCAAGACTTTCGTTTTTCTTCATATGTGGAATACACCTTCGGTTCATTCCTTCGCTTTCGGCCCACAGATAGAAGTTTTCACATAAGTCTGTGGCTTCCGTCACTTGAGATCTTGATGACACTCGCCATTGGCCGACAAGAGTTCTCCTTTGAGTCCGACATTCTCACTCACATGTTTTGAGCTTGAGAGTGAGTTTGTCGCTGGTTTTAGACAAATTCAGAGATTCCTCGCATGTTCTGTGAAGCTTGTTGTAGTTCATCGCCATTGATCTCATCAATGTCTTCGTCATGTTTCATCATCCTCTCTTTGCTTTCATTCTCCTTGACCTCATCCAATCTAGCAAACTGCTGCAGATGTTGTCGGATGGAGGTGGAGGTGAATCTTCTCTTTCATGGAATTGGTTCAATTTCCCATGCATCTTTAGCCTTCGTGCAAAGGAACTAATTCGCTGTCTTTTTCTTCATTAGAAATTGCTCCATTTAATAATGATTAGGCTCTCTGATTGTCCTGATTATCTACACTTTCAGATTTCTTCAATGGTTTGCCAACCTTCCGTTCAAAGGCTCTCAAAAGCCCTCATTCGATTTTCCAATACAGAAGTTGGTCCCATCAAAGGTGGGAGCATGATGCAAGTTCTACCATGGGCCGATTCAAGGCTTTTGAAGAGGTTGAGAAACTGCGGCCCAAAATGCCATGAAAGCACTATCCCATCTTCACCAGATCTGTGTCAGTTCTTTGGGTTCTGTTCCGACCGCCATCATCCCAAGTTACTTGTAGACTTTCTTCCGATTCTTTTTCAGAGGGCATTCAAGGACATATGGCCAAACCCTTGACATTCATAACACTTGACTTCTGGCGCCCTTACAACCTTCTTTTCGTGATTTGAGCAAATTTCTTAGTGGAAAAGTTTTTATTTGTCATTACTTTATCTTTGGAAATAGGGCTCAAATTAGGCTTCTTTTTCAAAAAAATTTAAACCTGCTTTTGTAAGCACAGCCGGGCCATCTCGCACTCTAAATCAAATCTTCATTTCCTGAGGTTTTGGTAGTCTCATGAGTACTTGTGAGTTTATATTCTTTTGCTTTTCTGAAATTTGTGCTTCATAGTCTCGCAACTTCAACCAATTGATCGAAGCTTGAGGGCATCAACATTCTGGAAGCCTCCTCACGGTCAGTTACCTTTTGATTGAAACCTCTCGGAAGGGACTCAAAATTTTTCCTCCCACAACTTTGCTTCCGGTATTTTTTCAATGAGAGTGAAACAGAATTCACAATATCAATGAAGTTTTGTATAGAATATCAAACGTCCCATCGTCAGCGTATAAAAGGGTTTAATGAGATTTGAAGTTTTGACCTTTTGACGAGGTGGTTCCTTCGTGAATTGTTTCAAGAATATCCACGCCTCTTTTTTGCTATTTTGGTTACATAAATTCCTGGACGGAATTCTTCAGTAGACAGAGGAAGAGGAGTTGAGAGCCTTACGTTCAACTGAAGTTCGTAATCACAGTCCTGATGACAAGGGTTTAGGAATATCAATATCTTATAGTGACAAAGAGGTTCACTCCACCCAAAGACAAATTTGCAAAGGCCAAACTTTTCATCGATGGATTTTAAAAATGCTCTCATAATGAAGCTTTCCAATAAGAATAGTTTGTACCACAAGTAAAGGGGGTCTATGAGTCGAAGTTACTCTTCATTTAATAGAATCTATAATACTAGTCACACGTAATCACACTCCTGAAAGAAGTTTTGATAAAACAAAAGTTTTTGATAAAACAAAGAGTGACTTGCTCGATACTCAATTCGAAAATCCTATGTGATTCGTGATTAGATAAAGTTTAAAAATATTCCAACTTAAGAATTTTGAAAAACACTCAATCTAAAATCATCAGTTAATTTAATGAGAGTGATTTTAGATTGTTTGTTTTAGGAATAAATAATAAATCAACACAAAACAATTTTTACTGGAGTTCCGGCACTGAAGAACCTTCTAATTGTAATCAAAACACAAGTAACCGCCACTAATCAATCCACTACAGAGGACTACAAGGTTACAGAAGAAACCATAACAAATTACCCAACCTACCAATTTGTCTCTAATCTTCTCAGAACTCCTTTCACCACGCCTTCGTCACACGAACTTAACTGTTGATTCCACAAAGACAACCGCTTGTCGATCAATTCCATAACGAAAGAATCAAACGCTTTTGAAACTTTTACGTGTTGTTCTTGATTCCACCAAGAGAACACTCTTGAATATGTAGGTATCAACTTCTTGATGTATGAATCTCTAACTCATGTTTAGAACTCTCTCAAGAACATCAAAGAAAACCTTACAAGAACTTAGAAGAAAATTTGGGTTTACCAAAAACCCCAGGACTCTTCAACAAGATCTAGAAAAGTTATTCTGAAAAAGACCAAATCAAGGAATTTATAGAAATCGCTATCGTGGGCGTCTCGCCGCCAGCGGGTTCCCTACGAAAGCGGAGACTTCAAGATTTGTGACTATATAGCTTCTTTCCGCCGAAAGGCCCATTGCCCCGCCGAGTAGGGAATCACACTATCCAAAGATATTCAAGCAAATCACTGTTTAGGCTTGCAATCCCGGGGCCGAAGGGCATTTTACCGAAGCGGGAGAGGAAAAAGAAAACCTGAAAACTTTAACAACTTACAACCTTGGTTTTTGAGTAACGGATTTTGACAACAAAGGGTCCTAACATAATTAACAATGGAAGTTCATTCCAAGAAACCAATATTCCTAATGATCTATTTGGAAGTTGAAACAAAGAAGTTGAATAAAATTGAAGTTGCATAAAATTAACAATGAAAGTTTATTCAAGAAACCATTATCCTTAACGACTATTTGGAAATTAAATAAAAATGAAGTTAACAGAAAAGGAAATTGAATAAAATGCACGCTGCTCAAAAATTAACAATAATGGAAGCATTCAAGGAAACCAATATACCTTTAACGATCTATTTGGAAATTAAAGAAAAAGGAAGTTGAATAAAAGGAAAATTGAATGAAATGGAAGTTGAATAAAATTAAAAATGAAAGGTATAAAATTAAATGGAAGTAATTAAAGAAATCATTATACCTTAACCATCTATTTGGAAATTAAAAAGAAGCTGAATAGAACAGAAATTGAATAACTATGGAAGTTGAATAAAATAAAAATAGAAGTTGCATATAATTAAAAATGGAAGTTCATTAAAGAAACCACTATACCTAACAATCTATTTGAAGTTAAATGAAAAAAAGGAAGTTGAATAGAAATGGAAATAATAAAATTATAAAAATAAAAATAGAAGTTGATATAATTAAAATAAGTTCATTAAAACAAAAAGATCGTTAAGGTACAAAGGTTTCAATAACCTTCCATTATTAATTTTATTCAATGAAACTTCCATTGTTAATCTTATGCAACTCATTTTATTTTTATTCAACTTCCATTTTTATTCGTATAATGGTTTCTTGAATGAACTTCCATTGTTAATTTTATAAATTCCATTTTTATTTTTATTCAACTTCCATTTTTATTTAATCTCTCCAAATAGACGTTTAGATCAATTTTTCTATTCAACTTTTTTTTATTTAATTTCCACACAGATCGCTGTATGTATAGTGGTTTCAATGAACTCTCATTGTTAATTTTATGCAACTTCCATTTTATTTTTATTCAATTTCCATTTTATAATTTCCCATTTCTATTCAATCCTTTTCTATTCAACTTTTATTTATATAATTTCAACAGATCATATAGTATAGTGGTTTCTAATAAACTTCCATTTTTAATTTTATGCAACTTGTAGTTTTATCCAATTTCCATTTCTATTCAACTTCTTTTTTATTTAATTTCTAAATAGGTCATTAAGGTAGCGGCGGTTTCTCAAATAAACTTCAATTTCTTAATTTTATGCACCCCATTTTTATTTTATTCAACTTCTTTTTCTATTCAACTACCTTTTTTTATTTTAATTTCAAATAATCTATTATGCATAGTGGTTTCTTGAATGAACTTCCATTTTATTCAATTTTTCATTCTATTCAACTTCCATTTTTATTTACTTTTTATTTTATTCAACTTCCATTTTTAAATTTCCATTTATTTAATTTATAGATCGTCAAGGTATAGTGGTTTCTTGAATGAACTTCCATTGTTAATTTTATGCAACTTCCATTTTTATTTTTATTCAATTTCCATTTTTATGAATGAACATTTTCAATTTCCATTTCTATTCAACTTCCATTTCTATTCAACTTTCTTTTTCTATTTAATTTCCACATAGATCGTTAAGGTATAGTGGTTTCTTGAATGAACTTCATTTTCATTTTATGCAACCCATTATTATTCATCCATTTTCTATTCAACTTCCTTTTTTTTTTAATTTCCAATGTTAAGGTATATTGGTTTCTTGAATGAACTTCAATTTTATGCAACTTCCATTTTATTCAATTTCTATTCAACTTTTTTTTGTTTAATTTCCAAATAAATCGTTAGGTATAGTTGTTTCTTGAATAAACTAATTTTATGCAACTTCCATTTTTATTCAATTTATTTTCTATTCAACTTTTTTTTTATTTATTTAATTTCCAAATAGATCAAGGTATAGTGGTTTCTTGATTTTTTATTCAACTTCCATTTTTATTCAATTTCCATTTCTATTCAACTTCCTTCTTTATTTAATTTTTTCTTGAATCTTCCATTGTTAATTTTATGCAACTTCCATTTTAATTTTATTCAACTTCCATTTTTATGCAATTTGCATTTCTATTTAAGTTACTTTTCAATTCAACTTCATTTTTATTTAATTGCCAAATAGATCGTTAAGGTATAGTGGTTTCTTGAAAACTTCCATTGTAATTTTTCAACTTCCATTTTTATTTTTATTCAACTTCCATTTTATTCAACTTCCTTTTTGAACTTTTTTTATTTAATTTCCAAATAGATCGTTATGTTATAGTGGTTTCTTAAATGAACTTCAATTTATTTTTTTTATTTCAATTTCCAAATAGATTATGGTATAGTGTTCTTGAATGAACTTCCATTTTAATTTTATTCAACTTCCATTTTTAATTTTATTCAACTTCCATTTTATTTTTATTCATCTTCTTTTATTCAACTTCATTTTTATTCAATTTTTTCAAATAGATCGTTAAGGTATTATTGAATGAACTGCCATTGTTAATTTTATGCAACTTCCATCCATTTTATTCAATTTCCTTTTCTATTCAACTTCATTTTTTTTTTAATTTCCAAATAAACTTCATAGTTTTTTTGAATAACTTCCATTTTTATTCAATTTCCTTTTCTATTCAACTTCCATTTTTATTCAATTTTTTAGTCAACTTCCATTTTTATTTTATTCAACTTCTATTTTATTCAACTTCCTTTGTTTTTTAATTTCTTCGCTTTTATTTTTATTCAACTTCCATTTTATTCAATTTCATTTTCTATTCAACTTCCTTTTTATTTAATTTCCAAATAGATCGTTAAGGTATAGTGGTTTCTTGAATAACTTCCATTGTTAATTTTATTCAACTTCCATTTTTATTTGTATTCACAATTTGCATTTCTAGTTACTTTTCAATTCAACTTCATTTTTTATTTAATTGCCAAATAGATCGTTAAGGTATAGTGGTTTCTTGAAAAAACTTCCATTGTAAATTTTGTGGAACTTCCATTTTTATTTTTATTCAACTTCCATTTTTATTCAACTTCCTTTTCTATTGAACTTCTTTTTTTATTTAATTTCCAAATAGATCGTTAAGGTATAATGCTTTCTTGAATGAACTTCCATTGTTAATTTTATGAAACATCCATTTTTATTCAATTTCTAAATAGATCTTTAAGGTATAGTGGTTTCTTGAATGAACTTCTATTTTTATTTTTATTCAACTTCATTTTTAATTTTATGCAACTTCCATTTTTATTTTATTCAAGTTCCATTTTTATCCAATTTTCTTTTCTATTCAACTTTTTCAATTTCCAAATAGATCGTTAAGGTATAGTGGTTTCTCGAATGACCTTCCATTTTTAATTTTATGCAACTTCAATTTCCATTTTTATTTAATTTCCATTTTTATAATTTTATTCAAATAGATCATTTTAATTTTTATGCAACTTCCATTTTATTTTATTCAACTTCATAATTTTATTCAACTTCCTTTGTTTTTAATTATTTTAATTCAACTTCCATTTTATTAATTTCATTTCATTTTTATTCAACTTCACTTTTTTTTATTTAATTTTCAAATAGATCGTTAAGTTGCATTATAAAATTAAAAATGGAAGTTCCATTGTTAATTTTATCAACTTCCATTTCCATTTTTATTCAACTACTATATCCTAACGATCTATTTGGAAATTAAATAAAAAGAAGTTGAATAGAAAATTGAATAAAATGGAAGTTGAACAAAAATGGAAGTTCATTGAAGAAACCACTATACCTTAACGATCTATTTAAATTAAATAAAAGGAAGTTGAATAAAATAAAAAGGAAGTTTCCTAAAATTAACAATGGAAGTTTATATGATTCAACTTGAAATGTATTCAACTTCATTTTTTAGTTGAATAGAATAAGAAATTGAATAAAAGTAAGAATGGAAGTTGCATAAAATTAAAATTGGAAGTTCATAAAATAAAATTAATCAGAACGCCTCAAAATAAATCCTCCATTGTAATTTTATGCAACTTCCATTTTTATTCGATTTATTTTCTATTCAACTTCATTTTATTTAATTTCCAAATAGATCATTAAGGTATGGTGGTTTCTTGAATTAACTTCTTTTTGTAATTTTATGCAACTTCAATTTTTATTCAACTTCCTTTTTTATTTAATTTTCAAATAGATCGTTAGGGTATAGTAGTTTATTGGATGAACTTCAATTTTTAATTTTATTCAACTTCCATTTTTATTCAATTTCCAAATAGATCTTTAAGGTATAGTGGTTTCTTGAATGAACTTCTATTTTATTTTTATTCAACTTCATTTTAATTTTATGCAACTTCTACTTTTATTTTTATTCAAGTTCCATTTTTATCTAATTTTCTTTTCTATTCAACTTTTTCTTTTTTAATTTACAAATAGATCGTTATTTATGAGTGGTTTCTTGAATGAACTTTCATTTTAATTTTATACAACTTTTATTTTATTAATCATTCAATTTCCATTTTATTCAACTATATATAATTCATTTTATTATTCAACTTGCATATTATATATACAAATAGATCGTTATGTTATAGTGGTTTCTTGAAAATTAAATAAAATGGAAGTTGAATAAAATATAAATGGAAGTTGAATAAAATATAAATGGAAGTTGCATAAAATTAACAATGGAAGTTCATTTACAGTTTATTATACTCTAACGTCTATTTGAAAATTAAATGAAAAGGAAATTAAAAACAAAGGAAGTTGAATAAAATGGAAGTTGCATAAAAAAAACTGGAAGTTGTTGATATGATAAAAATGAAAAGGAAATTGATTGTGATGTTGCATATAATTAAAATGGAAGTTCATTCAATAAACTACTATATCCTAACGATCTATTTGGAAATTAAATAAAAAGGAAGTTGAATAGAAAATAGAATTGGAAGTTGAATAAAAATAAAATGGAAGTTCATTGAAGAAACCACTATACCTTAACGATCTATTTGGAAATTAAATAAAAAAGGAAGTTGAATAAAATAGAAGTTGAATAAAATAAAAAGGAAGTTTCCTAAAATTAACAATGGAAGTTTATTTAAGAAACCACTATACCTTAACTTCTATTGAAATGGAAATCATTTGTGTAAAATGTTTTAAATTTCAAGAAGTTGAATAGAATGGAAATTGAATAAAAGTAATTTGTATATTGATGCATGTTAATATTGTTTATTATGGGTTTATTTTTGAGGGCGTTACACATACATTCTTGACATGCTTAGATATAAAAGAATAAAGCATCATTACATATCATTAGAGTATTCATTACAGGATATATTACATGTTGACAACAAAAGTAAGTGCCCTATAGGATTACAACTTTTCAAGCCAACACTTGGTTACAAAAAAGAGTGCTAACTCTACACAAAATAAGCCCTTGGCTTGATATACGTGTAATACAACAAAAAAAAAAAATTAACAAAAGAGCCTTTAACTCCCACAACAATCCGTGCTAAGATCTCGGAGCATGTATAGTACCCGAACTCGAAAATGATATCCCATATAGGGTGAGCCAACGCCTAGTAGAGATATGCTAAATATAGTATGAGCAATAACTAAAACATTAGCATTTGATAAATGTTTATCTCACATGAATCAATTCATAACCCATTTCGATTACATGACAAATGTGTTTATGTTTCATTCCGTTTTCCATTTCTTATCCAATTTCTCAATTCATAAACTGCCCAAACCCGGCTATATACTTTAAATGAGATTATATTCTTATCAACAAGATTATCATTTCAATTGAGATAACAACTCAAATTAAATACTTCACACTTAACCAAAGATACACATAATTGATGTATCAATCTCAAACCAAACACTTCCATACTTCATATATGATATACAAATTAGCTATATCAATACTTCAATAGATACACAAAATTGCTGTATCAATGGAGTCCATCCTATATCTCCTCCCAAACAATATCCGGTTTATGAGTCCATCCCCTATCTTCCCCTAAACCGTGGAGTACATCTCCTATCTCTTCACACACAACACAATGTATATAAACACATATATATCATATACATAATCAAATCAATACATAAAATTCATGTATTATATCAACTGCCATATTCGATGGCGCACTCAATTTGATTAGTTTTAGTTTGCCTAATCATCATGCATTGTCTACAACAATCAAGACTATCCTTCACTGGTAGCCCAAAGCTATTATTTCTAAATAGATAATAATTACATCAATAGATAATTTATCAAAAATTGTCAAAGGTGAGTGATTAATAAATCCAACTCCACCATTTCATTTCACAATGAGCCAATTTCATTATTTCTAGCTCAATTTCATATTTCCATAACAATCGTCATTAATTATACTAATGACCCAAATATACCCAAACATGGCATTTTTTCCTTTTTCCCAATATTGACCCAAATGTTCAAATATTAACAAAAACATCAATGATTCCCTTTTTAAGACCCAATATATATATATATATAGGCCCAAAGGACAAAATCCCCTTTTTCAAAATAACACATTTCAAACCCTAACTTCCCAAATCAAACCATCTATACAAATAGCTCAATATTTATGTTAAAACACATAAAAATGAGTAGGAATCCCTACCTCAAGAGATGAACCCAAGGAAGAAGATGAAGAAAACGGTTGCTCCAAACTCCAAGATTTTCGATCAAAATATAGCCCTCGACAATCCCCACAACTTTTACAAAGGCTCAAGATGAGGAAACCACTTACTAGATCAATCCCTAGAGAGAAGGTAAGGTTTTAGAGCGAGGCTTTCCAATGGAGGTTTTGAAAAAGTAAGAGAGAGAAAGGAAATCAAAAGTGATCCAAAAAGTGAAATCTCTGATCGATATAAAATGCCTCGCCGAGCGGGCGCCGAGTGTCGACATAGACTCACGCCGAAGGCCAAAGCGCCGCCGAGCGAGATTACGACTTCCGTTTTGCAGACATGGTCCTCGCCGAAAGGCCAAACTCCCACCGAAAGCGGAGGAACAAAAATAAGGGTTACGCTGAAGGCACAAAATCCCGCCGAAGGCTCAAGACTCGCATAAAAGTACTGGAGATGGAAAATTACGCTCGAAGGCCAAAACGCCCGCCGAGCGGAGAAGCAACAACAAAGGGCCCGCTTGCGCCAAAAGCCCCGCCGAGCGTGAAGGCCAAAATCTAGGCATCAACTTTTGCTTCCAAAGCACAACCAACCTATTTCAAACCTGCCCAACACAACCCAAGACTCAAATACAAAGAGTAAGGGAAGGAAATGAGAATGAGACAACAACACAACCACGAAACCACGCCCGGAATACAATATACAAAGGAAAGGAAAACC
This sequence comes from Camellia lanceoleosa, assembly GCA_025200525.1. Taxonomy (NCBI): domain Eukaryota; kingdom Viridiplantae; phylum Streptophyta; class Magnoliopsida; order Ericales; family Theaceae; genus Camellia; species Camellia lanceoleosa. The sequence continues at coordinate 1,044,990 of JANUSC010000057.1, forward strand.
GGGATCGCTATAACCTTTCCCCCTTAAAGAATTTCGCTCTAAATTAAGTACAAGTTTTCAAAACAAGTTTTTCTCCTAATATACAAATCGACAAGATGATCTACCGAATCTCTCACGCCAAGATAGGAATAAAGTGCACCGACTTAGTCAACCGCCTACAACCACCCAAATATCATCACTACCCCGCCGAGTCCTCGGAAGACCTACAACGAAGTCCATAGTGACATGCTCCCACTTCCACTCTAAGAATAGGCAAGGGTTGTAACAAACCCGCCAAATTTCCTCGATGCTCGGCCTTCACTTGTTGACAAGTAAGGCACTTTGATACGAAAACCGCCACATCTTCTTCATACTCGCCATCAAATCATGCACCTAAATCACGATACATCTTGGTGCCTCCTCGATGCACCGCAAGGCATGAATGGTGAAACTCTGAGTACCTCCTCTCGCAAGACTCCGACAAACAAGCGCCTCAGATCTCACACTCAGTCGGGATACAGACAAACCCTTCTCACCTTCCTAATCGAGATCTTCTCTTGAAGGACTCTACCTCAAGGTCACCTCTTCAGGCTCTAACACTTGATTCACAAGTGTAGGTCACAAGAACAATGTAAAAACAAGGTCAGAGCCTCAACGGATTCGCTTAGAAGCAAATCGAACTCTCCAATTGAACCCAACATCTCCCACTCCAGGATGGCTATACAAGCTACATCACTAATGGATTTCCTATTAAGGGCATCGCCACAACATTGGCCTTTCGGTGATAGTGCAACTCAAGTCGTAATCCTCTATGAATTCCATCCACCTTCTCGCCTCAAATTCAAGTCCCTCTGTAAACAGATACTAAACTCTTGTGATCCGAGAATACCTCGAATCTCACCATAAAGGTAGTGCCTCCAAATCTTCAAGGCAAATATTACAAATGCTAGCTCTAGGTCATGTAGGGTAATTTCTCTCGTATTTTCAATCGACGTGAGCCATAGGCAACCACTTTCCCTCTTGCATCAACACACAACCCAAACCATCTCGTGAGGCATCACAATAAATCGTGATAACCCAAACCTCTCCGAATAATCAAAACCGAGCGGTGGTCAATCTAACCTTCAACTCTTGGAACGACTTTTTCACAAGTCTCACTCCACACAAATTTGACCCCTTTCCGCCAATCTAGTCAATGGTGAAGCTAGTCCGAGAAATCTTTCACAGATCGGCGGTAATACCCACTAATCCCGTAAAACTACGGATCTCAAACATTCTTAGGTCAGGCCCAATCTTGCACTGCCTCAATCTTGATGTATCAACAGACACCCCTTCCTAAAACCACATGGCCTAAGAACTTGACCTCCTAGCCGTAACTCACACTTCCCAAACTTGGCATACATAGCCTATGGGCTCTAAGCAACTCAAGCACCACTCTCAAGTGTTCCTCGTGTTCCTCTTCCGGCGAATAAATCGTAATGTCGCCCACAAAACGACCACAAAGTTTATCTAAGAATTCTCAAGATCCGGTTCATCAAATCCATAAACATCGCCGGCATTGGTGAGCCCAAACGCATCACCAGAACTCATAATGGCTATACCGCAGACGAATGCCGCCTTCGAATATCCTCCTCCTCGACCTCAACCGTGGTAACCCGATCTCAAGTCTATCTTAGAGAAACAACGGAACCTTTCAACCGTCAAACAAATCATCTATACGGGCATAGGGTACTTATTCTAACCGTGAGTCTTATTCAACTTCCGATAATCGATACAAAGCCTCAAGGCACCATCTTTCTTTTTAGCAAAGAGGGCCGGTGCTCCCCACGGCGAAACACTAGGGCAAACAAAACCCTTATCTAGCAACTCCTGGAGTTAAATCTTCAACTCACTCAACTCAGCTGGGGCAAAACGGTAAGGTGCCATAGAAATCGGCGCTGTGCCAGGTACTAAATTAATGGAGAACTCTATCTCTTGATGAGGTCGCAAACTAACAAGATCCTCGAGAAAGACGTTCGAGTACTCACAAACTACTCTCGGCAACTCAACTTCGGTCTCATCAAACTCACTACTCATAAGGCTAGCGAGAAGACCACTAAGTTCACTCCGCCCTCGCGGATCATACACTGGTGGCAATACACTACCAACCCGATCCCCCAAGAAATGGAAACAATCCCCGCTCAAGGTACATACTGTGACCGCGGTAATAATCAATAATAGCTCGTATGACGATAGCCACCATACCCAAGATAACATCAAAACTTGACATAGGCATAACTACAAAAGGAAATGGAAGTCATGACCGCCACCTCTATATCACAACCTATACACCCTTGTTTCAAAATCAACTCACCCCCAACAGTGATACAACACAAATAGGAGATGCTAATCACGCCAACTCCAATCCCAAAATAGATGCAAATGCAGATATAAAAGAATGGGATGCACCAGATCAATCAACACATTGGCAACCGAAAGTTACAAAACAAAAAGGTACCTCTCACAACCGATGGAGCTGCATAAGATCCTCATGTAATAAAGATACACGCTACCAGAGGCCCTTGATCTACTTGCTTACCCTTAGGAGCAAAAGATCGCCGTGCATCGGGACGACGGCTCCTCGATTGGACCTCGAGGCCTCGAATCGACCAGGTTGCCGAAAACTCAAGGCTCGCTTAGAACCAGAGGCCCCGGCGGCACTCAACTACGCCAAAGACTTCTTCAGTGCCCCGCCTAACCACACCGATAGCAAGACAATGGTCGACCGCTTGACTCGCTTTGAGGTCGAGCCAAGATGACGCCGCCTCGACCTCCGCCTTCATGGCAAGCCGAGACTTGTGGCCCAAATGACTACACTTGTAACAGTCACGCCTCCTCGACCGCTTCTTCCAAAACTCGTGACTCGACTGAAAGGTCGATCCGTAAAACCACCGAGATCGCCGAGGGTTAGAACCCCTTTGTCTCCGCCATCACCCTCGCCATCCCGACCTCTTGGAGCCTCTTTGCCTCTCCTCCTCTTCTCGTGATCATACTTCCATATGGGCCGCAAGATCCACAAGGCGCCTATAGTCCCGGGTCATAGAACCCCCAACTCTCATCTTGAGGCCATGCCTCAGCCTTCTCGAACTCAAGGCAACGGCGTTTCCTCGACGCCACAAGCTCAAAGGAATCTAGATAGATCGGTAAATGCGGCCTCAAACTCGCCATCAAGAACTCACCGCTAAGCCGGGCAGAATCGATCCTCAACTTCTCCCCGACAAACCGGAGATAACACTTCTCCGCAAAGCATCCGCAAAGCCTCCCATGTACCACCAATACGCCTCTCATAAACTTCCACCACTAGCCCAAGATCACCCTTTAACCGGAAAGATGCCAAGGTCACCTTCAATGCTCTGCTTTTTATGCCAAGCATCTCAAACGCCTTAGTCATCCGCCCAACCACTCATCTACCTTAAGTGGCTCTTTAGGATCCCCAACAAACTCATCCGGTTAGACCGAAGAACTCCTCTTCGTAAAAGAAGGCCCCTGATCATCAACCTAGGCTCGGGCTTGATTCTCACTTTGAGAATGCCCATGGATCGCCTCAATGCTCTCGCCATCTGGGCTAAGGCGCCCATGGCTTGTTGACTCATCGCTCGGCCACATTGGCTCGCCAACACCCTCCGCTGCTCCAGATGGGCATCTCCTACCTCCTAGGCCTACCTTGCCTACCACCCCGCCCTCGCCCCGACATCCTAATAAAGGTAACGAAGAACATTAGCACATTCACAAATGTGCCGGCTAAACACTCCCCCTAATGCATGGACACCAGAATTCACTCCACGAAGCATATAATCACATAGCACTTATTTAATTTCATTTCGGATAATGATAGTCCCGAGGCTACTAGAGTTCCTTAGAAACAAAGATTGATCAAGTGCTTTTCCAACAAGACTCACGTAAACCCAAGGATCCAATCAACATCCTAGAAATTAAATCCTGCATCTAAATAATCATATAAGCATGTTATCAAATAAACACATGCTATCATACATAAGTCTCTAACAAGCGAGACAAACCCATTGTGATACCAATCACTTCCCACGCATCTAAAGTATTCAGACTCGCACGCTCGATACCAAGTTGTAACACCCACAAAATAAACCCATAAATCATACATTCTGACATGCTTAGATATAAAAGAATAAAGCATCATTACATATCATTAGAGTATTCATTACAGATGTATTACATGTTGACAACAAAAGTAAGTGCCTTATAGGCTTACAACTTTCCAAGTCAACACTTGGTTACAAAAGAGAGTGCTAACTCTACACAAAATAAGCCCTTGGCTTGATATACATGTAATACAACCAAAAAATTAACAAAAGAGTCTTTAACTCCCACAACAATCCGTGCTAAGATCTCGGAGGCGATAGTACGAACTCGAAAATGATGTCCCATATAGGGTGAGCTAACGCCCAAGAGAGAGATATGCTAAACATAGTATGAGCAATAACTAAAACATTAGCATTTGATAAATGTTTATCTCACATGAATCAATTCATAACCCATTTCGATTACATGACAAATGTGTTCATGTTTCATTCTATTTTCAATTTCTTATCCAATTTCTCAATTCATAAACCTGCTCGTAACTCCTGCCATATACTTTAAATGAGATTATATCTCTTATCAACAAGATTACCATTTCAATTGAGATAACAACTCAAATTAAATACTTCACACTTAACCAAAGATACACATAATTGCTGTATCAATCTCAAACCAATCACTTCCATACTTCATATATGATATACAAATTAGATATATCAATACTTCAATAGATACACAAAATTGTCAGATCAATGGAGTCCATCCCCTATCTCCTCCCAAACAATATCCGATTTAGGAGTCCATCCCCTATCTTCCCCTAAACTGTGGAGTACATCCCCTATCTCCTCCCACACAACACAATGTATATAAACACATATCATATACATAATCAAATCAATACATAAAATTCATGTATTATATCAACCGCCATATTCGATGGCGCACTCAATTTGATTAGTTTTAGTTTGCCTAATCATCATGCATTGTCTACAACAATCAAGACTATCCTCTACTGGTAGCCCAAAGTAATTGTTTCTAAATAGATAATAATTACGCTAATAGATAATTTATCAAAATTCTCAAAGGTGAGTGATTAATAAACCCAACTCCACCATTTCATATCACAATGAGCCAATTTCATTATTTCTAGCTCAATTTCATATTTCCATAACAATTGTCATTAATTATACTAATGACCCAAATATACCCAAACATGGCATTTTTTCCTTTTTCCCAATATTGACCCAAAGGCTCAAATATTAACAAAAACATCAATGATTCCCTTTTTAAGACCCAATATATATATATATATATAGGCCCAAAGGACAAAACCCCCTTTTTCAAAATAAGACATTTCAAACCCTAGCTTCCCAAATCAAACCATGTATACGAATAGCTCAATATTTATGTTAAAACACATAAAAATGAGTAGGAATCCCTACCTCAAGAGATGAACCCAAGGAAGAAGATGAAGAAAAACGAAGTTGCTCCAAACTCCAAGATTTTCGGATCAAAATATAGCCCTCGACAATCCCCACAACTTTTACAAAGGCCCAAGATGAGGAAACCACTCCTACTAGATCAATCCCTAGAGAGAATGTAAGGTTTTAGAGAGAGAGGCTCTCCAATGGAGGTTTTGAAAAAGTAAGAGAGAGAAAGGAAATCAAAAGTGATCCAAAAAGTGAAATCTCGGATCGATATAGGGATTCGCCACTCGAGCGGGCGCCGAGCTGGCCGACACAGATTCACTACGAAAGGCCAAAAGCGCCGCCGAGCGTAGATTACGATTTCCAAAAGTTTTGCAGACATGGTCCTCGCCGAAGGCCAAACTTCGCCGAGCGGAAGAACAAAAAAAGGGTTACGCCGAAAGGCCAAAATCCCGCTGAGCGCTCAAGACCTAATGCATAAAAGTACCGAGATGGAAAATTACGCTTGAGCTGCCAAAATGCCCGCCGAGCGGAGAAGCAACAACAAAGGGCCCGCCGAAGGCCAAAAGCCCCGCCGAGCGTGAAGGCCAAAATCGCATCAACTTTGGTTCCAAAGCACAACCAACCTATTTCAAACCCGCCAACACAACCCAAGACTCAAATACAAAGAGTAAGGGAAGGAAATGAGAATGAGACAACAACACAACCACGGAACCACGTCCGAATACAATATACAAAGGAAAGGAAAACCGGATCACTATATTAACAATGGAAGTTCATTGAAGAAATCACTATACCTTAATGATCTATTTGGAAATTGAATAAAAAAGAAAGTTGAATAGAATAGGAAATTGAATAAAATGGAAGTTGCATAAAACTAAAAATGGAAGTTCATCCAATAAACCACTATACCTTAACGATCTATTTGGAAATTAAAGAAAAAGGAAGTTGAATAGAAATGGAAATTGAATAAAATGGAAGTTAAATAAAATGGAAATTGAATAACAATGGAAGTTGAATAAAAATAAAAGGAAGTTGAATAAAAAGAAACTTGAATAAAATGGAAATTGAATAAAATGGAAGTTGCCTAAAATTAAAAAATTCAATAGAAATGGAAGTTGAATAAAAAGGAAGTTGAATAAAAATAAAATGGAAGTTCATTCAAGAAAGCACTATATCTTAACGATCTATTTGGAGATTAAATAAAAAATGAAGTTGAATAGAAAAGAAAATTGAATAAAAATGGAAGTTGAATAAAAAAGGAAGTTGAATAAAAATAAAATAGAAGTTGAATAAAAATAAAATGGAAGTTGCATAAAATTAAAATGGAAGTTAATTGAAGAAACCACTATAACTTAACGATCAATTTGGAAATTAAATAAAAAAGGAAGTTGAATAGAAAAGGAAATTGATAAAATCGAAGTTGAATAAAATAAAATGGAATTTGAATAAAAATAAAATGGAAGTTGCATAAAATTAAAAATGGAAGTTCATTCAAGAAACCACTATACCTTAAAGATCTATTTGGAAATTAAATAAAAAACAAAATTGAATAGAAAAGGAAATTGAATAAAATTAGAAGTTGAATATAAATAAAATGGAAGTTGTATAAAATTAGAAATTGAAGTTTATTCAAAAATCACAATACCTTAACGATCTATTTGGAAATTAAATAAAAAAGGAAGTTGAATAGAAAATAGAATTGAATAAAATGGAAGTTGTATAAAATTAACAATGTAAGTTCATTCAAAAACCACTATGCATTAACGATCGATTTGGAAATTAAAAAAAAGGAAGTTGAATAGAAAAGGAAATTGAATAAAATGGAAATTGAATAAAATTGAAGTTGAATAAAAATAAAAAGGAAGTTGAATAAAATTAAAAATGGATGTTTCATATAATTAAAATGAAAATTCATTCAATAAACCAAGATAACTTAACGATCTATTTGGAAATTGAATAAAAAGGAAGTTGAATAGAAAAGGTAATCTAATAAAAATGAAAGTTGAATAGAAAATAGAATTGAATAAAAATGGAAGATGAGTAAAAATAAAATGGATGTTGCATAAAATTAAAAATTGAAGTTCATTCAAGAAACAACTATACGCTAATGATCAATTTGGAAATTAAATAAAAAAAAGTTGAATAAAAAGGAAGTTGAATAAAATGGAAGTTGCATAAAAATAAAATGGAAGTTGAATAAAATGGAAGTTGAAGTTAAATAAAATGAAAGTTGAATAGAAATAAAATGGAAGTTGCATAAAATTAACAATGGAAGTTGAATATAAAAGAAAGTTGAATAGAAAAGGAAATTGAATAAAATGGAAGTTGAATAAAATGGAAATTGATAAAACTAGAAGTTGAATAAAAATTAAAATGGAAATTATGTGAAACTTACAATGGAAGTTCTTTCAAGAAACCATTATACCTTAATGATCTATTTGGAAAGTAAACAAAAAAATGAAGTTGAATGGAAATCGAATAAAAATAAAAATAAAAATGACAGTTCAACTCACGGAGGTAGCACTAGCATTCTGTTGTCTCATTTGTCTCAACTCACGGAGGTAGCACTATCTGTCATTCATTGGTCTGTTTCGCCCGGTGGAGGTAGCACTAGCATTCTCGTTGTCTCATTTGTCTCAACTCACTGCTAGACCTTCAACTAATCTTTTCTAGTCGTCTAATCTATCTTCTAATTGATCTCGCCAACTGGTGGTCTTCCTCTCCTCATAATGCTATGAGTATGCAAAATATGGCTTTAAAACAAAATGCTAAATAAACATGTATGCAAGTAATGTATAGTTATGCCGAGATGATGCACACATTGTCAAGTAGCAAGCAACATGATGCAATCCTAACATCATTCTCAGGATATCTTAGGCTCTTTTGGACTCAAAGTGTGTGGATAACGATTATAGAGAACTCGTGCTCGATATTAATCTGTCACGATTCCATTCCGCCCCTAGTAGAATGAAAGTTATGATGGCCAAGAATCCGAGATTACCAAAGGCCAACTTACAAGGATTCACACACAATCGAGTATACATATGGGGCTCACATGTGCGAAGTAACAAATTTTAAATCCAATTAGTCCATAAGAGCCGGCATAAGTCAAATGAAATGGCATTAATCTTTACATAGCTTTACAACTTGAATAAACAAAATGAAGTACAAAAAATACATCTTGACCAAAAGGCTTCTCAAGCCATCATATACAAAACACAATGAAATGCAAGCTAAGAAGCATGATCTTCAAGATGCTACTAAATGCTAATCCAAAACAAGTTGCAAGGCGATCTAGGTGTCGCCGCCCCGCTTCATCACCTACATATATATAGAGAGTGAGCTTGATACTCAAAGGAATGGTATAAATAATAAAGGGGTTTGCATGACTGATATTCAAGATCTTTAACAAAACAATACATAATATATCTAGTATAAAATCAAGGGATGAACCAAGTCCATCTATCAAATCTTTCAAAGCTTCAAGAGATGCTTACTAGCATTAATATAATACAAGGGATGACATTCCAGACAAATAACCCCACGCGGTAAAACCGTCGGTGGCAAGGCAAGACAAGGCAAGACAAGGGAGATATCTCCAAACAATGGTGTCATTGCATTATAGTCCCCTGACACTAAGGACTTGTGCTACAATTGCTTAGAGTCCCCTAGCACATACGGACTTCCAAAACAAGAGTGCAGTTGCATTATAGTCCCCTGACACTAAGGACTTGTGCTACGAATGCTTAGAGTCCCCTAGCACGTACGGACTTCCAAAATGTCATCAAAATAAGATAGTATTTATTGCAACTAGAAATAATCATTCATGCTTACAAATGCTTTCCGAACGAGGCAAAACAAGGTTTTATCAGAGATTTATAACATATCTTTATTAAAAATACCACTCACATAGTTCTTCAAACGTCGGGGTCAAGGCAAGTCCAAGTCCTACAAACACATGACAAATTTATTGAATGCACTTTCAAACAAGCTTCACATGCATACAAATGATCTCGGCATTCTCAAAATCCAAGTCAAATCAAACAAACACTGCTTTCATCTCGGAAACACGCTGGCACCAACTAAGTCTTGGTCGGGTCCCACACCTCCTCGCCGAGGTGAGGTCCCGATGGCCACATTCAAGGAAATGAAGTCGGGAAAATCTGGGTTTCTTTTTCTTGAAGGACATGAAGAACATGAAGAAGATGAATGCAAAGATCATAACTTATTATTAAAAAATCTGAGATTTCATGCTATGAGTTCAAAACATGGACCGGTACCCATACTTAAAGATCATATGAAAACAAACACGAAAACATGCATCTTGATACAAACTTTTGGATCAAAACATGGTTTTCTTCAAGAACACATGAATGTCACTTTCTTTCTAAAACCGAACTTCAAAGCAATGCATGGCTTTCAAAACATGTTAGATCATGCAATGCAAATTGATGAATAATAAGAACAGAAGAGCGTATCAAGAATCTAACCTCAAACACTACAGAAAAATGGCCTACAAAGAACGCTTTTATGGCGCTTTGGGAAACGCCATTATAGATGGATGAAAGACAACGCTAAAACATTGTCTTAGACTCAGCTTGAACGACGTCAGATTGGGTATATATTGACACCGCCCATACTCCGCCTCTCACTTTCTCTCGCTCTTCAGAGGCTCTCTCTCTCTCTCTCTCTTCCAAAGCCCTCGATCGATATTCATCGAACCGCATCAAAGGCGCACACACACACTCTCTCGTCAAACTCGATCTCGTTGTTTTCATCGATCTCAAAACCAGACGATCTCTGGTTCTATCTCGTACAATTTTCATTCTCTTAATCGGTGTTCGAGTTTGAACCAAGGCGATCTCGTTGGTCTACTTTCTCATGGTCAACCGCCGATTTACTCTCTAATTTTTTTCATTTTCAGATTAGATCGATCAGATCGTTGAACCAGATCGATCAACTGTTTGTAAGTATTCATCTCTAAGAGATGCTTCATTCTTGTCCCGAACTGTTTGTAAGTATTCATCTCTAAGAGCCGCTTCATTCTTGTCCGAATCTTGCATTGTTGACACATAATAAAGCATGCATTAGAATTGAGGTCCTTTTGATTTTTACCAATTATCTCTTTTTTTTCTCCAACTCCCCTCATCCTCGCTCAAACTTTCTTTGAGAAAAATGCAAATTGTCATGTTAGTTATATTTTTGTTTGCTCGCATGTTATTTGTAGTTAAGACATGCCGCATATGCATTATTAAGTTTGCTTATGTGGACACATTATAATTTTAAAGAGTTGGTATTTCTTTCATATGTAAGATTAAGACATGGTCAGATTAAACCACTCGATTGCATGCAATAAAAGACTTATATTTCTCTTTCCCAATTCCTTATGTATATAAGACATGTCTCTCTTTGAAACATGAAGGATGAGTGTACCGTAATGTTGTATGAGCTTTCAATAATTTGGCCTCTTTCTAGTTTAATTTGGATAACTAAAATATATAGTAAATCGAATCGCACTACCCGATGTACTTAGTAAATATTAAAATGTGTTGGATTCCTCAGATCCTATACTTTGATTTTATACTAACAGCTTGATTCTAGCGCTAATTTGCAATTTTTTTTCCTTGTTTATTTGTCCACCCATTGTGGGTCCGGTCATAATCGCTTCTTTGTTCCTTCATGAGCCGAGATATTATATTACCACATATATCGCTCACTGTGTGTTATTTGTTCTAAATTACCCCTATAATGCTCCATTTTCTTCTAAATTTAGTGTAAGATTACGAGTAATCATCGCGGCTTAATCATTTTGCGCTTTTAAGTGTGGATGCTATTGACATATCCGCAAGCATGAGGTCGATCTTGATACAAATATATGGAAAGTAAGGCTTGAACATTTCTTGATTCAAATATACTTATAAGTTTCAGCTTGATATATAGTTTGACTCATTATATACATGAAAGTGATGTAATCATACATCCTTATTAGTGTGCTTGTTAAGGATTTCTAGAGATAATGATGTAGGATGGGTTATTATTATTAGAAACCGTAATAACATTTATAGTCGATCATTGTTAGAAACAAAGACCATTTTATCGAGATTTCTTCCTCCTTTCCCACCGTGACATTCTCTAATACAAGTTTCTTTGTTGATGCCTAAAAAGGAACTCTTTTCAAGAGTTGGGGTGTTGGACAACAGCTTATTTCGATTCGCTTGATGCTTGTCGATGTTGCTTGGTATCCATTAATTTTAAGCCTAAGGGTGGGTTTAATTTGGCTTTTTAGAGCCAAAAAGCTAATATGTTTGGGATGTTGCTTAAAAAATTGTTTTTTTTTTTTTTGAGTGAAAAAGTCGATATGACATTTGACTTTTTTAGCTAATGACAAACAACTTAGTGGCTTTTTGGTTTTTTTAGTGAGAAGTTTGTTTTTTAGTTTACATCAAATGTCCACTAATGATATTTCAACTTGATTCTTAGTACGTAGTCTGTTTCTCCAAATGGAGATGCTTTTGCAGAGCTTATGGATGAGCCTTTGGGGACACAAATTTTGTAGAATCTATACTTAGCTTCTCGACATTTGTGGTTGGTGGTTGTCATGTGACCTATGTTGTATATGTGCCCTTTTGAATAAAGGAGTGGGCTCAACTAATTCACTGCATAAAGATCACTAGTGATTAATTTGTTTTATTGGCTATGTTATATCCAAAGAAGACTAATTTTTAGTATCCCGTGTTTGTTTCAGATAAGCTTCAATATCAATAGATTATTTCATTTCTATATGCTTTTCATTTGTTCTCTCTCTCTCTCTCTCTCTCTCATGTTTCGCTAACCGCTTGAGAGTTTCGCAACTTCGCTTGAGTAGTGATGGCCATATCATTGGCACCTAATATTTGTCGATCTTGTTGAAAAGGAACATATCGATATTACTCATAAGCATGGTAATGTCTTTTATTGAACATACCCCATTATGGTTTTGAATAAACTATAAGCCATTTTGCTTCTTTTAAATTAATATGGTATTTTGTTGTCTCAATTTGTTACATCTGCTTTCATTTCTATGAAGATAGCTTGTGCAATTTCAAGGTTAGAAATGCAAGTCGTTGTTTTCTAAAATAAAGAACATAAAATCATTAGAAATAACATTTAGTAATGCAAAGAACAAATTGTTGAGCTTTATATATAGTTTGATTAATCTAAATCAATCAGATCTTAATGCCCCACCCCAACATTATGATAAAGGTTAGTGGCTTTGTCAAGATTTCAATCTGCTTACGGTCGGCCAATAGTGGGGTCAAGAGACTTGCCTAGTGGACCATCGAGTCAACTAGCTTATGTGGCTAGTCGTCATTTTGACCACCCTTTGTCGACTAAGCACTTATGTTGTTGGTCAACCTACAACATTATGCAACTAGATTATATAATTGAATATTTTCTTCCTGGAGCAAAGAACACCTTTTATAGCCTTCCTAGTTTCAACTATTGTCGATGGATGTAATTTCCGCTGATGTAGCAACAGATTGATGGCTATAATTGACTTATCGCGGCATTCAAGAAAATAGCTAGGTGACCATCGAATACGGTTTTTTCCCCTTTCAAACTATGGTCTATTTTGAACATTGCAAATATGAATTTCAAAGTGACATGAACAATTATCATGATCTTGCGCCATTGTAGACCATTTTTATTATTTTTTCTGTGTCGTGAAGATTTCTCTTAATGGTAGGAATTAAACCCTCAAGACCACCCCTTCCATTTGGATGCCATTGTTGCTATTAACCTTTTGTCTTACAATGGTGTAATTTATCATTAGCAAATTAAATTATTATTTCCTTGTGCTCCTTGTGTAGTTGAAGGTCATAAAGCACTTTTCCCAAGCTTGTTTGTTATTAATTAAGTGGTTCTCACAAAATCATTGATCGATGGCTTATAAAGATAATCATGAGGATTCAGATCGTAAAAATCACCTACATGGCTTTGATCAAGATGTCAAACAATGATTAAGAAGGTCAAGCAAGCATTGGCTAATGGAGAAGGATGTCGGGTATGTTTTGGTCCCAATTTGATGTGAACATGCTCGAAGTTTATGATAGAATAATAAGCTTAACCATTCTTGCAGTTTATGGGGTCTTGGTTGTCCAAAGAGTTGGAACTTCCATATCTCAGCTCATGGTTGAACATTTTGTTGCACAAATGGTCAATTTTTTTTTGTTTTACTGCTTTTTAAAGGTTATTTTCTTGTAATGTAATTCCATGTAACAAGTCATCAAGATTTATAAATATGTGAATAATGTGATTCCCGATTAAACCATTGGTTGCTTGGTAAAATTAATAAAACACATAAAAAAAGTGAAAGAAGCGGAGGAGAAGAAAAGAGTGAGAAGTTGATTCTCTTAATATTATTTAGACAATACTTGGAGAAGTACAAAATACTTCTAATTTAGTATAGTTTAGCTACCCCTTTATTTAAAATAACAAGAAATTGGTCTTCTGCCTTCATAAAAGGTACTCAAACTTTGAACTTAAGTTTTCGTAATAAAATATTGGTCCACTTCAATTTGCTAAATTTTGTGATGTCAGCCTTTAGGAGTCTCGCTTGTGTGTGAACCTTACTTCCATGCTTATATAAATGCTCTATCGTGATGTATATGGGGAATTCAGAATACGGAAGAGAAGTCATGTCCTAGTTTTGGTCCTCTAAAATTGAGTCTATGAGGCGTTATTCTCATTTTATTACTTTTGGAAGTTCAAGCTTTTATCCTTACACTAAGCATTGATGAGATATGAAAAAGAAAAAGAAAAAAAACTTGGGGTTCATTGTGATGCCTCATTTCATTTGTTCATTTTTTTGGAATTTATGTGGCTTTTACAAAGGAATTTATCATTGAAACATGGAGGCATGCAAAAAACAGAGTTCTTCATATCCTCCGTTGTGATCATCTTTAGGTTTCTTTTGAAGTGACAAAATTCATAATTTGACATCATTTTTAAGATTGGTGCCATTTTCATAATCGCCCAAATAAAATAATTGACTTAATTGAATGCAATACGTAGTTAAATGGCTATTAACTTTCCTTGGGACTCAAATATACCCTTTGACTTATACTTCATACCAATTAGTTAACAAGGTAACTTCATTATAAGGAGATTAAATTGTTCAAGTTATTTTTAAGAAAATGGCCAAATAATTATATATTTCTCTCCATCTAGTGAGCCAAGACATCTTTTGTTTTGTTTGCTAGCCTTTTGAATGTCTTCTATCGCTAGTGCGGAGGTTAATTCATATCCTTCCATTTCAACTGCTTTTTTCATTCACTTTAGTCCACTTACCTATTGCTTTTTTTTTCTCTCTCTCTCTTCTTTGCTTTTTTTTTTTTTTTTTTTTTTTTTGTCCAACAGATTTTTGAAGGCCCATTCATGTCAATGTGAGCCATATTATTCATGATTTATCATTTGGGCCAAAATATCCTCGAATTCACAACCCACTTGATGAGACTTCAATGATTCTTCGTGGTTCAAGTGGAACGCTCAAATATTACATAAAGGTTTGATTCTCGGTCTTTCTTTGATAAAATTGTTGATTTATCTTCCGTGTTTCCAAAGATGCACCTTCTTTAAGATAGTCATGATTTTTTCTCGCACATATGTGCTCCAGATCTTGTCGCTCAACAGACCCTTGCTTAAATGATCATTGTGTTGTCCTCGTTGACTAGCTAAAAGAAAAATAAACCTGCTATTTTTGCACATGTTATCTTGGAAGTATTTTTCTTATGATCATTAGAATTTACTAGTATCACACACTATTTGAACAAATTTATGAGACGCCCTTATGGAGAATGGGTAATGACCATATAAATGTTGTGTTTGGATCATGGATTCATGGAGTCAAAAGATAGGAAAAGAAAATGAATGAGATCATTCCCTTACCATTTCTGTTCACGCGACAAATCCAAGATCCAATTGTTGTTCTTGGAATGCTCATTGGATGCTTTGGTCTGATAACGCATACAAAGCACTCAATTGTTAGCCGCTATGTGTCAAACCCAAATTTTTCTATTATTGAACAATAATTTATTGAAACAACATATTCATTTATTGAACAACAAAATTTGAACTCGCTTTATGTATATATGTAGTTCATTTAACAGCTTGGGTCTATATTTAGGTTTTAGCATTCTTTTTCTTGCTCTTTTGTTGAGAAATTTGTTTGTTTCATGTAGATTGTTCCAACCTAATATGGATACTTATCAAAAGAAGTTTTACCAACTAATCAATTCTCAATACACGGAATATTATTCTCCTATAAACCAGTATGATAGACTTGGCCAGTTTGTTTGAACCCCGAATTTATTTTGATCCCTCTCTCGCTAACTCTTTCTTTTTTCTCTTGGATCTTTTTTTCTGCTCCTTGGCAAAACAAAGATTAAATTAACTTACATTTATTTCTTTATGCGCTTTGTTCCCATTTTGACTATTCCGCACATCAATTTGATAACAAATGATGCTATGTGAAATCGTATTTTTCTAATTTAATTATGGTGTTTACATTGTATGACACAATCCAATTTAATTATTTGTTGGCATTTACTAATAATGTTTGATACCTTTATGGTTATCCTAACTTCTATTTAGGAATTTTGCACATTTCAAATTTTTTGGATCAGATATGAGTCGATAACATATAGTCTAGTTGTTTGTACCTCTAGCCACAATGTAATGCATTTTTCTACCTAAATGAAGTAGGTAACATCTTTGTATCCCTCTTTGCGTGGCTTGTCTAAAGTTGTTAATGGAAATCTTGATGATTTTCAATTCTCAAGTCCTAGTCAACAAATGTAGAGTTAGCAAAGGTGGTGCGCAAGATTTTGGTTCAGAATATTGTTGTTATGATGGATGTTACTATTTTGGTTTCATTGTTGTTGTTACTACAATTTTACTACTACTATTTTGGTTCCGCTTTTGATAACCGGAAACCAGATGATGTATGTTTTTGCCTAAATGAACTAGATGACACTCGTTGATGCTATTCTTATGTTGTTGGTGATCTTTGATGTTCCTATTATAGACTTGTTGCCATCATGTCTTTTTTTTTTTTGTCATACAAGAAACGATTCAAATGGAACCAAGAATAGCTTCATTTTAATAAAATATTCCCTAATTTCAATTAATGGAAGAAAAAAATATTCCCCATCGAGCTAACAAGAAAAAAAAAACCAACATATCATTTAAAATGGTATTTATTTCATATTTTGCTCTCCTAAAAAAAAGTGGCGTCAAAAACGCCACTAAATGACATCATTGTGACATCACATGTTAATTTGGGATGGAGGGTGAGACGGTCGTCAAAGATTTTATGGCGCTTAAGAAACGCCGCCTAATATTTTTAGCGACGTTTTTAAACGCTAGAAGTTATTACATGCGTCAGACAAGTAAAATTTTACATGTCGCTATAAGATATTACGGTTTTAAGGCTTTTTATGCATTTTTAAAACACCGCTAAAAACGAATTTCAGAGGAAACACAGATCTAACGGCTCAAGGTGTGAAGATCAAGCTTGAATCTACTCACTTAAGAACTTTTCTTCTTTTCTTCCTAGAGCTTCTCCTCAAGAACAAAGACATATAGCAAAATGATGCATTTTAGGTCTCATTGGCCGACTTAACACTCACCGACACGTGGCACTACCGGGTTGGTTCTCCTCAAAAGGTGACTGAGTGAAAAGACAAGGCTATGACAAAGTGTGTTCAACAAGCTAGGTGGCAAGGGTACTGCAAGTAACAATCTCGCTAAGAACGAGGCTTTGGCAAGTAACACCCTCGCTAAGATCTCGCTAGAAGGACAACACTTGGCCTAGCTGCCACACCTCGCCTAGATGTGCCACACCGCCTAGGTCATACCAGCCCAGAACAAGATCACTTGGGTTCAAGGATAACATCTCGCCTAGATAATTCACACCTCACTTGGTGATAAACACCTCTACCTAAATAATGACATCTCGCCAATATGTCGTGGTGCTAGTGGAGGTCAACCAAAGAGATCCCAAGATGGTTCTAGGTGTAAGAGTATCAAAGGAGCGACCTAGGCTAAAGATGACCTACCAAAACACACACCAAGTAAGGAACATAGCATGCAAGTAACAATTATGTAAGATAATCAAGGGTTGCAAATGCAACATATCGAGACAAGATCATATAATATATGCAAGCATGACTAGAGTAAAGTCGGTTGTTACAAGTGGTTACTTGAATTAACTTCCAATTTTATTTTTATTCAACTTCCATTTTTATGCAATTTCCATTTATATTCAATTTTCTTTTCTATTCAACTTCCATTTTTATTTAATTTACAAATAGATCATTAAGGTATAGTGGTTTCTTGAATTAACTTTTATTTTTATTCAACTTCCATTTTTATTTTTATTCAACTTCCATTTTTATTGAATTTTTCTATTCAACTTCCATTTTTTTATTCAACTTCCTTTTTTAACTTCCATTTCTTTTCTATTCAACTTCATTTTCAAATATTTCTATTTAAGTTCCATTTTTATTTTTATTAAATTTCCTTTTCTATTCAACTTTTTTTATTTAATTTCCAAATAGATCGCTAAGGTATAGTGGTTTCTTGAACTTCCTTTTTTATTTAATTTCCAAATAGATCGTTAAGGTATAGTGGTTTCTTAAATGAACTTACATTGTTAATTTTATGCAACTTTCATTTTTATTTTTACTTAACTTTCATTTTTATATTTATTTAACTTCCATTTTTAATTTTATTCAACTTTCATTTTTATCCAATTTCCTTCTCTAGTCAATTTCTTTTTTATTTAATTTCCAAATAATTCGTTTGGGTATATTGGTTTCTTGAATGAACTTACAATTTCCTTTTCTATTTAATTTCCAAATAGATCGTTAAGTTATAGTAGTTTCTTGAATTAAATTCCATTGTTAATTTTATGCAACTTCCATTTATATTTTTATTCAACTTTCATTTTTATTCAATTTCCTTCTCCATTCAACGCCTTTTTTATTTAATTGCCAAATAAATCGTTAAGGTATGGTGGTTTCTTGAATGAACTTCCATTTTTAATTTTATTCAACTTCTAGTTTTATTCAATTTTAATTTTATTCAACTTTCATTTATGCAACTTCCATTTCTATTCAACTTTTATTTTTATTTTATTCAACTTCCATTTTTAATTTTATTAAACTTTTTTTAAAATTTCCAAATAGATCGTTAATGTATAGTGGTTTCTTGAATAAACCTCCATTTTTAATTTTATGCCATATACATTGTTTAATTTTATTCAACTTCCATTTTTATTTTTATTCAACTTCCATTTTTATTCAGCTTCCTTTTCTATTCAACTTCCTTTTTATTTAATACCCAAATAGATCGTTAAGGTATAGTGGTTTGTTGAATTAAATTTCATTGTTAATTTTAGGCAACTTCCATTGTTATTTTTATTTTTATTCAACATCCATTTTAATTCAACGTCCTTTTTTATTTAATTTTTATTTTTATTCAACTTTCTTTTTTTATTTAATTTCCAAATAGATCATTCAGGTATAGTGGTTTTTTGAATGAACTTCCATTGTTAATTTTATGCAACTTCCATTTTTATTTTTACTCAACTTCCATTTTTATTCAACTTTCTTTTTTATTTAATTTCCAAATATAATTCGTTAAAGTATTATGGTTTCTTAAATGAACTTCCATTGTTAATTTTGTGGAACTTCCATTTTTAGTTTTATTCAACTTCGTTTTTACTTTTATGGAATTTCCATTTTTATTTTTATTCAACATCCATTTTTATTGAATAGAAAAGGAAATTAAATAAAATTTAAACTTCCATTTTTATTCAATTTCTTTTCTATTCAACTTCTTTTTTGTTCAATTTCCAAATAGATCGTTAGGTATAGTAGTTTATTGAATAGAAATAAAATGGAAGTTGAATAAAATAATAATGGAAGTCCATTCAAGAAACCATAATATCTTTAACGATCTCTTTGGAAATTAAAAGAGGAATAGAAACAAAATTGAAAAATGAAAGTTGCATATTAAAAATGGAAGTTGAATAAAATTAAAATTGAAGTTGTATAAAATTAAAATGGAAGTTCATAAATTTTATTTTTATTTAAGTTCCATTTGTATTCAATTATTTTCTCTTCAACTTCCTTTTTTATTCAATTTCCATTTTTTTATTTAATTTCCAAATAGATCGTTAAAATATAGTTGTTTCTTGAATAAACTTCCATTTTTTATTTTATGCAACTTCCTTTTTTATTTTATTTAACTTCCAATTTTATTTTTATTCAACTTCCATTTTAGTTTTATGCAACTTCCATTTTTATTTAATTTCCTATTCTATTCAACTTTCCTTTTAATTTTATTCAACTTCCATTTTTATTCAATTTCCTTTTTATTAAATATGCAAATAGATCGTTAGGGTATAGTAGTTTATTGGATGAACTTTTTATTCAACTTCAATTTCTCTTCAATTTCCTATTTTATTCAACTTCCATTTTTATTTAATTTCCAAATAAACCGTTAAGGCTATTGTGGTTTCTTGAATTAACTTCCATTTTAATTTTATACAATTTCCAAATAGATCGTTAAGATATAGTGGTTTCTAATCTAACTTACATTTTATTTTCATGCAATTTCTTTTTTATTTATTGATCTTCCTTTTTATTCAATTTTCTTTTCTATTCAACTTTCTTTTTTTATTCAACTTTTTTTATTTAATTTCTAAATTGATCGTTAACGTATAGTGGTTTCTTGAATGAACTTCAATTTTTAATTTATGCAACATCCATTTTTATTTTTACTCAACTTCTATTTTTATTCAATTTATTTTCTATTCAACTTCCTTTTTTATTCAATTTCTTTTCTATTCAACTTCCTTTTCTATTCAACTTTCTTTTTTGTTTAATTTCCAAATAGATTTTTATTCAATTTTGTTTTTTATTCAACTTCCTTTTTATTTAATTTTCAAATAGATGGTTTCTTTGAATGAATTGCCATTTTTAATTTTATGCCACATCCATTTTATTTTTATTCAACTTCCATAGTTATTTTTATTAAACTTCAATTTTTATTCAATATCCTTTTCTATTAAACTGGTTTTTTATTCAATTTCCATATAGATCGTTAAGGTATAGTAGTTTATTGGATTAATTTCATTTTTATTTTATACAACTTCCTTTGTATTCAACTTCCCTTTTTATTTAATTTCCTTCTTTATTCAACTTCCTATTTTTTATTTAATTGCCAAATAGATCACAGTTAAGGTATAGTGATTTCTTGAATGAACTTCCATTTTAAATTTATGCAACTTCTTTCATTTTTTATTCAATTTCCTTTCTATCTCAACTTTTTTTTTTATTTAATTTTCAAATGAAGATCGTTAGGGTATAGTGGTTTCTAAATGAACTTCAATTCTTTTGGCTTTTTTATGCAACTCCTCATTTTTATTTGTATTCAACTTGATAGTTATTCAATTTCCTTTTCCAACTTTTAAAGGCAACTTCCATTTTTTATTTTTATGCAACTTCCATTTTTATTTTATTCAAATTCTATTTCTATTTTTATTTTTATTCAACTCTTTCTGTTTTTATCCAATTTCTTTTTCTATTTAATAACTCTCCTTTTTTTTAATTTGTTATAAATGACATTGTTAATTTTATGTGAACTTCCATTTTTATTTTATATGCAACTCCATTTTTTATTTTTATTCCAACTCTTACTATTAATTTTATGCAACATCCATTTTTATTTTTATTCCTATCTTCCATTTTATTCAATTTTCTATTCTGAACTTTTTATTTAATTTCAACAGATCACATGTATGGTAGGTTTCTTATTAAATGAACTCCATTGTTAATTTTATTCAACTTCCATTTTTATTTTTATTCAACTTCAATTTTTATTCAATTTCTTTTTCTATTCAATTTTATTTTTTATTCAATTTCCTTTTCTATTGAACTTCCTTTTTTATTCAATTTCCCCTTTTATTTAATTTCCGAATAGATCGATAAGGTATAGTGGTTTTTTGAATTAACTTCCATTGTTAATTTTATTCAACTACCATTGTTACTTTTTTGCAACTTCAATTTCCATTTCTATTCAACTTCCTTTTTTCTTTAATTTTC